>WEIU01004889.1:4636-50653 GCA_013389925.1 Aegithalos caudatus | reverse complement strand
GCTCCGGGCGCCCGGGGGGCTCGTGGGGCGCCCGCCCGCCCGGGTGGCTCGCTGGGTGGCAAGTTGGCCACGGCCCCTGCTTGCCCCTCAGGGTGGGTTGTGCCTGGAGCAGTGTCCAGGGGGAATCTCCATGGGGATGGGCAGCTCCGATGGGAGCTCTGCGCTTCTCCCGGTGCCTCCTGAGGAATTTGGGGTTTGTGTCAGGGCTGGTTCATCCAGGGGAAGCAGGAACTGGCTGTTGCTGTGGGTGTGCTTTTATTGGACATCAATATTCTTTATTTATTCTTTGTTTCTTTATTATTCTTTATTTAAAGCCAGCAGGGGTCTGTGTGGCTCTGTTCTCTCTCCCATGTGCTGGGGGCAAGGGGGAAAATTCTCCTCAGGAGAATGGGAACGAGGATTTGGTGTCGGAGCTCTGTGCCCAGTGATGTTTCTGTCTGCTTCAAGCAGAGCTGGGACCTCTCCTGCCCACCATCCCTGTCCTGCTCTCCTGGGAGTGCTCCCTTGATGGGTAGCTGGGAAGTGGAGTTTCTCCCAGACTTAGAATCATGGAATTATTAAGGTTGGAAAAGCCCTCTGAGACCCTGGAGTCCAACCATTGACCCAGCACTGCCAGGTCATTGCTGAAACATGTCCCCAAGTGCCACATCCACATGTTTTAGGAGGAATTTCTTTATGGAAGTGGTTGTCAGGCATTGGAAGGGGTTGCTTAGGGAGGTTTGGAGTCCCCATCCCTGGAGGTATCCAAGGAACAACTGGATGTGGCACTCAGGGCTTTGCAGGGATCGATCACAGGTCGGACTTGATGGTCCTGGAAGGTTTTTCCAGTCTCAGGGATTCTGGAATTCAGGGAATTTTTGCTGTGTTGGATGCTGAGCTTGTTGAACCTCTGTGGATATAGGGGGTTTCTCCTTTTCCTCACTCAACTGTGCAGGAGTCTGGACAGTGGCCGCGTCCCCCTCGCAGCTGTTTGGGGACTGTCGAAATCCCTGCCTTAATCCGAGGGAAGATTGTGTGTTTCCTTCCTCCTCCTGTCAGGCCACAATTGATGTGTTTGCAGACTGCACAGCAACTGATTCATGCAGAGCAAAGTTATGTGCTGGGTCAGCAAAGCTCCTTCCCCAAAAAAACCCACAGCCCTGCAGTGCCTCACTGGGAGTGGGGTAAATCGGGTTAGGGGAGGGAGAACCTCGGGCTGCAGCTCCAGTGGGAAGTGTGGGATCCGTGAGCCACTTGTGTTGAGGGGTTCTTTGAGTGGGACTGTCCCACCTGGAGCTCTGGGATCCTGGCAGAAGAAGGATGTGGCCAAAGGAGGCCACGGTGATGGTCTGAGGGCCATGGAGCCAGGCTGGGAGTGCTGGGGGTGTTCACCTGGAGCTGAGAAGGATCCAGGGAGAGCTCAGAGCCTCTTCCAGTGCCTGAAGAGGCTCCAGGAGAGCTGGAGAAGGACTTGGGACAGGGGTCTGGAGTGACAGGACACAGGGAATTGCTTCCCACTGACACAGAGCAGGGTTAGGTGGGATTTTTAGGAGGGAAAAAATTCCTCATTGTGAGGGTGGGGAGGCTCTGACACAGGATGCCCAAAGAAGCTGTGGCTGCCCCATCCCTGGAAGTGCCCAAAGCCCAACTTGGATGGGGCTTGGAGCAACCTGGGATAGTGGAAGGTGTCCCTGCCTGGCAGGGGGTGGGACTGAGATGATCCTTAAGATCCCTTCTGACCCAAACCATTCCGGGATTCTACGAAAAGGGAAAAATCCAAGCACAGTGAGACACGCAAGGATTTTGTGGCGGGGACCTCAGGAACAGCTCGGTTGGGATCACTGGGGCCGTGGAGGGTGTGAAACCAGGAAACATCTGCGAGGGTGGGTTTTGGGGTTTCCTGAAGTTGCCAACCCGCCCGTGTTGAGCAACTTTGATGAAATTCTCAATGCTCCCTCGTCCTCCATCCTCCCTCCCTCCCTGCTGGCAAGGCCACCTCCCCCCTGAGCGGGGCTGCCGGCCTGGACCCCGTCCCCAGGAGGTTTTTTTGGCTGCCTCTCCCAGGAAAGAGCCTTGGAAAGCCGACATTCCCCGCTCTCTGCCCCCACCAGCTCCCTTCCAAACGCTCTCAAATAAATAAATCTTGGGAAATGAGCTCTCGGCGTGTCGCAATCGCCGAGGTTGAGCAAGGAGGAGGATTGATTCCAGGATGGGAATTGGTGGGGAGAGGCACTCGAGGGGGGCTGCAGGAGGGGGGGGAGGGTGGTCTCTGCCCCTTGGATGCTCCATGGAAATCCTCTATGACCCCTCCAGGGAGCAAGTTCATCCCTGCTGGTCCCCTCAGATGGGTCCAAGGTGTGTTTTCATGGCCACGGGTGGCTGTGGCACCATCCTTGGGCACTAATTGTGGTGGGGGGGACACAGGGGGAGACTCTGTGCCCCCCACCCCTCTGCTCTCCAGAGACTGAGAAGGAGTGGGGGGGGATAAAGTTTCTGCAGGCCAACAGCAGGGCTTAAAAATAGACATTTTCTAAATTAGCCACCACCAAAAGTTCAAGAGGAAATCCACGTTTAGCTGAGGCTACAAGAAAGAGCTGAAAATAATAATAATGATGATGATGATGATGAAAATAACAATAATGATAATAATAAAAGAAATAAAAAGTGATTCCTACGAAGGAGAGGGGAGGATGGTGAGCAGGGAGAGAAGGAGCAAAGCTGGAAAACAAAAGCCTTTGAGGAGGGTAATGCTTTCCAGCTGCAAAAATACAGCCTGGGAGAGGAGCAAGTGCTTGCGTCACCCCCAGCCCCCCGGCCCTGTGCTGCCCTGCTCGGGGCTGGGGCCTTTCTGGAGACCCCCAGCTGGACCAGGACCCTCTGCTCCCCTCTGTGGCAGGATGGGCAGGAGGGGAGTGTGGGGCTGAAAGCCTGTGGCTTATTTTGGCCCTTCTCCCTTTGGATTCCTCTTTGAGTGTTGGGCTGGACTCAGCTCCGGCTCCGAGGGATGCGACCGGAGAGGGGATGGGACAGAGATGGTTGGACCCCTTCGAGGAGGAGAATCCGAGGGTCTGCAGCTGTGGGTGGGGGGCGAGGGCCCCCCTGAGCCGTTCTGCCGACGCTCCCCATCCGCCCCTGCTTGGATCGTTCCCCCGGTCCTGTGACTCTGACTCAGCCACGCAGGCGCCAGCCAAGACCTGCTTTTTTTGGGGAATTCTTGCACATCCCTTCGCTGAAGTGTTTCTCGCCCCGGCAGGGCCCTGCCGCCCCCTCCCCACGTCACAGAGGGGGGGTTTGGGGATGCTGGGTGGGGAGCAGAGGAGGGTGGTGGGTGCTGGTTGTGACAGCAGGACTCGGTCTCGGGGGCAGAACGTGGCCCTTGGCACCCCAGTGTACATTTTTAGGTGTTTTTTGCTCACGGTTTAGGTGGTTTTTACCCCAGGAGCTGGGTTGGGGGGGTCTGGCTGGAGCAGGAGCCCTGTGGCAGGCCCAGCACATTGGGCAGAGCACTGGGAGCCCTGTGCCGGCCTCGGTTTGGGGTTGATGCTCATTCCTTGGCTCGGGCTGTTTCCACTTGTTTTTACGAGCTGCCTCACGCCGGGTGGTGGCTGCGGGCGCCGCGGCCTCGCCCTTCCGGAGGGGGGTCACTGTCGGCATCAGCGCCAGCTGCGTGTCCCCATCCCCGTCCCCAGGGCCACGGCAGGGACACCAAGGGCTCAGTGGATAACTCAGGGATGGGAGTTGGGCTTTGTGCACCCCGAACTCCCTGCGTGCTCATCCCGTGGCCTCATCCCAGCCCGGCAGTGTGGATGGACTCGGCACCGCCGAGCGGGAGCGGGGTGGGTGGGGGAATTGCAAAACCTCCTGGCTTGATTCATGTTTTCCCTCTCGAGCTCCTGCGTTGGTTAATAATTCAGTGGTGTCTGGCCTTGCTCCACTGGGGCTGTCTGGGTCTCACTGACCTTTGGGTCCTGGGGCTGGGGGCTGCTGTGTCCCATCCCTGCTCCTCCAGAGCTGTCCAGGTCCTGTTGGCCTTGGAGTGCTGGGGCTGGGTGGTTGCTCTGCTCTATCCCTGTTTCTCCAAGGTTTGTCCAGGTCCCTGTGACCTCAGGGTGTTAGGGCTGTGGGGCTGCTGTGCCCCATCCCTGCTCTTCCAGGGCTCTCTGGATCCTGCTGGCCTTGAGATGCTGGGACTGGGGGATTGCTGTGCCCCATCCCTGCTCCTCCAGAGCTCTCTGGATCCTGCTGGCCTAAGGATGCTGGGACTGGGGGATTGCTGTGCCCCATCCCTGCTCCTCCAGGGCTCTCTGGATCCTGCTGGCCTAAGGATGCTGGGACTGGGGGATTGCTGTGCCCCATCCCTGCTCCTCCAGGGCTCTCTGGATCCTGCTGGCCTAAGGATGCTGGGGCTGGGGGCTGCTGTGCCCCGTCCCTGCTCCTCCAGAGCTGTCCAGATCCTGCTGGTCTGGGAGTGCTAAGGCTGGGAGTCTGCTGAGCCCCATCCCTGCTCCTTCCTCCAAGGCTCTCTGGGGTCTCTCTGACCTCTGGGTCCTGACCAGGGCTGCTGTGCCCCTGCCCCTGCTCCGCCCTGTCCATGCTGTGGTGCTGCAGTGTTGGGGATCTCAGGGGGCACTAAACCAAGGGACAGCCCCCCAAAACACTGGGATCTCCAGGAGCTGCAGCCTCTCAGCCTGGCCTCTGGCCTGGCAGGCTCAGGAGGGGCTGAGCAGCACTGGGCACTGACCCGGTGGCGAGGCAGGAATTCAGGCACGTTGGGTTTATCCGATTTAACAGGCTTTCACTGGTTTAATTAAATACTCACACGCTGCGTGCCAGGTGCTGTCTCTCACCTGCTCCAGGCCCCAGGGTGTCCCTGCAGCTCTGGATTAGCTCTGCTCCCACCTTGCCCAGTGGGATCTGCCCTCAGCCTGGCCCTGCTGCCACGTGTCCCATCCGGATGCTGCTATTGGAGCTCTTCCCTTTCCCTGGTGCCCATTCCCTTCTCCAGCACCCACCTTGCAGAGCTTCCCCTGCTCCTCTGATATTGCTGTGGGATGAATTCCCAGTGATTCTGCAGGGTGAATTCCCAGGGTTTCTGCAGGATGAATTCTCAGTGATTCTGCAGGGTGAATTCCCAGTGATTCTGCAGGGTGAATTCCCAGTGATTCTGCAGGGTGAATTCCCAGTGATTCTGCAGGGTGAATTCCCAGTGTTCCTTTAGGATAAATTCTCAGTGATTCTGCAGGATGAATTTCCAGTGTTCCTGCAGGATGAATTCCCAGTGTTCCTTCAGGATGAATTCTCAGTGTTCCTGCAGGGTGAATTCCCAGTGATTCTGCATGGTGAATTCCCAGTGTTCCTGCAGGATGAATTCTCAGTGTTCCTGCAGGGTGAATTCCCAGTGTTCCTGCAGGATGAATTCTCAGTGTTCCTGCAGGATGAATTCCCAGTGTTCCTGCAGGATGCTCTCCTGGTGTTCACACCAGATGCTCTCTGGTTGTGTGTGATGTCTCTGGCTTGTCTGGGGGCAGCAGGTCCTGTCTCCCTGGGGAGCAGAGGATGTGTTTCCATGGGTGCTGTGGGTGCTGTGGGTGCCCTGTGGCTCCACATGGGGTGACCAGGGCAGATCCTTGGTACAGGTGCATTCCCAGTGCATTCATGGCTCCCATGGTCTCATTCCTTGGCTGTTTTGGTGATCCTGGGGTGCTCCTGGCTCTGTCCCCCCCCGCCTCACCCCCTCTCTCCCTGTCCTGGCCCAGATGTGGAGCAGATGGCCATCGACTGGCTCACAGGAAACTTCTACTTCGTGGATGACATTGATGACAGGATCTTTGTGTGCAACAAAAACGGGGACACCTGCGTCACACTGCTGGACCTGGAGCTGTACAATCCCAAGGGAATTGCACTGGACCCAGCCATGGGGTGAGTCCTGGGAATTCACTACCCTTGGGGACCATTGGCAAGGGCTGCCTGTCCCTCTAGGGTGGGAGGTTTCCTGTAACTCTGAGAGCTCTCTCTGCAGGGACACTTCCCACCCAGCCTGCCCTGGCAGCAGCTGTGCAGGGCTCACTCCTGCAGGACACACCTGGCCCAGCTCAGGATAAGCTGCTGCTTCCAGCTCGTGCCACACAGTGTGGTCACAGCTTTGTTCCAGCTTTTGGGAGCTGAAGTGGCTCTGTGCATGGCTGGAGCAGCTCCCTCATGCCCATGTGTCCAGCCTCTGGATGCCAGGATGCTGAATCATGGGAGCAGCTCAGGGCACACATGGCAGCTTCCAGCCCTCAGGAGCTGAGAGCTGGTGTGGGCAAGGCCACACTGGGCAGAGCAGAGTAAGCAGTAAAGAGGAAAAATTCCCCCCTTGCCAGCTGCTTTCCTGATGGGCACTTCCCTCCTGGCTCGGGTGGAAAAAGCTGGTGTTATTGAGCAGAAAATTGGGAGTATTTTATATAAACAAACAAATATCACAGAGGATCCTGGAGAGAGACTCCAGGCTCAAGCAGGGCTGGTGCAGACAAGCCCCACAGGTGACTAAGTCCCTTGGGCTCTGGGAAGTGCCATGCTGGGAGCTGGCACTGTGGGCAGGACAGCTCTGGGATGCACAGGCACTGCCTCAGGTTGTGTTTTAACATGGACAACCCCACGAGTGTGTGTGGGCCTCTTCCAGTGACACCAACACACCTGAAGCTCCTGGGAGCTCTGTGCCAGACCCCAGCCATCCCCGTGGGGATGCTCACATCCATATCCTGCCTCCCCCAGAGCTCATCCTGGCTCTGAGCTCCCTCCTGTGCTCTTCTCTCACAGCAAGGTGTTCTTCACCGACTACGGGCAGATCCCCAAGGTGGAGCGCTGCGACATGGACGGGCAGAACCGCACTAAGCTGGTGGACAGCAAGATTGTCTTCCCTCACGGCATTACCTTGGACCTGGTGAACCGCCTGGTGTACTGGGCTGATGCCTACCTGGACTACATCGAGGTGGTGGACTACGAGGGCAAGAACAGGCACACCATCATCCAGGGCATCCTGGTGAGTGGGTTTTGGGGGTGAGGGTTGGTATCAGGGTGTCCTGGGTGTGCAGTTGTGATTTTAGCAGCGCAGCAAGGAACGTGCTGAGCGCTGAGCGTGGTCCTGCTGAGGGTGATCTTGTGCCATTGATGGACAAAACCACCCTGATGGCCAGGGATGCACGAGAGCCATTAGGTGGGATCAGGGGTTTTGCACATCTCAGAGCCTGGCTTTCACAACTCCTAAACCCCTTGTGAACACCCTGGTACCTTCCAGATTGAACACCTGTACGGGCTGACTGTCTTTGAGAACTACCTGTACGCCACCAACTCGGACAACGCCAACGCCCAGCAGAAAACCAGCGTCATCCGCGTCAACCGCTTCAACAGCACCGAGTACCAGGTGGTGACACGGGTGGACAAGGGTGGAGCCCTGCACATCTACCACCAGCGGCGCCAGCCCACAGGTGGGGCCCTGAATGGGGAGTAACAGCCCCCTGGTTCCTCAGCTGAGGGGCTTGGGTGGGATTTCAGGAGGAATTTTGCCATGGAAAGGGTGGTGGTCATGCTTGGGGAGGTGGTGGAGTCCCCATCCCTCCATCCCTGGGGCTGTCCAAGGAGTGACTGGATGTGACACTCAGTTCTCTGGTTGGGTTGACAAGGTGGGGATTGGTCACAGGTTGGACTCAGTGATCTTTGAGGTCTTTTCCAACCTCAAGGATTCTGGGATTCCTGCTCCCCAGGCCCCTGGGGGCTGCTGAACATCCTGGGGTGCCCCCTTTCCTGCTGCGTCTCTTCTGCAAGGGCTGCACCACATGGTTGATGCATCATGGAGAGTACAGAGATGTGGGAGCAGATGTGGCATCTTAAAATATTGATGGTCCCCCTTATTCTCTGTCCCCAATGCCAGCATGTTCACCATGGTGCTCCCAAGCACCGAGGGATTTCCAGGGAGTTGAAAGCCTCTGGTGCTGTGCTGACCCCTCCCTGCATCCACCCCTGCCTTCCCACTCCACCCCCAGCACCTTCCTGCAGTTAATCAATTTACTCCTTTAAAATCCTCTTAGTGTCTGCAGCCTGCTCGGCATTTTCCAGAATATAAAATTAATCAGGAGATTTCAGAGCGGGGAAGGAATGTGATTAAGGGGCTCTCCGGGTGGTGCTGGCTGTCCCTGCTCCCAGGGCTTGTCCCGCCGGTGCAGCAGGATGGGGCAGTGTGGCTGTGGTGGAATTCTGGAACATGCTGGCTTCTCCTCAGGGATTCTTCCCATGGGAAAGTCCTTTCCCACCTCTGTGCTGTCCTGTGAAGTGCTCAGCCCTTCCCTGACCGGCTGGGAGCTCCCAGGAGGAATGAACCCCTGTAAAGCCCAGGGAGGGCCCCTGAGAACATCCCCACATCCCCGTGGTTGCAGCCCAGTGTCCCTGTCCCCGCTGTGCTCCCTGTCCCCTCCGTGTCCCTGGCTGCTGCAGCCCTGCTGTGTGTTGCAGTGCGGAGCCATGCCTGCGAGCCGGATCAGTTTGGGAAGCCGGGGGGCTGCTCGGACATCTGCCTGCTGGGGAACAGCCACAAGAGCCGGACCTGCCGGTGCCGCTCCGGGTTCAGCCTGGGCAGCGACGGGAAATCCTGCAAAAGTGAGTGCTGGGGGGATCTGGGGGGCTCTGTGTTCTCTGCAGGGGCCGCTCACTGCTGTGACCCCACAACAGCCCCCATGGCACTGCTGGTGGCCACGGCTGTCCCTGTCCCTCCACAGAGCCCGAGCATGAGCTGTTCCTGGTGTATGGGAAGGGGCGTCCCGGCATCATCCGCGGGATGGACATGGGTGCCAAGGTGCCGGATGAGCACATGATCCCCATCGAGAACCTCATGAACCCCCGGGCCCTGGACTTCCACGCCGAGACCGGCTTCATCTACTTTGCTGACACCACCAGCTACCTCATCGGGCGCCAGAAGATTGATGGCACGGAGAGGGAAACCATCCTGAAGGACGGTGCGTGGCCAAGGGGCCGGGCATCCATCATCCCCATCGCTTTGGGTCTCAATCAGGCACCGTTTGGGGCTGTTGCTTCCACTTTCCACCTCCTGGCTGCTGACAAATCCACTCCGCTTTTCCCCCTAAAGGCATCCACAATGTGGAGGGCATCGCCGTGGACTGGATGGGGAACAACCTGTACTGGACGGATGATGGCCCCAAGAAGACCATCAGTGTGGCACGGCTGGAGAAGGCAGCCCAGACGAGGAAGACGCTGATCGAGGGGAAGATGACGCACCCCCGTGCCATCGTGGTGGACCCCCTGAATGGGTGCGGGTGCCTGGGTGGGCAGGGCTGGCTGGCAGGGCCACGGGGACGTGGTTGGGTCTTGTCACGAGCTGTGGTGGCCAGGCCAGGGCTCACCTTAGTGTCCGTGGCAGGTGGATGTACTGGACGGACTGGGAGGAGGATCCCAAGGACAGCAAGAGGGGCAAGATCGAGAGAGCCTGGATGGACGGTTCCAACCGAAACATCTTCATCACCTCCAAGACTGTCCTGTGGCCCAACGGGCTGAGCCTGGACATCCCAGCCAAGATCCTGTACTGGGTGGATGCTTTCTACGACCGCATCGAGATGGTTTATCTCAATGGCACCGAGCGGAAGGCGAGTGAGGGTCCCATGGCCCTGGGGTCAGCCACAGCACCGGGGCAGCTGAGCCAAGCTCCTCTCCCTCTCCCTCTCCCTCTCCCTCTCNNTGCCCATCCCAGCTAACCTCCCTACACCCACAGATCGTGTATGAGGGCCCGGAGCTGAACCACGCCTTCGGGCTGTGCCACTACAGCAATTTTCTGTTCTGGACCGAGTACCGCAGTGGCAGCATCTACCGGCTGGACCAGGCCTCCAAGGCCGTCAGCCTGCTCCGCAACGAGCGCCCGCCCATCTTCGAGATCCGCATGTACGACGCGCAGCAGCAGCAAGGTGCGAGGGCACGAGGGGCTGGGCTTGGAGGGATGGGGCTGGGGGGCGAGTCTGAGCTGCCTAAGTAGCCCCCCCCACCTCTTTTTGCTTGCTTTTAGCCGTCCCCGTGCTCCTTGTTTTGTTTTCCTGTTGTTCATGCCTTGTCCTTCCATCCTTGCCTCTTTTTCCCACCCTAATGAGGGGTCCCTGTGGCCTCACCTGAGGTTTCCAGCTGCTTCCAGCTGTGGCTGCTGTTGAGGGAGCCCAGGGCTCCCAGCACTCCCATGGCTCTGCAGGTGTCCCTGGGCACTTTGGTGCCATCTCCTCACCCCTTTGCCTCCACAGTGGGCTCCAACAAATGCCGTGTCAACAACGGGGGCTGCAGCAGCCTGTGCCTGGCCACCCCCCGGGGCCGTCAGTGCGCCTGTGCCGAGGACCAGCTCCTGGGCTCAGACACTGTCACCTGCCAGGGTAGGCTGCCCCGGGACCCTCCTGGGGACTCTCCTTCCCCGTGGGAAGCTGCACTTGGTCACCTGGTTAAAATCCTGCCTGTGCTTTTCCCCTTGGCAGCCAATCCGTCCTACATCCCCCCGCCGCAGTGCCAGCCTGGGGAGTTTGCCTGCAAGAACAACCGCTGCATCCAGGAGCGCTGGAAATGCGACGGGGACAACGACTGCCTGGACAACAGCGACGAAGCCCCCGAGCTCTGCCGTGAGTGACCCCTCCTGCGTGGTGGGGTTTGGGCTAAGGCTCCCCCAGATGTGGGGGCAGTGGTTGAGGCAGGGTCCGGTAGCCAGGACCTCTCTGTCCCCTCTCCGGCTTGAGGAGAGGAGGAGGTATAGGAAGAAAATGTTGATTGAGAGTCTGATTCCAAGTTTGGTGCTCCAGCCCTTTTCTGTCCCAGTTTTTCTCTTTGGATGTAGAGGAGGGATGGGGTGGGATGAGGGGAAGATGCTGAGTGTGGTTTCCCCCCACAGACCAGCACACCTGCCCTTCGGACCGCTTCAAGTGCAAGAACAACCGCTGCATCCCCAACCGCTGGCTCTGCGACGGGGACAATGACTGTGGGAACAACGAGGACGAGTCCAACTCCACCTGCTCAGGTGAGGACCCTGCCTTCTCCTCAGGGCATTGCAGGAGAGCCCATGCTGAGCCACAGCCTGTGTTTTTGGGGTCTCACATGTGCCTGCACCTTGGCTTTGCATCTGGGCCTCTCAGGAGCCCCAGGGGTTGTTCCCCACTTTTCCCCTGGCAAAACAAGGCACTGTGAGCCATTAACTCCATCTGTCCCTCCTGGCCAGCCCGGACCTGCTCCCCCAACCAGTTCTCCTGTGCCAGCGGCCGCTGCATCCCCATCTCCTGGACGTGTGACCTGGACGATGACTGCGGGGACCGCTCCGACGAGTCTGCCTCGTGTGGTGAGCTGGCACTGGGAGCACTGGGAGCACTGGGAGCACTAACAGGGGATGTGAGGGCTGTTGAGGTGTCCCCCATGCTGACGGTGCCTCTGCCTCCTCTGCAGCCTACCCGACCTGCTTCCCCCTGACACAGTTCACCTGCAACAACGGGCGCTGCATCAACATCAACTGGCGCTGTGACAACGGTGAGGGCCCGGCCCCGTGGTGCTCCCGAGGGGATGGCGAGACCCGAGGAGGGGGTGCAGCCTGGCAGGGATCCCATTTTGGCAATTTGGGCCAGTTCTCAGCATGTGCTGAAGGGCAGAGCCCAGGCCCCAAGGGGAGCAGGCCAAAGCTGAGCCCATCCTGCAGCCCCCAGCCCTGTATTTCCTGTGGCTGTGCTGGGGCAGGGAGAGCTGCAGGAATAACCTGGCAGGGATTGTTCCAGAGCTTGGCATCCTTTGCAAGGTTTCCAAAACTCTGCCTTGGTGCTGGAACCAAGTGTGGCACGGCCAGAGATGCTGGTAGGGCTGAGCCAGGTCTTGCAGCCCCAGGGAAGGCAGGAGAGCTCTCCCAGCCAGCTCCCATCTGCCCTTGGATCTTTCCAGGGCCAGGCCTGGGACAAAGGGTTTGCCCCAAGGTTTCTTTCCTTTCCCACAAGTTTATATCAGTCTTTGAGCTGCTCTGCCCTGTTAGGGATAATTAGAGCAGGCGAGACACTGGTGCCTGGCTGAGCAGAGCTGTGGGTACAGGACTCTCCCTGGAGTCTTCCTGAGCTCCCTTGGAGCTGACCCTGCTGAGGGATGGTCCCTTCTCCTGGGATCCTCCCTGTGGCAGCCAGTCCATGGCATGGAGCTCCTTGTGCAGCCCCACGAGGGCAGGAGCTGCAGCACCATGAGGGTCCTCCCACCCTGGCTGCCCCCAGCACCCTCCACTGCTTCTGGTCTCGCCTCCCAGGCTGCCTGGTGCCTCTGTGTGTCCGTGTCCGTGTCCGTGTCCGTGTCCGTGTCCCGGTGTCTCTGTGCCGCCCACTGTGCGTGTGCCACGTTTGTCACTGTGGTGTGTTGTGTTTGTCACCGTGCCCACGCTCCTGTCTGGTGGTTCTGTGTTTCAGAAAAAGATTGTGGGGATGGCTCTGACGAAAAGAACTGTCCAAAGCCTACCGGTTAGTGCATAGATCAACATGCACCAGACCCCCACCTGGCCCCCCCAGCCCCCAGACCTGCCCCCTCCAGAGGGCTGTGAGCCCTGGGGGCTGCTGCTCTGGACACTGGCAATGCTCCTGTGCCTCTGGCAATGCCCCCTGTGCCACTGGCAATGCCCCTGTGCCTCTGGCAATGCCCCCTGTGCCACTGGAAATGCTCCCTGTGCCACTGGCAATGTCCCCTGTTCTCTCTGGCAATGCCCCCTGTCCTCTGGCAATGCCCCCTGTGCCACTGGCAATGCCCCTGTCCTCTGGCAATGCCCCCTGTGCCTCTGGTAATGCCCCCTGTGCCTCTGGCAATGTCTCCTGTGCCTCTGGCAATGCCCCCTGTGCCACTGGCAATGTCCCGTATTCTCTAGCAATGCCCCCTGTGCCTCTGGCAATGCCCCCTGTGCCTCTGGCAATGCCCCCTGTGCCTCTGACAATGCCCCCTGTACCTCTGGTA
Organism: Aegithalos caudatus; assembly: GCA_013389925.1. Taxonomy (NCBI): domain Eukaryota; kingdom Metazoa; phylum Chordata; class Aves; order Passeriformes; family Aegithalidae; genus Aegithalos; species Aegithalos caudatus. The sequence continues at coordinate 37,702 of WEIU01004889.1, read as the reverse complement.
ATGTCCCCTATTCTCTAGCAATGCCCCCTGTACCTCTGGTAATGTCCCTTGTGCCTCTGGCAATGTCCCCCAGCTCTCCAGCAATGGCCCCCATGCTCCCCAGCAGCAGGAGGGATGTGCCAGGTGCCAGGGAGCTGCTGGGAAGAGCCACTTGGGAAGCTCCTCTTGGTGGGAGCCTGGAGAAGTTAAGGGTTGCAGTTGCAGGAGCTGAGGTGCTGGCGAGGTCACATGGCAGCTGGCAGTGCCATCGTCCCCATCAGTGCCATCTTCCCCATCAGTGCCACCGTTCCCATCAGTACCATCTTCTCCATCAGTGCCATCATCCCCATCAGTGCCGTTGTCCCTATCAGTGTCATTGTTCCTATTAGTGCCATCATCCCCATCAGTGCCACTGTCCCCATTGTGCCACTGTCCCCATCAGTGTCATCATCCCCATCAGTGCTCACATCCTTGTGCCCATCCTGAGGCATCAGGAAGCAAACCTGCTTGCCCAGTCTCAGGTGGGGCACGCACAGCGGAGCCCTGGGGTGGTCCCCAGGCCAGGACCCCCGTGCCAGGCAGGCAGAGGGGCTGCATTGCCAGTGTCCAGGTACCCTCAGACCAAACCTCTCCCTGCCCATGGCAGGAATGGGGATTTCCTCCAGGCAATCCAATCCCCCCAATTGGCTTCCCCAACCCCTCTCCCCATGGGTGCACCCCCAAAGGAGCCCCGCTCCCTCAGCGTGGAGCCCCCTGTGGCGCCGGGCGCCCAGGGCCCCCCAGGTTCATGGCTGATCTATGCAGTTTCTGTGTTTCATTTTCTCTGTGTGCTGCTGGTGCTGTGGGGTGGGAGGGCCGGGGGTCTCCAGCCCGTGGTGGGGGTCCCACCTCCATCTCTGAGGGGCTGCTGTCACCCCCACGTCCCGTCTGCCGGCGTGGTCTGTGCGGTCCCTGTTGTTCCCCGCTTCCCCCGGCGAGGGGTCTCTGCTGTCCTCCCTCCTGCCAGCCCCATCCTGGCCGGGCTCCTGCTGACCCCCTGCCCGCCCCCTTCCCTCTGCAGACAACGACTGTGGGGACAACAGTGACGAGGCTGGCTGCAGCCACTCCTGCTCCAGCAACCAGTTCAAGTGCAACAGCGGGCGCTGCATCCCCGTGCACTGGACCTGTGATGGGGACAATGACTGTGGTGACTACAGCGACGAGACCCATGCCAACTGCACCAACCAGGGTGAGTCCCAGCATGCAGGAGGGACCCTCGACAACAGGCATTGCCCAAAGAGCCAAACCCTGCCCTGGGCAGAGCCACCCCTGCTTCTAGGCAGGGAATTCTGCAGCCTTCTCTGCCCACGCTCAGTGCCCAGACCTCCCTCCCCGTGCCTCTGGGTGCCTCCAGATGTTTCCCTGCTGCCTGACTGCCTGATCCCTGCCCAGTCCTGGAGCCCCCCAGCTCCATGGGGTGCAGGCAGTGAGCAGTGCCCTCCCCACAGCCACACGCCCGCCCGGGGGCTGCCACACGGATGAATTCCAGTGCCGGCTGGACGGGCTGTGCATCCCCATGCGCTGGCGCTGTGACGGTGACACGGACTGCATGGACTCCAGCGATGAGAAGAACTGCGAGGGGGTCACCCACGTCTGCGACCCCAATGTCAAATTTGGCTGCAAGGACTCGGGTGAGAGCAGGGGGCAGGGGATCCCACCTGGGGGTGCTGGAATGTCCTCGGTGCTGGGATAATGGGGAAACACAAGCGGCCAACCCGTGAACTGTGATCCTGATGGATGGTGTCATCCTCAGATCTCTTGTCCCCTTCTCTGAGGAAGGGGTTGGGACACACTTTGGTGGGCTGGGGACAAGGGTGGAGGGACCCCAGTCCTTCTGAGCCCCTAGTGCTCCCATGTGCTTCCCCCAGGCCCTCCCTGACTGCCCCATGTGGGCCAGCTCTGGTCCAACTTTTGGGGAACCCTGAGCTACTCAAACACCCCCGTGCCCCCCGTGCATGGGATAACACCTGGAAATGCCTGGAATAACATCCCTTCTGGTTCTGCTCTACCCCCTTCCCACCCCTTCCCTGCCTGCCAGCCCGGTGCATCAGCAAGGCCTGGGTCTGTGACGGGGACAGCGACTGCGAGGACAACTCTGACGAGGAGAACTGCGAGTCCCTGGTGTGCAAACCCCCCTCGCACACCTGTGCCAACAACACCTCCATCTGCCTGCCCCCCGAGAAGCTCTGCGACGGCTCCGACGACTGCGGCGACGACTCCGACGAGGGCGAGCTCTGCGGTGAGCGTGGGGCTGGGCGTGGGGACAGGGGGTGACCCAGGAGTGGGACAAGGAGGTGACAAGCATGTCCTGTCCCCACAGACCAGTGTTCCCTCAACAACGGCGGCTGCAGTCACAACTGCACAGTGGCCCCTGGTGAAGGCATCGTGTGCTCCTGTCCTCTGGGCATGGAGCTGGGTGCTGACAACAAGACCTGCCAGATCCAGAGCTACTGTGCCAAGCACCTCAAGTGCAGCCAGAAGTGCGAGCAGGACAAGTACAATGTCAAGTGCTCCTGCTACGAGGGCTGGATGCTGGAGCCTGATGGCGAGAGCTGCCGCAGCCTGGGTGTGTTTTGGGGAGCACCAGGGACTGGTAGCAGCCCCCCAGCTACCTCGGGGCGGGTTTGTCCTTTGGTGGGGTTGGGGTTGTGCTGATGGATGTGGCTGGGTGCTGGTGGGATCTGTGTGCTGACAGTGTAGCTGGGGCTGGCTGCACTCTCCCCTGCCCCTCTGACCCTGCCCTGCATCCCCCAGACCCCTTCAAGCCGTTCATCATCTTCTCCAACCGCCACGAGATCCGGCGCATCGACCTGCACCGAGGGGACTACAGCGTCCTGGTGCCCGGGCTGCGCAACACCATCGCCCTGGACTTCCACCTCAACCAGAGCTCCCTGTACTGGACTGACGTGGTGGAGGACAAGATCTACAGGGGAAAGCTGCTGGAGAATGGGGGTGAGGAGCCTGGGGGAGTGGGGGATGATTGGAGGGAAAGCAGGGGTGCAGGTCTGGGGTCAAGTGGTTCTGTGGCTCCCCACGGTGATGCGGCAGCTGAAGCTCAGAGCCCTGACAATGATCCTGCTCTGCTCTCATTATGCAGTAGTTAATTAGCATTCCCAGCGCTTCCCTGCTGGTAATTGCAGCCCGGCAGCTGGGCACAGAGAGGACACCCTCCCCATCAGTGCTGTCCCTGCAGGAGCCCAGTGCCAGGATAGGGATGGGGGGCTTTGGGATCTGGGCCATGGATGGATGCTGAGCTGTTTGGGGTCTGAACATGGATCAGGGCTGAGCTGTTTGGGGTCTGACCATGGATGGGGGATGAGCTGTTTGTGGTCTGACCATGGATGGATGCTGAGCTATTTGGGGTCTGGACTATGGATGGATGCTGAGCTTTTTGGCGTCTGACAATGGATAGGGGGTGCTGAACCCCTCAGGGTTTGGACTGTGGACAGGGGTGTTTCAGGCCCTGTTTCAGGCCCTGTCCCCCCACAATCAACCCCAGCTGAGCTGGGTGGAGCTGTTGAGGATACGGGGCTGGTGGTGCTGGGTGGGCTGGGGAAGGGACACCAGCCTGAGCCCTCACCTTGTGCCCCACAGCTCTGACCAGCTTTGAGGTGGTGATACAGTATGGCCTGGCCACCCCTGAGGGTCTGGCCGTGGACTGGATCGCCGGCAACATCTACTGGGTGGAGAGCAACCTGGACCAGATCGAGGTGGCCAAGCTGGACGGCACCATGAGGACCACGCTGCTGGCCGGGGACATCGAGCACCCCCGGGCCATCGCCCTGGACCCTCGCTATGGGTGAGGCAGGAGGGGACAGCACTCACCACTGGGAAACACTGTGCCCTGATTCCCACACCCCTGAGGGTGCAGCCCTGGCTAGCAGTGATCCTCGGGGGGAAACTGGGATGAGGACGAAGATAAAAGATAAAAAGGTGCTCTTAATTCTTCAGGAACACAGTCCCACAGTTTAATGCAGAACCTACTCCATGGAGCTTTGGAGGAATTAAGAGGCAGATTACCTGCAAGGGGGCTAGATTTATGCCCTCAGTGAAGGACGGGGAGGGGAGGGGGTCTATTAGCCAGGGACTGACCCTGGGGGAGGTGAGGCATAGGTGGTGTCAGGTTGAGGGGATGCAGTGGTCCATGGGAAGGTACAACAAATATTTTTATGTGAATATATAACAAAACCACCCAATGCAACATAACAAACTGAACTAACTACTTAATGCAATACAACAACACTGGCACCTGTGGGATCTTGCCTGGGGGACACAAGGCCACGGGCTGCTGTCCTTGCTGACAGTCCCTCCCGGCAGGATCCTGTTCTGGACGGACTGGGATGCCAGCCTGCCCCGCATCGAGGCCGCCTCCATGAGCGGCGCGGGCCGACGCACCATCCACAAGGAGACGGGCTCGGGGGGATGGCCCAACGGGCTCACTGTCGACTACCTGGAGAAGAGGATCCTCTGGATTGATGCCAGGTAGGGCCAGGACACCTCTCTCTGTGTCCCCCTCCCAGTCTGGATCTTCCCCTTGCTCCAGCATTGTGCTGGGCTGGGAGGGAGAAGCCTTCGCGCTGTGGGGTCTGTTTGTGTTTCCAACATGTGCCAGCCCTTGCTCTGGGTTTTCTCCTCTGGATCCTGGTGTAAATCAGCAGCCCTGCTGCTTAGACCCTGCTGGTTGTTGCTGTTGGGTTAAAGACCCCATGGTGCCCCCTCCCCATGTCCCTGCCCACCTCCCTCACCCTCCTCTCCCCCCGGCACAGGTCGGATGCCATCTACTCAGCCCTGTATGATGGCACGGGGCACATCGAGGTGCTGCGGGGACACGAGTACCTGTCCCACCCCTTTGCTGTCACCCTCTACGGGGGGGAGGTGTACTGGACCGACTGGCGCACCAACACCTTGGCCAAGGCCAACAAGTGGACGGGGCACAACGTGACCGTGGTGCAGAGGACCAACACGCAGCCCTTCGACCTGCAGGTGTATCACCCCTCCCGGCAGCCCCTGGGTGAGTGCAGGTGGGGGGGATCACGGGGGGTGGCACTGCTGCTTGGTCTGTGCCCACACCCACTTGGAGCAGCAGGTGGGTGCTGCTGTCATCGCTGTGGTTGCTTCTTTGCTCCATCAGGTGATGAGGGTGATGCTTGGTGGGGCAGGCAGGGTCTTGGGGCCTCCTGGGTGGGTGTCCCCAAGGGCTGGGGTGTCACTGAGCCCTGTCCCCTTTGCAGCTCCTAATCCCTGCGAAGCCAACGGGGGCAAAGGGCCGTGTTCCCACCTCTGCCTCATCAACTACAACCGCACCTTGTCCTGTGCCTGCCCCCACCTCATGAAGCTGGACAAGGACAACACCACCTGCTATGGTAGGGCTCTTCCTGGGGAGCTGGGGGGATGAGCAGGTGCTCTGGAGCCGAGATCCCACCGCTGCCCTTCTTCTTCTCCCAGAATTTAAGAAGTTCCTGCTGTACGCACGGCAGATGGAGATCCGGGGTGTGGACATTGACAACCCCTACTACAACTACATCATTTCCTTCACCGTGCCTGACATCGACAACGTCACCGTGGTGGACTACGACGCTTTGGAGCAGCGCATTTACTGGTCAGATGTCCGCACCCAGACCATCAAGAGAGCCTTCATCAACGGCACCGGCGTGGAGACCGTGGTCTCTGCAGGTCTGTGTCCCCAGAACTGGCACCCCCAGCCCTCCAGAGCCTTCAGCTCCCTGAGATCAGCCCTTCCTCTTCATCTGAGCATCATCCCAGCCCCGTCCTCACGGCTGATGTGCTCCTGTCTCCGTTCCCTTGCAGATTTGCCCAACGCTCATGGCCTCTCCGTGGATTGGGTTTCCAGAAACCTCTTCTGGACCAGCTACGATGCCAACAAGAAGCAGATCAACGTGGCCAGGCTGGATGGCTCCTTCAAGAATGCCGTGATCCAGGGGCTGGACAAGCCCCACTGCCTGGTGGTGCACCCACTCCGGGGGTGAGTCTGGTGGGACGTGGTGCTGATGGGAAGGTGTGTGTGCAGGCACAGGTGTGTGTGTGACTGTGCAGGTGGGTGATGGGGGAGAGAAGAGGAGCTGTCCCTGTGTGTGTCAGCGTGTAGGAACAGTGTCACAGGAGATGGGGGTGTGCTCTGTGTCTGTACAAAGGGGAGCAGGCTGTGGTAAGTGTGCACCCACCAGTGTGTGCCAATCCAGGTGTGCAAGGGGCTTTGGCAACCCCCAAACCCCTTCCTAGGGGTAGGACAAGGGGCTGTGGGGCTGCCCAGGCTGTGCCACAAGCAGGTGAGGGGCTCTGCAAGGCTGGGAGGGTGCAGGGGGGCTGCTGGCACCATGGCCCCTCACCTACTGTCCCCTCACCTTGCAGGAAGCTGTACTGGACAGACGGGGACAACATCAGTGTGGCCAACATGGACGGCAGCAACCGCACGCTCCTCTTCACCAACCAGAAGGGACCTGTTGGTACGGACCCCTCCATGGCCCCCAGGATCCCCACCTCACCTTGCTGTCCTGCAGAGCCTCAAGTCCCCACCCTGGCTCCTCGGGGGGGTGGCAGCTGTCCTGTTCTGGGTCACCATGACCTTAGCTACCTGCTCTCTGTATCCCATCCCATCTCCCTCTCTGTGATGGTCCCTGCGTGCCACCAGTGACATCCCTGTCCTTTTCCAGGCCTGGCCATCGACTACCCAGAGAGCAAACTGTACTGGATCAGCTCTGGCAATGGCACCATCAACAGGTGTGACCTGGATGGCAGCAACCTGGAGGTGATCGAGTCCCTGCGGAGCCAGCTGAGCAAGGCCACCGCCCTGGCCATCATGGGTGAGGGCTCTCCCTGCCTCCTGGCCCTTCCCAAACTCTCCTGCCCACCTCTCCCACCTCTCAGCTGGGGCAGGAGGGGATGGGGGACGCTGCCACATGCTCCTGCCTTCTCCCCACAGGGGACAAGCTGTGGTGGGCTGACCAGGCCTCCGAGAGGATGGGCACCTGCAACAAGAAGGACGGGACGGAGGTGACAGTGCTGCGCAACAGCACCACCTTGGTGATGCACATGAAGGTGTACGATGAGAGCATCCAGCAAGGTCAGTGTGGGGTCCTGGGGCAGACACCCCGTGGGGCTGGGCAGCTGCTGGGCCCCTCTGTGGTGGCCAGGTGGCCCAAGCCTGGCCCTTGCCCTCGTGGCGAGTCTGTGCCGACTGGTGTAGGGCACCCACACCTCATGTGTGTGCTGCCCCAGGCTGCCTCAGCCCTGGTGGGTGCACCTGGCCCCTATTAGCCCCTCACCCCCTTTTCTCTGCCACAGGTGGGACCAATCCCTGCAGCCAAAACAACGGGGACTGCTCACAGCTGTGCCTCCCCACCTCGGAGACCTCCCGCTCCTGCATGTGCACTGCAGGCTACAGCCTCAAGAGTGGGCAGCAGTCCTGTGAAGGTGTGTGCCTGTTGTCCCTGTCCCCTCCCTGAGCCACCCCTCGGTGCAGCAAGACCCTGCAGCCACCCTGGCCATGCCTGTGGTCACCTCAGCTGGTGACCCCTCACTCTGGCTGCACATGGGCTCCTCCCCACTGCTCTGCATCCCACATCACTGCAGGGGAACAATGGGGACCAGAGGGACACTGGGGGGCTTGGAGGGGTTGTGGACAGCAAGACCCTTGCATGGGCTGTCCCTGATGAGTGTGGGGGCACTGCCTGACCACCAAGGGCATCACTGGAGGAGGGGAGTGGGGGACAGCACAGTGGGATCCCCCCCAGGGAGAGGTGGGACCCTCGCTGTGGGCAGCAGGTTTGGCTCCCTGGGAGCAGGGCCAGGCACAGCCCTCGCTCTGCAGATCCCCCCGTCCCCCCGGGCACTGCCAGGGCCTCTCAAAGGCTGTTTGTGTGCAAAGTGTTCCGGGTGGTTTTGGGGGGGGTTGGCAGAGCTCTGCACCATCTGGGTCAGGGCAGGGGCTGAATAACAAGTGCTGCCCTGACCCAGATGCGCCGTGGAGCCTTTGCCAGCACGCGGTGGGGGTGGTGGGTGGTGGGAAGGGGCTTTGGTTGTGCCCCTCAGGAGCAGGGCAGGACTCTGGAACGGGCTGTGCCAGGGGTTGCAGCCCCTAGGGAGGTCTGTGCTGGGCCTGCAGAACCTTGCCAGCCCTCCCCATGTCACAGCTTTCCATGGTGGAGGGACAGCCTGTGGGGTTTGGGATGTGTCTGACTGTCCCTGCACCTGTGTCCCAGGTGTTGGCTCCTTCCTCCTGTACTCGGTGCACGAGGGGATCCGGGGCATTCCCCTGGACCCCAATGACAAGTCAGATGCTCTCGTGCCGGTGTCTGGGACTTCCCTGGCTGTGGGAATCGACTTCCATGCAGGTGATGTGGGGCTGGGAACAGGATGGGAGGGGCTGGGAACAGGACAGGGGACAGGGAGCATGAGGGGGACCATCACCAAAACCCCTTTGCCCTGGAATAACCCCTCAGCAGTACTGGACGAGGGAGGATTTTGGAGGTTCTGGAGTGACCAGAGGTGGTCACTGACTGGTCCCCTCCTGCCTGCTTGTCCCTCTCTCAGAGAATGACACAATTTACTGGGTGGACATGGGCCTGAGCACCATCAGTCGAGCCAAGCGGGACCAGACGTGGCGTGAGGACGTGGTGACCAACGGCATTGGCCGTGTGGAGGGCATTGCTGTGGACTGGATTGCTGGTGGGACAGGGCTCTGGGGCTGTGGGGAGCAGGGGCAGTGGGGCTCGTGTGGGGGTTCACCATCCCCTCTTGCAGGAAACATCTACTGGACAGACCAGGGCTTTGATGTCATCGAGGTGGCCAGGCTGAATGGGTCCTTCCGCTACGTGGTCATCTCGCAGGGGCTGGACAAGCCACGGGCCATCACTGTCCATCCAGAGAAGGGGTGAGACACTGCCCCAGGGAGGGCCATCATCTGTGGGGTGGGCACAGGGTGAGACCCCTCACACCTCCTGGCAGAGCTGTGTGTGCACACAGCAGGGAAGGAGGTCTCCTGCCACACCAAGGAGTCCAAACCCTGGATTTAACTCTACTTTCACTGATGATCTGAACTCCCTGGGAGCCCCTTGGGACCTGGTGGGTGCCAACACCTCAGAAAATCCAAGTGGAGCCTCCTCAGACTGGCTCCAGCTTTGGACAGAGCCCCAGGGAGAGCAGAGGTGTTTGGATCTGGGGAGGGATGGAGATGCAGGGGATGTGATGCCAGGTGTCTGTGAGCAGGCTGAGTGTGGACTGAGGCCTCAATGTGGGGGGATGAATGAGGTGGTTTTAGTCCTTTACTCAAATGGCCAATGCTCCTCCTGGTGACCTGCCTGTGGTGACATCCCTGCTGTCCCCTCAGGTACCTGTTCTGGACGGAGTGGGGGCAGTACCCTCGCATCGAGCGCTCCCGCCTGGACGGCACCGAGCGGATGGTGCTGGTCAACGTCAGCATCAGTTGGCCCAACGGGATTTCCGTGGACTACGAGGTACAGTTGGCATCTGGGAGGGTGGTGCCAGGCCCGAGGGCCCCTGTGGCTGTGTCCTTGTCTCCAAGGAGGGCTCCAGGGCGGCCTGAACCCCAGCAGATCCTGCCAGAGGTGCAGAGGGTAGTGCTTCCCCCACACCAACTGGGCTGTTCTCTCATGCCCACAGGATGGGAAGCTGTACTGGTGTGATGCCCGGACAGACAAGATCGAACGGATCGACCTGGAGACGGGCGAGAACAGGGAGGTTGTCCTGTCCAGCAACAACATGGACATGTTCTCCGTGTCAGTCTTTGAGGAATACATTTACTGGAGTGACAGGTGCGGTGCCAAGGGGGCTGGGGGCTGCGTAGAGGGCGGGTGGGTGCTATGGCAGGGTGGGGAAGGCTCCTGTGCTGGTCACTTGGTGACTCCGTCCTCCCTCAGGACTCACGCCAACGGCTCCATCAAAAGAGGCAACAAGGACAACGCCACCGAATCGGTGTCCCTGCGGACTGGGATCGGCGTGCAGCTCAAGGACATCAAAGTCTTCAACCGGGCCCGGCAGAAGGGTGGGTCTGAGCATGGGGGGCAGCTCCTCATGTGGAGATCAGGGATGGAAACAAACGGATCACTCCCTATAAAAAAAGGAAAGTAGGAAACCGATGCATTTGAGCAGCCCTGGGGACCACATTCCTGATGAGCCTCCGTCCCTGAGCCAAAACATTCGGCAACTTTTCCAAGCTGTTTTTTCTGCTGAGGCCACATGCCGGCAGCTCCGGGCGTCTGGGGGGCTCGTGGGGCACCCGCCCACCCGGGTGGCTCGCTGGGTGGCAAGTTGGCCACGGCCCCTGCTTGCCCCTCGGGGTGGGTTGTGCCTGGAGCAGTGTCCGGGCGGGATCTCCGTGGGGACGAGCAGCTCTGATGGGAGCCGTGTTGCGCCGTGCTTCGAGCCCATTCCTCCGGGAGTGCCGAGCGCTGGAATCAGCCCAGTGGGTGCATCCTGCCCAGTCTCCCACCCAATCCCCCCTATCCCCCCACCAGGCACCAACATCTGTGCCCAGAACAACGGGGGCTGCCAGCAGCTGTGCCTGTTCCGCGGCGGCGGGCAGAGGACGTGCGCCTGCGCCCACGGGATGCTGTCGGAGGACGGCGTGAGCTGCCGGGACTACGACGGGTACCTGCTCTACTCAGAGCGCACCATCCTCAAGAGCATCCACCTCTCGGATGAGAACAACCTCAATGCACCCATCAAACCCTTCGAGGACGCGGAGCACATGAAGAACGTCATCGCCCTGGCCTTCGATTACCGCTACGGCTCCAAGGGCAGCAACCGGATCTTCTACAGCGACATCCACTTTGGCAACATCCAGCAGATCAATGATGATGGCACAGGGCGCAAGACCATCGTGGAGAGTGAGTGGTGTGGGGGTTCTTCCTTCTGTGCCCACCCTCAGACCCGTCTCTCTCTCCCCCACCTCGTCCTGCACTCCTTCTGTTCTTGCCCAAGGGGTTTTGGTGGGTTCAGAGGTGTTTGGAGGGGCAGGCTGAGCTGTGAGGTTTCTGAGGAGCCTCTGGAGCTGGACACAGGCACTGGGAGCAGCCTGCAGAGCTCGTTCTGGCACGGGGAGCATGTCACGAGGTTTGGGCTCTAGAAACAGGCACTGCAGAAAAGTTGAGGTTGGCTCTGTGCTCACACTCACCTCCCGAGGCAGCGCCCTAAGCCCTGACCCTCGGGGTACCCAGCCCTGGCCTCACCTCCAGGCCTCACCTTGCACTTGGTTGGGTTTATTGGCACCTGCAGCAGCTTCAAAGAACTGCAGTTGCTGCTCCAGGAGCTCCCTGAACCCTTGGACGTTCCTAATGAGGGAATTCAGTGGTGCTTTATCCCTGGGAGGGGAGAGCACAGCCCAGCTCTCACAGCCGCCTCATTAAACCCTTTGCTGAGCGTTAATGAAGGGGGGAGGATGGGTGCACAGTTCAAGTTCCCAGCTGGGAAGGGCTCCCTGGTCCCCACCAGGCTTTGCCTTGTCACTTTGTGCCCCAGGGACTCAGCTGTCCCCTGGCAGAGGGAAACCCTTCCCTTCCCAGCGCTGCTGCTGTGGACCCAGAGCCAAGGTCTGGCTGTTGTGGAATTTGAGAGCCAAATTCAAGTCCTTGGTGCATTGTAGGTGTGCATCCCTCAGCCTCCCTGCAAGGGAGGGTCATTCCAACAGAGCTCTACCCATGAGACTCGAGAGTCTCAGAGCTGCTCTCCCCTGAGCACAGCCTCCAGCCCTACTGAGCCCCCACTCAGCAGCCAAAGCCTCCAAGGGATTTTTGGGCTGTCAAAGCAAAAACTTCAACATCCCAGTGTCAGGGTCAGCGCTGGCCATGCAGGCTGAGCTGCAGCCTTGCAGGAGTTGGGTCTGGGTGTGACCTTTCCTGTCCCCACAGACGTGGGCTCGGTGGAGGGGCTGGCATACCACCGTGGCTGGGACACGCTGTACTGGACGAGCTACACCACGTCCACCATCACCCGGCACACCGTGGACCAGAGCCGGCTCGGGGCCTTTGAGAGGGAGACTGTGATCACCATGTCAGGGGACGACCACCCCCGGGCCTTCGTGCTGGACGAGTGCCAGAAGTGAGTGGCCATTGAGGGTCCAGCCAGCCCCCCCTGGGATCCACGTGGTCCCAGTGCATATCTCAGGAAGATCTGGATCCCAGCACAGAGAGGGTTGGACCCCCAGGGAGGAAAGACCCTGCAGCCCCCTCCCCATAAATCCTTCAGCGCTCCAAAGCAGCTCCAGGCCCCCTGTCCCATCCCCATCCATGGGGTGCCACATTCTCCAGCTGGCTGCAGCAGCCTCATTCACCCCTTTCCCACTCTTTTTTTTTGTGTGGGAATGATGTCCCATGCATCCCCCAGTCTCTGGAAGCCCCCCAGCCGTGGAGGGATGGGCTGAGCCAGCTCCAAAGGCTTTGTGTGTCCCTCCTCTCCCAGCCTGATGTTCTGGACCAACTGGAATGAGCAGCACCCCAGCATCATGCGAGCCACCCTCTCCGGTGCCAACGTCCTCATCATCATCGACCAGGACATCCGGACGCCCAACGGGTTGGCCATTGACCACAAGGCTGAGAAGATTTATTTCTCTGATGCCACCCTGGACAAGATCGAGCGCTGCGAATACGACGGCTCCCATCGCCATGTGAGTCTGAGGCCATGAGGTGGGGAGGAGAGTGTCCAAACCGGGAGCGTGGTCAGAGGGAAGCAGAGTTGTTCCTGGGGTTGGGGAAGTTGAGCATCCCACTGGGATGGACATTGTATGTTTGGGGAGCTGTGGGGCTGCATCCCACAGCAGGTTCCTCCTGCTTCTGGTTTGGCTGTGTCCCTAAGAAGTGAGGACAAGCTGCATCAAGAGGAGGTTCAGGTTGGACACGAGAAGGAATTTCTTTATGGAAGGGGTTGTTAAACACTGGAAGGGGCTGCTCTGGTTGGTGGTGGAGTCACCATCCCTGGAGATGTCCAAGGGAACTGCTGGACCTGGCACTGAGTGGTTGCTCACAGGTTGGCCTTGATCTTGGAGATCTTTTCCAACCTCAAGGATCCTGTGAAGCGCCCAAGGACAGCTTGGATGGCGCTTGGAGCCACCCTTGAAGGCAGACCCACCCCTGGCAGGGATGTGGGAACCAGATGAGTTTTAAGATCCTTCCCAACCCAACCCATTCCACGACTCCGTGCCCGGCAGGTGATCCTGAAGTCGGAGCCCGTGCACCCCTTTGGCCTGGCCGTGTACGGTGATTACATCTTCTGGACGGACTGGGTGCGCCGCGCCGTGCAGCGCGCCAACAAATACGTGGGCACCGACATGAAGCTGCTGCGAGTGGACATCCCCCAGCAGCCCATGGGCATCATCGCCGTGGCCAACGACACCGACAGCTGTGAGGACCCTCTGGTGTCACTGCAGTGCCCCTGCCCTCTGCCCCTCGCCCTGGCAGCAGGCCTGGGGAAGGGGAGCCCATCCCGCCGTCCTTCCTGGCACTTCAGGAGTCCAGCTCACTGTTCTTTGTGGTTCTTTGGGAATCCGTCCCACTTGTCCTTCGTGGTCCTTTGGGAATTCATCCCACTGTCCTTCATGGGAATCCATCCCACTTGTACTTCATGGTCCTCTGGGGAATCCATCCCACCGTCCTTCATGGGAATCCATTCCACCGTCCTTCATGGGAATTCATCCCACTATCCTTCATGGTCCTTTGGGAATCCATCCCACTGTACTTCATGGTCCTCTGGGGAATCCATCCCACCGTCCTTCATGGAAATCCATCCCACTGTCCTTCATGGTCCTCTGGGGAATCCATCCCACTATCCTTCATGGTCCTTTGGGAATCCATCCCACTATCCTTCATGGTCCTTTGGAAGTCATCCCACCGTCCTTCCTGACTCTTCAGGAATCCATCCCACCCTCCTTCCTGGCCCTTTGGGAATCCATCCCATCATCCTTCCCACCCTTTTGCAGCCCATCCCACTGTCCTTTCTTGGCTCTTTGGGAAGGCATCTCTCTGTCCATTCTGGCCCTTTGGGAATCCATCCCCCTCATCTTTCCTATTCCTATGAGAATCATCCCATTGTTTTCCCAGCTTGTCATTGCCCTCTCATGCTGTCCATCCCCAAACCCAGTGCAGGCTGAAGACAGAGAGGATTTTCCCTGTCTCTGCTCTTCCCAGGGCATCTCCTTGTAAAATTTGAGGAGACTGGGTGCCTCCATGGTTAGGAGCCTGGGGAGGGATCCCTACTTTTTGTCCCAGCAGGGAGGACGAGGAGCAGGGTCTGCTGGGTCCATCCCTGGTGTGACCACTGTCCCTGTGTCCTAGGTGAGCTGTCCCCATGCCGGGTGAACAACGGCGGCTGCCAGGACCTGTGCCTGCTCACCCCCAAGGGCCACGTCAACTGCTCCTGCCGCGGGGAGCGGGTCCTGCAGGAGGATTTCACCTGCAAAGGTGAGGGGGGGGTGGGAGGGGCTGAGGAAAGGAAGGGGTGAGGCTGATCCCAGCCTGGCAGAGCTGACATTCCCGTGTTCTGTCCAGCTGTGAATTCCACCTGCAACGTGCACTACGAGTTTGAGTGCGGGAACGGCGACTGCATCGACTTCAGCCGCACCTGCGACGGCGTCGTGCACTGCAAGGACAAGTCGGATGAGAAGCAGTCCTACTGCAGTAAGGTTCCTCCTCTTGCTGCTTTGCTCACCCACACACGCACCCCGGCACCCCCAGACACCCTGTCCCAGCTGCCAGCTCCACTCAGAGGATCATGGAATGGTTTGGGTTGGAAGGGACCAAGTTCGGGGGCTTCCCCTTCAAGGCAACCAAACACGTGAGGCGTGTACCTCCACACAGCCTTGTAATACCTGTGCCTCGTTAATTAGTCTTAGAACCTCTTCATATTTGCCATTAAAACTTAGAGAGAATGGAGGTGAAAACTTAAGAGGATGGGAGATGACAAAGGCAGGATTTCACAGTGCTCCAGTAAATCAATCCTTTTTCCTGTGTTCAAGATCATGGAATAATGGAATGGTTTGGGTTGGGAGGGGCCTTAAAGATTATCTCATTTCACCCCCTGCTGTGGGCTGGGACACCTTCCACTAGCCCAGGTTTCTCCAGGCCCCATCCAACCTGGCCTTGGACACTGCCAGGGTTGCTCAGCAAAGGGAACCAGGACTCCAGGGTGTCCTTCCATCTCTCAGGTGCTCTCAGTCCCTCCTGCCTTCCCAGAGCTGTACCCAGCCAGGCTTTTAGGTCTCCAGACCTTTCCCAGTGTTGGGGACAGCCTGGAAAACAGGAGACACCTGGAGCTGATCCAGTGGGGTCTGCAGCACCCTCAAACACCATCCCTCACCCCTCTGCACAAGGGAGCAGCTTCCCCGATCCTGCTCTGTGGTTTCTTCCCCTGCTGAAAGATCCCCCAAGGATCTGAGACCCTCGGGGCTGCTTGCCCTCCTTTTCCTCACCTTCTCCTCTTCCTCTTCCTCCTCTTCCTCCCTGGCAGGCAGCCGCAAGTGCAAGAAGGGGTACCTGCACTGCATGAACGGGCGCTGCGTCGCCAGCCGCTACTGGTGCGACGGCGTGGACAACTGCGGGGACAACTCGGACGAGGTGCCCTGTAACAGTGAGTGTCTGCCTGGCACCCGGCCAGCCCCTGCCAGGGCTCTGTCAGCTGCCTGGGACAGGGACAGCAGCTTCAGGAGGGAGTTACCGTCAGCTTGACAGGAGCAGAGCCGAGCCAGGGCTTAACGGAGAGTCAAGGTCAAGCTTGTGCTGCTTTGTAAAGCTCACAGGGTGACAGCTGAGAGGAAAAACTCCTGGGTGTGGGTGCACAGCACCAAGAGACTCCCAGTGAGAGTGGTTTGACAGCCAGGAAGGGCACAGGGTGTAGTGTCACTGCTCCTCATGGCTTCTATGGCTCCCAGGAATTACCAAAGGCAGCATGCCCTTATGGCTGCAGGATGGGTCTGCTGGGTTTCAAACTGACAGGGGCTGTCGGGAGCTTCTCAGAGTTCTGTCCAGGTGTGGTTGTGCCAGGGAGAGGGGCTCAGGCTGCCAGGCAGAGCCGGGAGCCACCAGGTCTCATCCAGAAAGGGATCAGGTCTGGGAGCACTCTGGGCAGCCCAGAGCTGTGTGGGCAGTATGAGGGTGTGGGTGCCCTTCCACAGCACCAGTGGGTACCCTGGGGGTGGGTGTGGACCCTTCCTTATTGACTGGGGGTGCTTCTTCCCCCTGGCAGAAACCAGCTGTGCTGCGACCGAGTTCCGCTGCCGGGACGGGACCTGCATCGGGAATTCCAGCCGCTGCAACCAGTTCATCGACTGCGAGGATGCCTCGGATGAAATGAACTGCAGTGAGTGCCCCGCTGCTGCCCCTGGCCCCTCCTCAGCTCTGGAGATGCTCCTGCTCTCGGTGCTGGCGGCAGGGATCTGGGTCTTTGGGATTTGGGCTGGATCAGGGGAGGGAGGAGGGTCCTGCTCCTGTGCTGCAGCCCTGGGATGAGGCAGCCCCAGCCCTGCTCTGCCATGCTCAGCTTCCCACCACCCAATGGATCCCTGCAGCTCTGGGCACATCTGGGGCACATCTGGGGGTGTGTGAGGCATGTTGGGCTCCAGCATCAGTGCAGGGGCCGGTTCCACGTGGTGGAGCCAAACCAGGGGGCTTCTGCCGTGGTTCCTGCTGTGTCACCAAGGCTCCTGCTGTGATTCCTCTCAGCTGCCACTGACTGCAGCAGCTACTTCAAGCTGGGGGTGAAGGGCACCACGTTCCAGAAGTGTGAGCACACGTCCCTGTGCTACGCACCCAGCTGGGTGTGCGACGGCGCCAACGACTGCGGAGATTACTCGGACGAGCGCAACTGCCCCGGTGAGAGCGGGAGGGCAGAGGGGGCCCTGGGGGCAGGGATGCCCCTCTGGGGTCTGCTTGGGCTGTGGAGGTTTTTTTTTTTGCCCACTGAGACTGTTGTCCTCTGCCCGTGTGGCTCCTGCACAGATGGTGCTGCAGGGGTCTGGGGTGCAGGATCTCAGGGGGGATTTTGGGGAGGAATCCTTTAGTTCTGGGGTGGAAGGAGGCAGGACATGGCCGTGGCATTGTCCTCACTGATATTTCTGTCACAAAGTAGGTGGGAGGAAGCCCAAGTGTCCATCCAACTACTTTGCCTGCCCAAGTGGGAGGTGCATCCCCATGACCTGGACCTGTGACAAGGAGGATGACTGCGAGAACGGCGAAGATGAGACCCAGTGCAGTGAACGGCAGGGTAGGGACAGTCAGGATTTGGTCTTGGGCATGGGGTGGTGCTGGAGGGTGGGCAGGACCCTCTTCTCTCCCTGACATCCATTAGCCACTGACAGACCCCAGATTCTTCCCCCTGTGTGGTTTTACTCCACACTCTTGGGCTTTTATCTGTGACCAGTATAAACGTCCTCGTGCTGGTTTGCTCAGCACATGTACAAGTGGCCCTTTTGAACAGGACCAGTTATGGCTTCCTTCAGCTCCATTTTTAGTTCTAACCTCCTGGAACAAGCTAGGGATCTTCCCCAGGTCCAGGAGCAGGGAGTCCCACACCAGCCCTGTGTGACCACAAGCAGTACCCCCAACATCCCCCTGGGCTCCTGGAGCCTGGCTGGCCCAGCCTGGCCATGCTCTGCTGGTGTCTCCTCTCCTTATCACCTCTGACCCCCATCTCCTTCTCTTCTCCTCTCCCAGACAAGTTCTGCTACCCTGTGCAGTTCGAGTGCAACAACCACCGCTGCATCTCCAAGCTGTGGGTGTGTGATGGGGCTGATGACTGTGGGGATGGCTCTGATGAGGACAGTCGCTGCCGTGAGTCTGCTCCAGCCCCTCTCCCCACCTCAATCCCTGCCTGCTCCATCACCATGTTCCTACATCCCTGTTCTTGCCTCTGCCCATCCCTTCTCCCACCCGTGGTCTCACTGCTCTCCTAGGCTCTGGGGAGCCCCAGAGCCTCCAGCAGTGGGGTGACTGGACTCCATCCTGCTCCTCCCTTCCCCAGGGCTGACCACCTGCAGCTCAGGATCCTTCCAGTGCCCGGGCACCTACGTGTGCGTGCCGGAGCGCTGGCTCTGTGACGGGGACAAGGACTGCGCCGACGGGGCCGATGAGACCCTCGCTGCTGGCTGCTGTGAGTGCCCGTGGGCAGGGGGCTGGGGGAGGCCAGGGGGGCTGGCAGGGGCTGATGGTGGTGTTCTCCCTTTTGCAGTGTACAACAACACCTGTGACGAGCGGGAGTTCATGTGTGGGAACCGGCAGTGCATCCCCAAGCACTTTGTCTGCGACCACGACGACGACTGCGGCGACGGCTCCGACGAGTCCCCGGAGTGTGGTGGGTGTCTGTGGGACCTGGGGGTGTGTGGGATCCAGAGGGATTGACCCAGCAGCCACACTGGGTCCTCCTGGGCTTTGGCCCAGAGGGACTGACCCAGCAGCCACACTGGGTCCTCCTGGGCTTTGGGCAGTACCCTGGGAGGGTCTTCATCGCCCCGGAGGGGTTTGGTGTGAGTGTGGTGAGAGGGAACCCAGAGAGACAGCAGAAGGGGATTGTTGGTGGAGATTCCAGCTCGGACACGGATCCAAACCCATGGAGAAATCCGTGTGTGTGTGCAGGGCAGCCCTGCCCCAGGCCAGCTGCCCTCTGGTGTCCCTGTCACTCCCAGCAGCTCAGGAAGGTTTGGCTCCATGGTGCTGCTCTCTCTCCGAGTGGCTCCACGGTGCTGCTGGAAGGCTCAGGAAGGTGGGATGCCAGCTGAGCCCCTCACCCTCCCTCAGAGTATCCCACCTGTGGCCCCCACGAGTTCCGCTGCCAGAACGGCCGCTGCCTCAGCAACCGGCAGTGGGAATGTGATGGGGAGTTCGACTGCCACGACCACTCGGACGAGGCGCCCAAGAACCCGCGCTGCAGCAGCCCAGGTACCTGCTGGGGTCACAGTGGGGGCCTGGGGGGGGATAGCAGAGCCCCCACTGACCACTGCCACCTCCTCTCTGCAGAAAACAAGTGCAACGACTCCTTCTTCCTCTGCAAGAACGGGAATTGCATCTCCGAGGCGCTGCTCTGCGACAACAACAATGACTGCGCCGACGGCTCTGACGAGCTCAACTGCTTCATCAACGAGTGCCTCAACAAGAAGCTGAGTGGCTGCTCCCAGGAGTGTGAGGACCTCAAGATTGGGTACAAGGTAGGGGGCCTCGGGGTGGGGGGCTGGCTGCAGGGAATTACAGAATGCCCTGAGTTGGAAGGGACCTACAATGATTGTTGGAGTCCAGCTCCTGCTCCTGCACAGGAGACCTCAGCAATCCCACCCTGTGCCTGAGAGTGTTGTCCAAATGCTCCTGGAGCTCTGGCAGCCTTGGAGCTCTGCCAGCCAACAGTGCCTGACCACCCTCTGGGGGAAGAACCTTTTCCTGATATCCAGCTTAAACCTCCCCTGGCACAGCTCCTGCTGTTCCCTCTCCTTTCCTCCTCCGCAGACGTGAGGGTTGTGTCTGTCCCGTGCCAGCTGGGCCAGGGATGTGACACGGGCGCTTCAGGCACTGTTTGTGCATCTCAGCTGTCCTTGCTGAGTCCACGTGTCCCACGGTGACACTTGTCACCTCCCAGCACCTGCCAGCTCCCGGCGCTCGGGCCCTGGAGGTGTCTGACAGCTCGGGGTTGCTCCTGCAGTGCAGATGCCGTCCCGGGTTCCGGCTGAAGGACGACGGGAAGACGTGCATCGACATCGACGAGTGCTCCACCACCTACCCCTGCAGCCAGAAGTGCATCAACACCCTGGGCAGCTACAAGTGCCTCTGCACTGAGGGCTACAAGCTCAGACCTGACAACCCCACCAGCTGCAAGGCTGTCACAGGTGAGAGGCAGGTGTGGGCGCAGAGCCCAGCAGGTTCCTGGTGACCATGGGATGCTCCTGGCACTGGAGTTGGAGGGTGAAGTGGCTGCACCCAGCTCATGAGGGAGTGGGACTGGGAGTGTGGCAGGTCTGCAGGGTTCCCAGCAGTGCTTCCCTGCCACTTTTCCCTCTTTCCCTGTGCAGATGAAGAGCCTTTCCTCATCTTTGCCAACCGCTACTATCTGAGGAAGCTCAACCTGGACGGCTCCAACTACACTCTGCTCAAGCAGGTGCGGGGTGAGCTGGGAGCAGGAGGGACACCAGCCCCGTGTGGCTGGGATTTGGGGATGGAGCAGGCCCCAAAGGACATGGGAGCTGCCAGCTGAAGAGTTTGGGCTCTTTCCCAGGGGAATGATAGATCCATCTAAATGTCAGGAGGTCACTGTGAGCGAGGAACAGGCAGAGGGCTCTATAAAATCCCCCAGAGCCCATGCCAGCCACTGAGGCTGCTGCAACCCTTCTCCCTCCCTCCTCTCCAGGGGCTGAACAACGCTGTGGCTCTGGATTTCGACTACAGGGAGCAGATGATTTACTGGACAGATGTCACCACTCAGGGCAGCATGATCCGCCGCATGCACATCAATGGCAGCAACGTCCAGGTGAGGACGTGGGGCAGCCTCTGGGGCCTCACCCGCCTCCTGCCCCGCTGTGGGGTCATCACTGGGCTTTGGGAATCAGCTCCAGTTGCTGTGGGATGTTTTGCAGCCCCACCCCAACCAGGGATGGGCTCCACGCTGCCCTGAAATGTGTGACAGGGAAGGTTGGGGGAAGGACCGTGGAGTTGTGGAATGATTTGGGTCGGAAGGGATCTTAAAGTTCATCCAGTTTTGCTCCCCTGCCATGGGCAGGACACCATCCACTATCCCATGTTGCTGCAAGCCGCATCCAACCTGGCCTTGGACACTTCCAGGGATGGTGCAGCCACAACTTCTCTGGGCACCCTATGCCAGGGCCTCCCCACCCACACAGGGAGGAATTTCTTCCCAATATCCCATCTAAACCTAAGAGAGGAGTGAGGAAGATCTGGGCTGGGAAGGCGAACGCTGTCATGGATCCTCCCTGCTCAGAGCCCCGTCACCTCTAATTCCTCCTGGCAGGTCCTTCACCGCACGGGGCTCAGCAACCCTGACGGGCTGGCTGTGGACTGGGTGGGAGGAAACCTGTACTGGTGTGACAAAGGTCGTGACACCATCGAGGTGTCCAAGCTCAACGGCGCCTACCGCACCGTGCTGGTCAACTCGGGCCTGCGCGAGCCCCGCGCGCTCGTGGTGGACGTGCAGAACGGGTGAGAGCCTGGGGGGCACGGACCTGCCTCCCTGCTGGGCAGGGGGCTCGTCTTGCTGGAGTCCCAGAGGTTGGGAGATGGGGTGAAGCCTTCCCTCTTGGTCTCTGGGACACTGGGATGTGTGGTGTCCCTACTTTTTCCCTACCCTGTGGCCATGTACTTCCATTTGTCACAGATAAGTGGATTTATCCATTTATCGTGGGGTGGTTTGGGATGGAGGGGACCTTAAAGACCCATCTTGTTCCACCTCACTGCTGTCACCTTCCACTATCCCGGCTTGCTCCAAGCCCTGTCCAACCTTGGACATTTCCAGGGATAGGGCAGCCACATCTTCTCTGGGCAACCTGTGCCAGGGCCTCACCACCCTCACAGGGAGAAATTTCTGTGGTTTCCAACTCAGCCTCTCCCCTCCCGTTTCATCCCCAGCTACCTGTACTGGACAGACTGGGGGGACCACTCTCTGATCGGGAAGATCGGCATGGACGGCACCAACCGCAGCGTCATCGTGGACACCAAGATCACCTGGCCCAACGGCCTCACCCTGGACTACATCAACAGCAGGATCTACTGGGCTGATGCCCGTGAGGATTACATCGAGTTCGCCAGCCTGGATGGCTCCAACCGGCACACGGGTGAGACAGCCGGGGCTCCTGCCCTTCCAGCAGGCCTTGGGGGTGTCCTTGTGGGTCAGACATTGGAGTGGGAGCCAGTCCCCAGCTCTGGTCACTCCTCTGTGTCCAGGCTGCTTCCCTGTGGGAGGGGAAGGTGGCTCAGCCCCTCGCTGAGCGCCCGCTCCCCTCGCAGTGCTGAGCCAGGACATCCCACACATCTTCGCCCTCACCCTCTTCGAGGATTTCATCTACTGGACCGACTGGGAGACCAAGTCCATCAACAGGGCTCACAAGACAACGGGAGCCAACAAGACTCTGCTGATCAGCACCTTGCACCGGCCCATGGACATCCACATCTACCACCCCTACCGCCAGCCCGACGGTGAGCACGGCCTGGGGACATGGAGGGATGCCAGGTTGGGCAGGGGGAGCAGGGTGACAAGGTTCTTGCTGCTCCCATGCCACCCTGAGGGTCCCCAGCTCGGTCTGACTGGCTGTTGTTGCCCTGCTCTCCCCAGTTCCCAACCATCCCTGCAAGACCAACAACGGAGGCTGCAGCAACCTCTGCCTGCTCTCGCCGGGCGGGGGGCACAAATGTGCCTGTCCCACCAACTTCTACCTGGGCAGTGATGGCAAAACCTGCGTGTCCAACTGCACAGCCAGCCAGGTAAGTCCCTGCCTGCCTGTCCCTGCCTGTCCCTGCTGGTCTGGAAATTCCCCGTGCCTGTGTCCCTACTGCCATGGTCTCCCCAGGAGTGCTGGGTACATCCCAGCACAGTCTTCTGTGAGTGCAGGCAGCATCTCCCTCCTGTGGCATGTCATGTTTGGGGTGTCGAGGAGAGCCAGACACCCTCCAGCTCTGGAGTGTTCTTCTACCCCTCTCCTCAAACCCCAGGCCTGGGTGGGGTTAAGGCTTTGCTCTGGGTCAGGATTTGGGAATACTTGGAGGGGACAGCACAGGATCAGTGCCCTTGGCTGAGTACGCTGGGGATGAGATCTTTTGGGGTCCTTCCTCTCCATCCTGAACCACCCCACGAGTTCCTCTCTCCATCAGTTTGTCTGCAAGAACGACAAGTGCATCCCTTTCTGGTGGAAATGCGACACCGAGGACGACTGCGGGGACCGGTCAGACGAGCCGGAGGATTGCCGTGAGTGCCAGGGGGTGACACGAGCCCCCATGTCCCAACCTCCCTGGGCTGCTGGGACAGCCCCGTGGAGAGGAGGGTCAGTCCAGTAACGGGGTTCAGGAAGCAGTGGGACACATCTGTCCCCAAGTCAGGGCTGTCCCATGGAGCAGTGCCCGAGTCCAGAATTGGATGCTGGGTCCCTGCAAAGGACCCCAGAGGGGTGGAGCAGGGGTTTGAGGTTGAAGCGTGCCCTAAGAATATTCCTCAGAGCAAACCTGTGGCCCTGTGTTACCCCACAGCTGAGTTCAAGTGCAGGCCAGGGCAGTTCCAGTGCTCCACAGGGATCTGCACCAACCCCGCCTTCATCTGCGACGGCGACAACGACTGCCAGGACAACTCGGACGAGGCCAACTGTGGTAGGTTCCCTGTGTCCCCTGGTGACCCCCAGACCCTCACACAGCGTGGAGCTGCAGCCTGTCACCCCCTGACCGTGTCACCTCTTCCCCAGACATCCACGTCTGCCTGCCCAGCCAGTTCAAGTGCACCAACACCAACCGCTGCATCCCCGGCATCTTCCGCTGCAACGGGCAGGACAACTGCGGGGACGGCGAGGACGAGAAGGACTGTCGTGAGTGGGGGGCTCAGGGTGTCAGCTGGGAGCAAGTGCAGGCCAGACTGAGGGGCTCAGGTCTCTGTTTTGGGGTGTTTGGCTCCCTGGGTTGTCCCAGGGCTTTCTCCATACCCCTGGTCTCTGCAGACCCTCTGTCCTCATCACCCGTACAGACTCTGCTGTTTTACAGTAGAAATTAAACCCTTAAATCCCTTGAAATGGATTTGGGCTGAGCCTGTGGCCCAGCTGAGGGATCTGGTGTCCTCTGTCCTGTCCCCCCATAGCTTGGAGTCTTCTGGGGCCATTTTATGGCTCTGCTCCATCTCCTCCACTGAGCACACCAGCCCCTGGAATATCCACACCCCTCTCAACCCCACAGCTGTTTTTTGGGGAAAGGGGTGGCTGCTCCCTGCCCTTCCTGACACCCCTTCTCCCTCCTGCAGCGGAGGTGACCTGTGCCCCCAACCAGTTCCAGTGTGCCATCACCAAGCGCTGCATCCCCCGTGTCTGGGTCTGTGACCGTGACAATGACTGTGTGGACGGCTCTGATGAACCTGCCAACTGCAGTAAGGGACCCGTGTGGGGAGGGGGGTCTGGTCTCGTGTAAAATGGCACCTCTGTGTGCTGGCAGAGTGGCAGGTCCCTGCTTAGTCCCTTCTTGGTCCCTGCTCTGTCCCTGCCCAGTTCTACCTGGGGTCCTCCTCAGTCCCTGCTCGGTCCGTTTTTGGTCCCTACTTGGCCCCTGCCCAGTCCCTGCTCAGTTCCTGCTCAGTTCTACTCCAGTCCCTCCTTAGTCCCTCCCTAGTCCCTGCTTAGTCACTCCTTGATCCCTCCTTGGTCCCTGCTCAGTCCCTGCTCAGTCCCTGCTCAGTCCCTGCTCATTTCCCTGCTCAGTCCCTGCTCAGTCCCTGCTCATTCCCTGCTCAGTTCTACCCCAATCCCTCCTCGGACCCTGCTCAGTCCTTGCTTTGTCCCTGCTCAGTTTTACCTCAGTCCCTGCTCATTCCCTG
Source organism: Aegithalos caudatus (assembly GCA_013389925.1). Classification (NCBI taxonomy): domain Eukaryota; kingdom Metazoa; phylum Chordata; class Aves; order Passeriformes; family Aegithalidae; genus Aegithalos; species Aegithalos caudatus. The sequence goes on along the minus strand of WEIU01004889.1, from coordinate 13,171 downwards.
CTCAGTTCTACCCCAGTCCCTCCTCGGTCCCTGCTCATTCCCTGTGGGCAGTGGGTGATGCTGTTGGTGGCTCTGCCTGGATCTGTCCTGCTGGGATCCTCCTCTCCCTGCCTTCTCCCTGGAGAACTGCTTGGAAGGGAGGGAGACCTCACCCAGCTCCAGGCTGTCCCTCATCCCTGCAGAGAACAACACACGCCTGACCAGTGCTGATCCCTGCCCAAATGTGTCACTTTGTCCCCTCCAGCCCAAATGACCTGTGGTGTGGATGAGTTCAGGTGCAAGGACTCGGGTCGGTGCATCCCGGCGCGCTGGAAATGCGATGGGGAGGATGACTGCGGGGATGGATCCGATGAGCCCAAGGAGGAATGCGGTGAGTGGGGGCTGTGGGGGCAAGCCAGGGTCATCCTGTGTCCCTGTTCCCTGAGGGACAGGCTGGCCTGGCACTGGCTGTCTCCTCTGGGGTGCCCCAAGAATTCCAGCTGCTCCTTTTCCAAGCAGGGCTGGGTCAGAGGAGGTGCAGGGCAGTGCTGACCCCTGTCCTGGTCCCATCCATCGTGGGGAGCAGTGCTGACCTCTGATCCTGTCCCTGTCCTGTCCCTCCTCATGTTCAGGGCAGTGCTGACCCCTGTCCTGGTCCCATCCATCGTGGGGAGCAGTGCTGACCCCTGACCCTGTCCCTGTCCTGTCCCTCCTCATGTTCAGGGCAGTGCTGACACCTGTCCCTGTCCTATCCTCCTGTCACACAGGGCAGTGCTGACCTCTGTCCTTGTCCCATTCCTCCCCTTATCTGGAGCAGTGCTGATCCCATCCCTGTCCCATATCTCCCAGTGACCCCTGTCACTGTTCCTGTCCCTGTCCTGTCCATCCCTTTGTTTGGGGCAGTGCTGACCCCTGTCCCTGTCCCTTCCTTCCCCTTGGGCAGTGCTGATACCTTTCCCTGTCCCTGTGCTGTCCTTCCCCTCGTGCAGCTGAGTGCTCACAGCTGTCCCTGTCCCATATTTCCCCTCATTCAGGACAGTGCTGACCCCTGTCCCTGTGCCCATCCTGTCCCCTTGTGTGGGGTGGTGCTGACACCTGTTGCTGTCACATCCCTCGCCTTATTCAGGGCACTGATCCTTTCCCTTTCCCTTTCCCTTTCCCTTTCCCTTTCCCTTTCTCCCTTTCCCTTCCATCTTGCAGGGCAGTGCTGCCACCCGTCCCTGTCCCCTCCTTTCCCTGATTTGGGGCAGTGCTGCCATGTCCCTGTCCCCTCCCTCCACTCATTTGGGGCAGTGCTGACCCATCCCTGTCCCCTCCCTCCCCTCATTTGAGGCGGTGCTGACCCCTGTCCCCTCCTTTCCCTGATTTGCTGACCCATCCCTGTCCCCACTGTCCCTCCTCTCATTTGGGGCAGTGCTGACCCTTGCCCCCTCTGTCCCTGCCCTCCTTTGGGGCAGTGCTGACCCCTGTCCCTGCTGTCCCTCCCCTGATTTGGGGCAGTGCTGACCTCTGTCCCCTCTCTCCCCTCCTTTGGGGCAGTGCTGACCCCTGTCCCCTCTCTCCCCTCCTTTGGGGCAGTGCTGACCCATCCCTGTCCCCTCTCTCCCCTCCTTTGGGGCAGTGCTGACCCCTGTCCCCTCTCTGCCCTCCTTTGGGGCAGTGCTGACCCATCCCTGTCCCCGCTGTCCCTCCCAGACGAGCGCACCTGCGAGCCGTACCAGTTCCGCTGCAAGAACAACCGCTGCGTGCCGGGCCGCTGGCAGTGCGACTACGACAACGACTGCGGGGACAACTCGGACGAGGAGAGCTGCAGTACGTGCCCCCCCCGAGCCTCTGCTGTCCCCAGGGAGAGGGGAGAGGTTTGGGGCCCTCCCAGCCCCTCTTCTGCTGTTGGGGGAGCGCCAGGCTGGTGGCTGGGAGTGCCACCGTGTCCCCCAGCCAGGACACCCCTGACTCCAGGGGTCTGGGGAGCCTGGCCCTGCAGAGGGGGAGGTTGTGCCAAGGAGACACCCCAGGGGTGATGGGTGACAGGGAAGGGATGACCCCAACACGCTCCCTGCAGCAGCAGTGGCTGGAGTCACCTGAGGGCACCTTGTCCTGCTTTGCCACCAAGCATCGCCCCCTGTGTCACCCCCTACCTGGCAGTGGCACCTGGGATGGCATTGGGGACACACAGAGCTGTCAGGAGGGACCTGGGTCACAGCCTCAGGCCTGGGCTAGTTTGTGGGGAGGTGGCTGATGCCCAGAGCTGGGGCAGAGAGTTCAGTGCTGCCCCTTCCTGAGCTCCTGCTTGTGTGCCAGCACCGAGGGAGCACCAGTGTCCTCATGGACAGGGCCATTCCCAGGGCTCCATTTTGGCTCTGTCCCTCCAGAGGGGCTCAGGCTCCCTGTGGGATGGCACCAGGGTCTGCCAGACCCTCTCCCACCCCACAGCACCCAGAGGGTTCCAGGCTGCCCATGGGATGGCACCAGGGTCTGCTGCCAGACCCTCTCCTACCCTGCAGTGCCCACTGGGTCCCTCTGTCTTCCTGCAGCTCTTTAGGGTGCAGCTTTTGTTTTCTTTTCTGTTGATTTCCCGTCGTGTTTTTGAGTTTGTGCCATTTCACTTCATCTTATGTTTTTCTCCATTTTCACACTGTCGTTATGGGGCGCTCAGAGGTAGGTTCCTGCCAAAATCTTTTAATTCCATGTACAGTCTCTCTAAAATCAATGAAGACAATAATTTCTAGGTGAGGGCAGAGGGGTCGGGACTGGACAATCCAGGTGGATTTACTGAGCATCAGCACCAGCATCTCCCTCCACGGAGCCACAGCCGGGGAGGGTCTGACCCTGCTGCTCTGCAGGGCCCGTGCATGGCTTGGATTTGGCTCCCAAACCCATTCCCACCGTGACTCTCCCTGCTCCACCTGGACACCCCCTGTTCCCCTGTTCCCCCCAGTCCTGTGCTGTGACCAGAGGGTCCCTGTACCCCAATACCCCGGGGCTGTGGGGAGGGGAAGGGTCCCAAGAGCCATCCCAGGTGGGCGGCTGTGCCACGTGCCATCCTCCTGGATTTGGCACTGGCTGTGCCAGTGAGCTGTGAGTGGGTGTCTGTCCCCATGCCCTGTGAGGGGGGGACAGGGATGAGGCTCTGGCCTCTGCCCCCCCACTGCAGTTCCTCCTGCCTGGGGGGCAGCCAGGGTGGGCAGCAGCGGGGCTGGTGCTGCCCTGTGGAGAGTGAGTGACCTGGGGGACAGCCAGCCTGTGTGGCCACAAAAACCCCCACAGGGAGCTGGGAGCCCTGGAATGGGGTGGGAAGGGGCTGGGAGGTGCTGTGCCCCTCTGGCAGCTCCCACAGCTCTGCCTGTACCCCCTGTCCCCAGTGCCACCATGCCGTGTGTCCGTGTCACCCTGTGCCCCCCCAGCTGTTGGCCAGGGACACCCCTTGCCCTCACAGCCTGTCCCCACGCTCAGGGCACCCACTGTGTTCTCTGTCCCCAGCACCCCGGCCCTGCTCTGAGAGCGAGTTCTCCTGTGCCAACGGCCGCTGCATCGCGGGCAGGTGGAAATGCGACGGGGACCACGACTGCGCCGACGGCTCCGACGAGGTACGGCACCGCCGACGCTGCAGGACACGGCCCTGGGGCTGGGGGCCTGGGTGTGCCAACAGGGCAGGACCCTGCCATGGCCACCCTGTCCCTGCTGACCGTGTCCCTCGCCCGTCCCCTGCAGAAAGACTGCACCCCCCGCTGCGAGTTCGACCAGTTCAAGTGCAAGAACGGGCACTGCATCCCCATGCGCTGGCGCTGCGACGCCGACGCCGACTGCATGGATGGCTCTGATGAGGAGAATTGTGGCACTGGGGGTAATGGCAGAGCTGTGTGTCCCCCTGGGCTGGTGGTGTCTCCCTCTCCCTACCTGAGTGTCCCCACTGTGGGTGGGAGCGTTCCCCTGTGTGTGTCCCCCTCTCTCTGCCCCACCCTGGAGCATGCACAGACGTGTATCCGAGCCCTGGAAACCCTCCAGCCCTGGAGACCCCCTGTTCATGCTGGAAATTGGAATTGCAGCCCCAGGCTGGGGTTTTGGCAGCTGACGTGTCCCCTCTTGCACCATCACAGTTCGCACGTGTCCCCTGGACGAGTTCCAGTGCAACAACACCCTGTGCAAGCCCCTGGCCTGGAAGTGCGACGGGGAGGACGATTGTGGGGACAACTCGGACGAGAATCCCGAGGAGTGCTGTGAGTGACACTTCAGTGCCTCTGCCCCAAACCCTTCCATACCCCAGGATGAGCAGTCCCAGAGCTCGGGCACCACTGTGGGGACTGGAGGGTCTGGGGTGGGACCTCTGGCAGCTCCTCTCGGGGGCAGCCAGTGGGGCCGAGGGGCTGGAGGTGGCTCCGATTGAGGGAAAGGAGTCGCAGAGGGGCTGGCAGTGGGGAGGGGGCTGCGGAGGGCTGGGTGAGGAGGAGAGGGCTCACAGCAGCCGGGCGATTGTCTTTGCTTCAGTCTCTTTGCTTCAGCCTCCGGAGCCCGCTGGCCCGCGTGGGACAGCCCTCCCCGGAGAGCGGGCGGAGGCCGAGCAGCAGCTCGTGACATGTGTGACAGCCTGGCTACGGCGTCTCCTTTCACCGTCACCGTTTGTTTCTGTTTGCTGGTGCAGTGAAATTCCAGTGTCCCCCCAACAGACCGTTCCGCTGCAAGAACGACCGGGTATGTCTGTGGATCGGTCGACAGTGCGACGGCATTGACAACTGTGGAGATAACACGGATGAGAAGGACTGCGGTGAGTGGGGCTGCCCCTGGGCACAGCCCTGAGCCTGCGTGGTCACTGTGGCCCTTGGGATGGTCCTCCCAGAGCCTGGGGTTCAGCCCAGGTGTTGGGGGTTGGCTTTGCCTGGTCTTTCCTCCCGAAATCAGGGTGTGGATGCAGGGTCCCGAATCCCTGCCTGCTCCCAGAGGGTCCCATGGGGATGGGTGCCCAGGACATGGGGGTCACAGCTGCTGCCCCTCACCCGCAGAGTCACCCACGGCCAAGCCCAAGAGCTGCAGCCAGGACAAGAACGAGTTCCTGTGTGGGAACAAGAAGTGCATCAGCGCCAACCTCCGCTGCAACTTCTTCGACGACTGCGGAGACGGCTCCGATGAGGAATCCTGCTCCCACGGTGGGTGGGGAGCCAGGGGCGCGGTGGGGGCTGGGGAACTCGCTGTGACACGCATGTGACACGCGTGTGACGGCGCGTCCCACCGCAGAGCACAAGTCATACGACTGCATGACCAACACCACCATGTGTGGGGATGAGGCCCAGTGCATCCAGACCCAGTCCACCTCGTACTGCACCTGCCGCAGAGGTTTCCAGAAGGTGCCGGACAAGAATTTTTGCCAAGGTACTTCCCGCTGCTGCTGGAGAGGGCTCAGGGTAGGGCTGTGGGGTTTGGCATTGGTTTTTGCCAGTGAGATGTGATTTCACAGCTGGGGTGGGGCAGAAGTGGTGTCCTTGGGGCAGAGTTGGGGGTCTGTGGGGGCACCCTCCGGGTCTGATCCCATCTCCTGCTGCCCAGACATCAACGAGTGCCTGCGCTTCGGGACCTGCTCCCAGCTCTGCAACAACACCAAGGGCTCCCACGTCTGCAGCTGCTCCAAGAACTTCATGAAGACAGACAACATGTGCAAGGCAGAAGGTCAGGAGGGAACAGGGACCCACATGGGTTCTATTCGCATGCCCAGGACCCCCCAATGTGCCCTAGAGCTCCTGTGGGAATCCTTTGCTCTTCCCTCCAACCCCCTGCAGCTCTGCCCACCCTTCTGGTACCACTGGTGTCATCAGTCTGTCCATCCCTGGCACAGTCAGCCCCAAGGCGATGACGAGCTCCCGGTGACCCTGTCCCTGTCCCACCAGGGAGCTGGGCTGAGCCCCCATTCCTGGCTGAATCCCCACTCCTGCCTGAGCCCCTGTTCCCAGTCCAGCCCATGCCAACCTCCCCTTCTCTTCCTCTGCAGGCTCTGAGCACCAGATCCTCTACATCGCGGACGACAACAAAATCAGGAGCATGTACCCCTTCAACCCCAACTCAGCCTACGAGCCGGCCTTCCAGGGCGACGAAAACGTGCGCATCGACGCCATGGACATCTACGTCAAGGGCAACAAGATCTACTGGACCAACTGGCACACGGGCCGGATCTCCTACCGGGAGCTGCCCGCCTCCTCCTCCGCCTCCACCGCCTCCAACCGCAACCGGCGCCAGATCGATGGCGGCGTCACCCACCTGAACGTGAGCGAGCGCTGTCAGGGCACGGTGGGAGCGACGGGGATGGGCTGATGGTGTCCTGCCACCTCACCTGTCCCCGCTCTGCCCCGCACAGATCTCAGGGCTGAAGATGCCGCGGGGAATCGCCATCGATTGGGTGGCCGGGAACATCTACTGGACGGACTCGGGGCGGGACGTGATCGAGGTGGCGCAGATGAAGGGCGAGAACCGCAAGACGCTGATTTCGGGGATGATCGATGAGCCCCATGCCATCGTGGTTGACCCACTGAGGGGGTGAGGGGCTTGAGCCTTCATCCCATCCCTCTGCACAGCCCTCACCACACTCCCCTCACCGCAAGCCCACCCATGTGTCCCAATGTCACTCTGTGTCTTCTCGAGTTGTCCAGGATGCCATGGGGGACGGTGTGGGAAGGTTTCTCCTCCAGGCTGTCCTCTTCCCCTGGGAATGATCTGCCTGTGTCCTTACAGAACGATGTACTGGTCAGACTGGGGCAATCACCCCAAGATTGAGACAGCTGCCATGGATGGGACGCTGCGGGAGACCCTGGTGCAGGACAACATCCAGTGGCCAACAGGTGAGAGAGGTGACAGGAGCGGGTGACAGGAGCATCATCCCCAAAGCCATGATGGGGACAAGCTTAACCATTTGTGTTGGGGAGGATTGTTCTGGGGGCTTGGAGCCCCATGGTAGTAAGGGGGGCTGCTCTGTGGGTCCAGGAAGGGCTTGGGGTGGACTGGGGGCTCACTGGGGGCTGTGTCCCCTCAGGCCTGGCCGTAGATTACCACAACGAGAGGCTGTACTGGGCCGACGCCAAGCTCTCCGTCATCGGCAGCATCCGGCTCAACGGCACCGACCCCGTCGTGGCCATCGACAACAAAAAGGGTAAGGGGTGCTCCATGGTGGTCCTTGGCCTTGCACCCACCCCAAATTCCTGCCTCCACATGTCCCCTCCTGGCTTCCCCAGGGCTGAGCCACCCTTTCAGCATCGACATCTTTGAGGACTACATCTACGGCGTCACCTACATCAACAACCGCATCTTCAAGATTCACAAGTTTGGGCACAAGCCTGTCACCAACCTGACATCCGGCCTCAACCACGCCACTGACGTCGTGCTCTACCACCAGTACAAGCAGCCAGAGGGTGTGTGTGGGCCTGGGACCCCCACCCTGCTCCTGGGGTGGTAGGGAGGTGCCAGGGACTGAGATCTGATGTGAGGTGCCAAAGGGTGAGGGAGCTTGGGAAGAGGGGACTCAGACCCCCAGCTCCCTGCCCGAAGTGGGGGTGTCTGGGTGGGCAGAGCAGGGGATTGGTGAGGTGGGTTGGGGGTGTCCAGCGGTCAGGTGGTGACCTCAGGGCATGGGAGGGACAGCACAGAGCTGTAGAGAGGAATATCCTAGAGCTGCTGTGGAGCAAGAAGTTCTGTGGGTCACCATGCTGTCACCACCCCGCCATCCTCTCCCTGCTGCCCTCACCACCTGTGCCCTCCCCTCCCGCAGTGACCAACCCCTGTGACCGCAAGAAATGCGAGTGGCTCTGCCTGCTCAGCCCCAGCGGCCCCGTGTGCACCTGCCCCAACGGCAAACGCCTGGACAACGGCACCTGCGTGGTCATTCCCTCGCCCACCGTCTCCCCTGTCGGTAGGTGACACCGGGAGGGACGAGAGGGTGAGGATGAGGAGGGAGGTTGGGTCCTGCCAGGGCAGTCCTGCTCACTTCCATCCCCTCTGTCCCCTCCCAGTGCCCACCACCGACACGTGTGACCTGGTGTGCCTGAACGGGGGCAGCTGCTTCCTCAACGCCCGCAAGCAGGCCAAGTGCCGCTGCCAACCGCGCTACAACGGGGACAAGTGCCAGATCGACCAGTGCTGGGACTACTGCCAGAACGGGGGCACCTGTGCTGCCTCCCCCTCAGGTGAGCCAGGGGGTGTCCAGGATGGATGGATGGATGGATGGATGGATGGATGGACAGGTGGGCGCAGAGCTCACGGGTTTTACCCCCAGGAATGCCGACCTGCCGCTGCCCCACCGGCTTCACCGGGCCCCGGTGCAACCAGCAGGTGTGCACGGACTACTGCCAGCACAACGGCAGCTGCACGGTGAACCAGGGCAACCAGCCCACCTGCCGCTGCCTGCCCACCTTCATCGGGGACCGCTGCCAGTACCGTGAGTGCCACGGGGTGGGGACAGCAGTGGGGGCGTCGGGAGGATGGGTGTCCCTCACCTGGGGACAGCAGTGGAGACGTTGGGAGGATGGGTGTCCCTCACCTGGGGACAGCAGTGGGGACATCAGGAGGATGGGTGTCCCTCAC
>WEIU01004888.1:264223-335767 GCA_013389925.1 Aegithalos caudatus | reverse complement strand
CCCGCCCCGCCGGCCCCGCCCCGCCGCTCGCGCTCCCGAGCCGCTTCCTGAAGGAACCCGCCCGCGCGCGCCACCAAGGGTCTCGCTGATTGGCCCTCGAGAGGCGGGGCACAGTAAGGGAGGTGACGATTGGCGGGGCGGGGGCGGCGGGGGCGGCGCCGGGGGGGGGGGGGGGNGGGCGATAGCGTGGGGTGGGCACGTGGGAGCGGGAATGGGCACGGCCCGGGAGCAGTGCGGCCCGTGGGAATCCCGCCATGAACTCGGCGGCTGGGAGCGAAAAGCCCCGGGACGGGGGTTACTGGCACAGGCGGCTTGGCCGGAGGCGGGATTCTTCCGGCACTCTGAGCTCCTGATCCAAGGGGAAGGGTCGGGGAAGGAAGCAGGGAGAGCTGGAGGGGCGTCGTGCTGAGGAGTGTCAACAAGCCAGATAAACATACAGAGAGACGCTCTGACAAAATGCCAGGCGAAGCAGACGTGTACAAATAGAATACGGAAGGCAGTTGAAAAAGAGATGTTTTTGCAATGTATTTATTCAGTGTTCACCTCTTTTGGCAGAGGACCAGCAGAGATGTCATCTGCAATGCTCTGATACTGATAATTTACAGGCTTATTACATGCTGTACATCAAGCACAAAGTGACGTATAGGTAGGACATGAAAAACCTCTTGTGAAAGGAGCCAGAAGTGACATACGTAACCCTGAAATTATACTGTGCTGCTCTTCCATAAAATAATACTGCCAGCCAGCCAGCCCAGCATGGTAGCTATGATTGGGAGGAGTTATTTTCTCCTGAATTTTAATTTGCCCTCTTAAAAAATAGCAGACTGCAGAAATTAAGGCTTTTTGGAATTACATACTGCTACGGACAATGCTGATAGGAATGTTTCAAGTTTCTTGATTTTCCTGTCACTTCAAAATAGACTGTGACTTCTCCTTAATGCTCCACATACAGTTAAATCCACTTAGACTTTACTATTAGCATAATAAAAAAATGAAGTTTTTAATAAAGAAGTGAGAGTATTTTGTGTGAACCCTTGTTCGTGTGGTTTTGCCTTTGCTCATGTGCTTGTTACTGATTCCAGTAGGAGCCTGGCACATGGACATGTTTTTTTTGGAGAATGGCAACATAAGAACAGGAGGGTTTTCTGTAGATACTAGCTAGTAGATACTAGATATTTTAGTTAGCTCTGAATATCAGTGGTCTGATAGGTTATGTTTGTTTGGGTTACTTTATTTTAACCACTTAAGAATAGTAGTCTGATTTTACCAGGCAAAGGGAAAAAAATCAACATTGCCACACTTTCTAAATTAATGTTTTTGACATCTGGATATGTCCAAGAATGCTGCTGATGAAAAGTAAATGTTTCTATTTCAAATAGCCCTCTAATTTATTATTTTTGTATCTGTGGGGTTTTGTTGTTGTTGTTGTTGTTTGTTTGTGAATAGAAGTGTTTCATAAATTGCAAATATGAAATAGGTAGATTTTTACACTATGCAAAACAGTTGAGGACTGTGATAACAGTGTGGTAAAGAGACCAATGCTTGTGGAAATTAGAGATAATTTTATCAATGCAGTCAGTGAAGGAGAAAATGACATCAGGAAGCATTGCCTTTGTCTGTCCCCAAATTAGACTGCTCCTTTTCAAAGTGAAAAGAATGTCTGTGAGCTGATAAAGTTCTTTTGCCCTCTGTGAAGCTTATCAGTTTATGGAGTTATTCAGAAAAACATTTACTTTCAGCTTACCTGCTATTTTAAGCAATTTATGTAGACTCTTTATCCTATATGAAGATGTCTCACCTGTCTCAGGAGCACCTGATGCAGCTTGGAGCCAGGTACTGTTTCTGTGGGCAAGACAAATCTTTATGTTATTGGTTTTCCACCTCCCTGCTCCAGTGCTCAGGATACAGGCAGGGACAGGCCTGTTGGCTGTACCATCTGCACTTGTATGTGTCATCAACCAACAGATCTCTAACCACTCAGAGGTCTTTTTTTCTTCCTTCTCTGGGTTATAAGATAATATAGCATGAAAAAGTTTAAGTGGTAAAATGCAGAAGTAAAAACACGGATCTTGGAGACACCTGTCTGTTTCAGTTTAAACACAAGAGGTTGTTGAGATGGTTTGTGTTACATGAAGGTGGATAACACAGATGTGAGGGATTTTCTGAGTGTTGTTTCTCTGATACCTATCAGTTGCATGTGGATATTGTTACTCAGGTCACAATATAAATTACTGCCTTATTCTCTGAAAAACAGCCCAAATAGCCATTAGAACTGAAACAAAAATATGAGAATATCACCAACAGTATTGCCTGATCTGCCAGTGTCCCACAAAATACAGTATTTGACTGCAGGGTGATAGAAATAGAACAGAAATAAAACTTCAGAGGTTAGATGTAACAGTGCTGCAAGAAAACAAGTGCTTTCAAATGTTTTGTTAAAGGATAAGTAACTGCCCAAGCGTCCCTTAGGAACATTCACATATTTCATACAAGTCTGAGTACTGACATACAAACATACTGAGAGCCACAGCATTCCTGACAGTGTTCAGAAGATACGTCTGCAGAAGTTAGAAAATTCCACAACACTTTTTAATTGGACAATTTGTAAATTATTAGCAGCCCAGTTCTCCTGAGGGCACACTTTCAGCAGAAAGGCATAGGCTTTAAGAGCACAGCTCCCATTAATGTTAATATTAAATCTTCATGCTGTAACTTACCCCTCAACATGTAACACTACCCAGTGTTTTAAAGATAGGACCGTATGTGCTGCACTGAAATACATAACAGGATCGAATTGAAGAGACCATAGAAACCTCACACTGGAGATGTTTTTTGAGCTCATCTGAAATGTCCTCATGATTTATTTACTTTGCCAGCAATGCCCATATACTTGGCTCTTTCTGACTGAGGGCTTCAGCCCCAGAAAAGTAGGTGTTCATTCTTTTTTCATTGTTCACCGTGGGTACACAGGCACAGAGGTCAACAGGCTCACACAAGGTCATGGCATGAGTCACTGCTGTGGCTAGGAATAGAATCCAGGAGTCCTCATTGCCTCTGCTTTCCTCCAAACACTGCCCTGTACTCCTAAATTAAAGCAGGGCTAATTTTATTTTTTGTGCAGAATACAAGATGTCTGAAATCAATATAAATGTTATAGTTTCCAACAGAGGGATGCATTTCTCTTTATGGCCCTGAATCAGCACTACTGGGAAGCTAGATGGAAACCACACTCATTTTATAATGGTATGCTGGGAGCATCATCATAAAGACTTTTACACATTCTGTGACACATTTTATCCATCAAAATCTGAAACAGTCAAGGTTTTTTAGTTCTGTCCCAGAGATTACATTTTGAATTGTTGGCTGTTCATAGTCACTGATTGTAGTGGAAACATATTAAGTATCATAATGTCTTCATCAATCAAATATCATCGATTGGCACTTCTAAAGCACCGTTGTGCTTATGGTGGCTCATTTGACCGATTTTGTTCCTATCTGGTGCAGGCAGGAGGAGAGAGAACTCCTGTGCCCTCCTTATTCAAAGGACAAATTTAATATCTAGAAGAGAGTAGGTAAAATATGAGTGTCCTTTGAACAATCAGCAAGGGACAGAGGTCAGCAAAACAGCTCTAAGTTCCTATCAGTCCTGTATTCTAAGGAAGATTCAAATAGAAGTGAGAAAAAAACCCAGAAAATTAAGAATGTATAGAATGAGGCAGCAATGGCAAGAAATTACATCACTCGTGTTTTGATTGGAAAAATGTTGCAGGAAGTTTGCAAGATGTTTGGTGTTTCCTTATGCTGCCTATTTTACTGTATTACTGGTAAAAATATATACAGTAATACTGGTAAAAAGGGGATACAAAGGAGGCTTTTACAAAGGTAGCAATTTTATCTGGAATTGCATATCAGAAATCTTACTCATACTTCTAGTCTGAATAACATGCAACTTTTTTTTCCCCATAAATTAAGTTTATCTTCTTCAGCAGGATAGAGTCTCAAAGACACATAAGAAAGGTACAAGGGACCCTGGTATCTGGGCTGACACAGAAGAGAATTTTATCCAAAATCTTCTTATGATTTCTTTTTTTCATGTCTCCAAACTGTCCATCACAGTGAAAAGAGGTTATATGCTTTTGGGAAAGAGATCTTAAAATCTATTAGTTCTGAGTAGCTGTTAAGCCAAAATGAATATAATAAACATTAAAGAAATAAATAGTATCTTTAAAATTACCTGAGACATGGAAAGAAAAAGAAAAACGTAATTAACATATTTTCTGTCATTAGCCCACCCCAGAATGATTCCTTGTTAAAACACAGTGAATGTCAGTACTCTCAGACATTTGCACATCAATCTACCTTGAATAAGTGTTTATAGACTAGAATATTTTTGACAGATTCCTTTATATGAACAAAATAGAATATTTTATTTATATTTTATTTGTTCAACAAAATACTCTGCTTTGTTTATATAAATAAGCAAATGCCTCAAAATGTTTTGGAGGTTTTTTTTCAGGCTCATTGTACATCAGAGTGGACAGTATTGACTAACTGGATACTCCAGTGGGATGTGATTTTGCAAATTATTTTTCTGGCCTGGCCAGTTCTTCAAAGACTAACACCCAACGTGAAGCACCTAAGCCCAATGAGAGGGAATGAGTTTTGGTCAGTCACCTTGGCTAGCTGAAAGCTTTGTGCACCGTGAAAGTCTTGTTGGGAGGTTTCACCTGCTACACAGGGATATTTTGTTGAAATGCATTTCACCAGTTCTGTAGCAAAGTATTAAGTGGAAGTAGTGAAAGTATTAAAATGGAAATGCTGATTTTCATGCGAGAAGCAAAATAGAAGATCTGATTTCTGAAGGAGACATTTTGGGGCATCAGAACCCCTTACTTTCTGATGGTGGATGACATAATTCTAATATTGAAACCAGCTGCCTGTTTAGAGAAGAGGATTTCTGCATACACAAATTTCCTCTCCTGATGAGATGAAGATCCCTTATTGACTATATCCTCTGGTTTTTGCTTTCAAACTGCTTTGGTTTCAATTGTGGGAAAGTGACTCCAGTGAATAATTTACGTATTTGGCTATAAAGCACTGAAGTGGTAACCAGGGTGGGGGTAGGGAATCAAGGGGAAAGACTTCTTTTCCACTAGCCAAATTCCAGTGGAAATGAGACTTTTGAAAATTAGCTACATTACACAATGTGAGCTCAGAAAGTTGGGGTTCTGCTTTCACAAATTCCCCTTTCACACCCAATATTCCAGGAGTAGGTGTCATTAAAAAGGGAACAGTGTGTATAAGGAAAAGTGAAGGTGAAGAAAAGCTTATTTTTCCAATACCACAGTTGCTGCTCTCATTCCCCTCAGGACAGCTATATAAACCAAAATGCTGTAGCTATACACACATATTCTACTTAATAATAATGTGTTGCCTGATGCCATCTTATGTAAATGGCTATTACACATCCAAATGTAGTAATGTAGCTGCATTGCCACACGTTGAGAACCTCCAACTAAACTTTTAAGTTCATAAAACACGCTTGCAGCCTCCTTAATTGCTACAGCAGAGAGCATTTCACTGTCCAAACACAGTGGAAAGTTGATCACTGAGCAGCCATTGTGGAAATAAGATTCTGTCACACAGAATATCCCTCCCTAAAGCTGATTTTTTTTTCTTGGGAGTACCATTTTTTTGAATACTTTGATGATGTGCGTGAGCCTACAGCCACACAGATATGTATGTAAACTCTTCTCAGAAAAATACTTTTATCATCTGAAGGAATAAAGTGCTTGAGGCAGAAGACAGGAATCTCTGGGAAGTACACTACTGTGATGAATACATTTGTCAACTGAGTGCCACAGTGATGAATTTCAGGAAAGATGAAAAGGTTTTTTATGACAGCAAGAAATTTGTAACTCAAAGAAGAGAAAATGAAGCAAACAGTTTGCATTTATCTTTGCATCTTAATGGACAACTTTATTCCTGTTTTCATGATGTTGTCTTCATTCTCATGCTAAAGGATTTCCATTTGTATAAAATATTAAAACAAAATGGAGCCGTACAGGTACGGGTTAGTACTGTTGTCAGCAGTTAGAGAACCTAATATATGGATATTTTAGTCTGAGATTTTTCATTAGTACTGATTTTGGAGCTGCTTTGGACCTGACAGTTGATATGCACAGAGAAAATGCATTAAAATACCTCCAAGTTTATTATTAATTATAATTTAATTAGAATTAAATAGAAGAATTGATATCTCGCTCCTCCTGCCCTCCCCGAGAACATATGTCACAACAAATGAAATCAGAAAGGCATTTCAGCTCTTTGATAGTTGGGTCTGCCACTACAGTGCTGGAATCAGTGGTTTTTTGTTGTTTTTTTTTTTTCTTTAGTAGGTGCAAAGATTGAGCCCTGAGCTCCAGCAAGCTGCATATGGTGTGTTTTCTGCTCAGAATCTGTATTGGTGATCTGCTCTCCCTCCTTACCTGACACAGCCTGAGCTTCTTAACTTGTAGGGTATGCTAATAACCTGTGTTTTCATTTTCTAAATAGTAAGTTATGATACTTGGAGAAGTAGAGAGAATAATCTCCACATCAGCCAGCACTGGGATGAAGGTAATTAAAGCTCTTTTACTGAAGACATTAACACCAAATATTCCCTAAAGTACTGGCTGTAGAGTTCTACATTGCCATAAGGTGAATTTGCTAAATTTAAATTTACATACACCGAAATAGCATAATTTAACAGAAATACTGGAAAAGTTCCATGTAACATATTTGGCAATGGTTCTGTACAGGCGACTGGTCTGTGCAACCGTGTTGAATTAGGGAACAACTTTGCATTTGCCCACATGCCCATTAGTAAGTGAACTGAAATGTGAGCATGTATTGAAAGTTCTGCACACACTGTGTAGTTGTGTTTCTAAACTGCAGGCTTTCCAATTCTATAAAATAATCTGAAATTTATTTATTATGTTTCTGAGAATTATGTCCTGCAGTTGTACTGTGGAATTGTGTTACCATCACAGTTGGTTTTAAGTTGAGCACCCTCTGAAATACGAATCGAGGATGAGAATCGCTGTTAGACCTGCCATAGATCCAAGGATAAGTAGCATCCTCCCTGCACTATAGCTCAGACACATTCACCCACACATAACTGTATGTTATACCCATATAAATATATATGTTTCCTTACTACTGTCATTTAGAGCAAGAATTTGGCTGAATGCCGAAGTTTTCTTTTTATTGGTGTTATTGCTATTTGCATGATTCGTCCAGATAAGATTTCCTGCTGTTCATTTCTTTCACAACTCTCTGTAAGCATCAAAGCAACACCCTTTCAGCTTCAAAGACGCCGTTTTGGCAGAAAAAATGCGGTTTCTGTCCCAGAGATCATGCCCTGCGAGCCTGAGGCAGGTGGCGGTGGTGCAGGACGCAGGGATGGGGCAGCAGCTGGGGCTGTGTCAGCTCCCGGCTCACCTGAGCGGTGTCTGGCACTCGCGGAGTGCTGATGGGCCGAGGCCGTGGCTGGATCGGCTTTCAGCGGACTCCCAGCCACGGGCAGGGCTGAACGACTGCCAACAGCTGTGGCAAAGCGGCAGGAGTGCCTGAATGGGGGCGCAGGTGGCTTCTGAGGGGCCCTCCTGCTGGGGGTTTGGATGGAAGAGCTTGTGGCTATGTGGGTGCCCAGCCAAAGGTCAGAGCTACTCAGTTCAGGTGGATTTCAGGGCTCTTGAGACATTTTTCATGGGGGCAAACCAGTGAATTTTAACTTTTAACGCTTCCAGTATGTCCATCAGAGCATCATAGCACAAAAAGAGTCGTGACTCCACATATCTCTGGCAGCTTTTAGGAGAGAAAAGGAAACCAGCTTGCTGCAGCCTGCATTGCACCTTCCCCAGCCACCCAGAACCACCAGTGCCAGCCTTGCACTGCATCTGGTGAGAGCAATGGATCAGCCCCACTGCATGATCGTATCTGGTGTTAGACACTATTAATAGTTTCACTTGTGGAGACTGGCCAGAATTGTGCTTCTCTTTGTGCCAAACAAATACAAATAAAATGTAGCTCAAAAATCCTTTTAGTGTCTGATACCTTTGCTTCTTCCCTATGGAAAAATCCAGCACAAACTCCTTCAGCTCACATCTGGTACAGCCATTTACATCTTTGGGGCTGAGGTCACTGCACCACTGCCCTCCCAGCATGGGAACCCAGCGATTCCCTCTGCACTGATGTGGCCAGATCCTGCATAAAGCAGGCTGTGACTGCTTAGCCCATTGTTCACAGGTACATGTAATGACTCACAATGCAAAACAGAAGTACTGTGCAAGGCAAAGTGGTTTTGGCTGGGAGTCACGTATTCATCCACCTGAAATCAGTGTTTGTTTTCTTATAGCAGCCTTTTGGACAGGCCTGCATGAGGCCAAGCAGTGTGAGGACACACTGGAGGAGAGGGAAGAAAAAAGTTGGCCCTCAAATTATGGTAGTAAAAAACTGCATATCTCAATGTGAGATATAGATCTGTGTGTATGTATTGGCAGGTCTGCATGTGCTGAGCTGCGGATTTTCACCCAATGTGATAATTCTTGTGATTTCTCTCAGACCATCAGCAGTGCTGAGCTGGAACCGTCTCCTGATAGCCAATTTTCCAACTCTGTCAAAACACTTCAACTGCATAATAAATAATGCATATGGGCATTCTTTGATCGCCCATAAACCCAAGAAGAGATATACATAATCTGAAACTTGGTTCATGGGAGGTTTTGATCTTCAGAGGATTTGCCAAATTAAATCAGCAGAGTGCAGGGGAAAAGTATTTCCTGATGACGACTTACTTGGCAGGCTCTGGAGCAGGCTGTGACCCAAAATGGTGTGTGTGGCACACCAGCAGGTCAGTGCCTGGGGAGCTCACCCACCAGCACTGTGTGCCTGCAGGTGCCTGCATCTCAGGGACCTCACTGCTCACCAGAGCAAGGAATCCTGGCCAGCCCCAGGCAGCATGTGCCCACCACAGCAGCCTGGTAAGTTTTGATTAAGTTATAAGAGTCAGATTCTGATACATGTCAGATTTGCTGGGTAGATAAAGAGCCACCAAGAAAAGGCTGGTTTCTCAGCAATATGTAAAGCTTGGTTTCTGATTTTATCATTCTAGTCCCTCTGAAAAGTCTAAGAAGATGTGCATTCAGTATCTCATGTACCCTAAAGGTTAAGACTGCAGCAAGAATTAAAATAAATACTACCTTTCTTAATTTTAAAGACCTTACGACTTCTGCCAGCCCAACTCAGGATTTCTGAATGCTTGGGCCTGGTACTACCATCATTTCCACTATCACACAATCCCTTTTCCAGATCCCCTGGCCCAGTTTGGTGCTCTTCCATGTTAGGAAACACCAGGGTGGATAAAGTGAGCTAATGGGACACTCTTTCCTATTCCTCAGCGGAGGAGTTTTGCAGTCAGGCTGTGGTTTCAGGGAGCTGCTGCAAGCAGCTGGGGATGTGAACATCCTTGGATGCACTGCCAAGAACCTGCTTCTGCCACCTCGGCAGCCAGGCTGAAAAATAATTTTTTTCTTTCCATTTTTTTTTTCCACTTAATGATCTTTAACTAAGACCTGTCCACTGAGCCAGCTCATTGCAGTCACAGAAATAATCCTTCTAAGCTAGCATGGTCAAGGATGGCACAGGGCTGGGAGAGAAGGGTGGGAGTTATGGGACTGCTTCCAGTAGCTGCTGCCAAATGCACGTGTGAAAGCACATCCTGTTAGCAAGGCTGGGATGTCTCTGAGCATTCACAGCTTGACCTAGAGCCCTTTGTTTCTTGTTAAATGTGATTTATAATGACTATTATAGGTAGAAACTATAATTTCTTTTTCCCCATTGAACCCGTCTAAAGAAGCTGTAGGATAGGTGCTGACTGCTCCCATCAAAACAATCCCACTTCTGTGCAGGACACAACAGATTTTCTTCAAAATGTACAGGAAAGTGGTATTAATCACCTCATGAATTCCATATGTATCTGGTTTCTCATTTGTGATCCACGGCTATCCTCTTTCTGTTCAACTCATTGATTCAAAATATCAGGCTTAAGAAAACCCTGGAGAGCAAACAGGGAAATCTTCACTGTCCCTTTTCTAATGTAAAGCTAGATTTTTTTTTCCTTTCTTCTAAAAGGAAAAAAAAAAAATTAAAAATAAATGTAAATACTTATGTCAGTTTAATTTAAAAATAACAGAACTATTCTATTTGTATTCTCACTGACATATTTAGTGCTGTTTTAAATACCCTTATTAAATCTAATCATCCATCCCAAAATATATTTGGATTTAACAGTGTTTTACAGCACCCCACAGCTTACTCTCTGTGATATATCAAAAGAAATATGTGATGCTTTCTTTGCTGTCTCCCACAGTGATCTACGTAAGAAAATGGAGAAAGCAATTTTCTTCTCTGTGTCTCAAAGACAGTTTAAGGGCACTTCTGGTCTTTTCTGTGATTATATTTAACATTTACATTCAGTGTTCTAATCCCCTTTGGGTTAAGAAAACACACTAACCCATTAATTTGAAAACATAGTATTCAAATCATTTGACTGCATGGTCAAGGTATGGGAAGGGCTAAGTTAACTTGGCTTGGTAAGAGACACAGGACTATCTCAAAGACTACTGGCTCTCCATTACAATCACATCTTTCTTCATGAAAAATCTAGATTGGATCCTGTAGCCACTAAGCCCCGAGACTTCAGGACAGATCCCTGAAATTCTTGGGTAATTGAATGGCAGGGACCTGGTGTCGGAGACCTTTCTCCAGAAAGATGTCACAGCTGCCCTCCAGAATAAGAACCTGGGTTCCTACCTGTGAAAGCAAAAGTCAGCACTGGCTTAGCTTCTGTCCTTGTAAATTGGCAGTAGGTTGTCAGTGTCCCTCCCTGGGCAGGAGAGCTGGCAGCCATCAGGTCTCACAGGTGGTGTACAGCTGCAGGTACACATACTGTAACATGAGCAGAAACATAGTTTTTCATTATTTCACTGTTCCTTATTGCATAATACACATATTTTTATGACGTTAAATCTGCATAGCCCATATATAAGGATATATAATGTATATGTATGAATATACATATAGGTTTAAAAAAATTGTTGTGTTTATCTAACAACTGAAATGGCTTCCAAAATAAAAAGTACAAGTCAGGTTTGTCAACCCTCTTCAGCATCCTTGCACTAGCCTTCCAGTGAAAAATTTTCCTGGAGGAATACACCCACTTTCTGGCACATCCAGAGTAAAAAGAAAAATAAAGAAGTGTGGAATCCTGATGACTTTATGTCGCAGTGCAAGACTGGCTGGGGTAAGAGCTGTAAGGTAGCTGGGACATCCTTGAAACTTGAGCAAGATCCAAGTACAGGTTGGAGCTCTCAGCAGGTGTTGCCATAGTCAGAATTTTTTTGGCTGTTCTAGTCTGTATCCTCAGACTTGGGGACAAGCAAATGCATGATGTTGTACCCTGCTTGCTGATTTTGCCCTGCTGACTGTGTAGTTGCATTTGGGCATTTGCTCCAAAAAGGAAAAGAAAAAAATCTGAGCACAATCTGCTGCTAGCAGAAACACATAGTTTAATGCTGCTAGAGTGCTGCTACACCTTATTTTCTAGATGACAAAGTCAGTGACTACATTTTGCATACAAGTAACAGAAAAAACTGAAGTTCAGTTTCTAGGGAAGAGCAAACCTATTAGATGATCAAGGGAAGCTCTAACAGAGAACTGATCAAGATAAATCTAAAAGAACAATGTAAATCCATTAAGCTGGTAATTGCCTATGTGTGACAAATTTCTTTTAGTTACTACACTTTTCTTGTAGTAATACTGACACAGCACTATAAAATTTAGGGCTCTTTTTCATGTCTGTTCCATCCCAGTGGGATCTCTGGCTGAAATACTGCTCCAAGGAATACAGCACATAATCAGTCCCTTTGAAACTGCTTCAGTAATGCTGAATCCATATAAGTGTGGATGCCAATTATGCTAATGAAACTGCAATGGGCCCGTGGTTCTTGCCATCCTCTAACAGTGCTGTAAAACTACTGTCATACTCAGCAACTAGATTTTTGTAACATACGACCACACAGAATACTGAAATTTGCTGCATGGTAGAGGTGGTGCCACATCCCCCAAACTTAATCATGCTAAGAACACAAAGAAAGCAACAGGTAACTGTAGAAAACCTGGGAATTTTTTTTTTTTTTTTTTTTTTGTTCCCTTTTCTACTTGTCCTATATTCACCTCTATAGAAGATGCAAGGCTAGTGCTAATAATGTTTCTATTGCCCTTCTTTCTTGCTCCCTGTTTCCCTCCAAGGCAATGCTCCATCCTGAGGAGCAGGCACTGGGAAGGCACTTCTAGCGGGCTAGCAAAATTTCAAGGTGCCCCTGAGAAAACCCAAGACAGATCCTTAACATCTTTTCTCCATTTCCTCTTTTGGGCTGGTAGGATCTCTCACAGAAATCCTGATGCCTTGGCAGGACATTTCTTTGGGCTCAGGCAGGACCAGTCACATGTGGTTGCTCATTTCCTCTCTTGCATTCTCTCACACAGCCCTACTGTGGCTAGAATAAGTCTTCTTCTCAGGCAACAAGTGGGGGGTCCAAAGTCTATATGTTAAAATGTCTACATCCCCTCCCCTTTGTCTTTACAGCCTGGCAATGTTATAATCATCTCTGCAATACAGCACAGGCCAAGGTATCAATCAGCCTGTGCGAGCAACAGCATTAAGGCTACTATAAAATCCCACTGAGGACACCTTTAGGGTGTGGTGGCAGTAGTTAAGAGAAGACACAGACAGAAATATGGATTCATCAGGAGTAATAGCTTTCACACGTGATTAGTCAGGATATAAAAAAAGGCAATGCAAGGCTGACCAGTCTGCATTATTGGGCTATTACTTCTTGCATCAGTGGAAAGTCTTGCCTTACTATTTTTTTTTCTACATTAAATCCTATCACCACCATTATGGTTCCAGGACTGCTGTGTTTCAACAGCGCTTCATCCCTTCTTCAAGCACAAATTTTATTACAAATATTACAGTCTCAGGGAAACAGGTTTGAAATCACTGTTGCTGCGAATGCATCTGCCTTCAATTCTGTCATCACTTTGTGGACCATGAAAATTGCAGTCCATAATATTTTTATAAGAGCAGTGAAAACCTACACATGCTAACCTTTTGCTTAGTTTACTGTCTATAAAACAATAATATGCTGTCGTGTTTTCCCATCCTCTCATCTGCCTTCAAGAGGGACATCTCACTAATGACACAAATTCCATGATAGGTGAGGGAAGCTCGGACTGACTGTTGTAGTTAATGACTGGCAGCTTCTCTGGGGATAGACTTCATTCCTTGGTGTGCCTGCAAATCCATGCTAATGTTCCTCCCTAACTTCCCAGGGCACTGGTTGAAGAGCAAAAGCAGCCTATGGTGGGGAGGTCCTTCAGCTCACAGGAGTCCCCTACTCCAACCCTGCTCCACAGGCTGCAGATGAGTTCATGAAGCAGTTCCTAAACCATTTGCAGCCTGTGGCTTGAAAATGTAGCTTAACAGGTCCCAAAATGAGGTAGAAATACTGATCTTCTCATGTTTCCTGACACTTAGTGTGCCTTTTCTTGAGTCGGAGCCCAGAGATGTTCTATGATACTTGATCTTTAGGCTGCTCAGATGTAACACAAAGTAACAAAGTAATTTCCAAAATTAAGTCTCCTGACACTGATATAGTGCTGACAACGTTCACATAACTAATACTTATTTTTCTCCAAGGAAAACTTTGAAAATATTGAACATTGTTATTTGCTTAACCGGTTCTATATTATTATTCATTTCTTACATACAGGTCTATTTAAACTTAATTAGGTTTGCCTTCTTCTCTAGAAGAAGAAAGACTCTAGAAGAAGAGGAGCAATGACATGACACCCCAGCATAACAAGGCACACCCTTCTCTGCATTTCACTGTTGGCTTCTACATCCCATCCTCAGCCCTGAGTTGGCATTAGGTATTATAAGAACAGTTGCTGCAGCCTAGGCTTGGGGAGCAGGCTAAGCAGCAATAGCTAAGAGGTGTTACATTGCTCCTGTGTTTGTGAGGATCATCTGGTTCCTGTCTGTGGTCTGAACTGCTCTTTAGAAGTGTTCAGACACACACACACACACACACACATAGAGTGGGATAAAATACCCTCAGAAAAAACTCATACTCACACCTGGACTTGCAAAGATACGCATAAAGAATGCAGAAATAAACACATGGGCACGTGGAAAACTCAATAGTTCTGTGGAATTTGCACATACGTTATGCTTCTTGAAGCTTGAGTATCGATTTTATCATTCCTTCCTTGCTACTCGCTGCTGCCACCACGTGTTAACTGTAATTTTGGGGTGTTTTTTTTTCTGAAATAATAATGCCTCTTGAAATAGAAACGTGTTCTGCCGTGGGTGAGAAGGAATTTGGCAGTACTGAAGAGAAAAGATGTGAAATAGGCAAGCCATTCCTTGGCAGACTGGACATTGCTGGAAACAGTATAACAAGCTTCAGAAGATCCCACTATAAGTAAAACTTCAAATTCTGGATTGAGCAGTCATGCTATTCATTACCAGTACAGTTTATGGATGTGTGTTAGGAAGTGCCAGGCTAGTGTTAGTAAGTTCAAGTTCATGCACTGACAGTTTCTCTCTCCCCCATGCCTTCCTCTGGCACTTGGATCCCTTGTCATGCTTTTTGAGGTTGAAAAATGCCTTAATAATGAACAAAAGTGGAATGCAGTTAGAAAAGCACTTTCTTCCTAATTCCCATGATCTGGTAGTGTGCCTGTTCTCTTGGGAATGAAAGACACTCTTCCAGTTTGGGCTTAATAAGAGTAATTGTGGATATTTTTACTGTTGGTACAAATGACTAATTAAATCATTATTAACATTTGCTGTGTCTCCATCATACAAAATATGGGTAAGTCTTACCCATGTCGTTGTACACTACTAAAAATGAGTGTGGCTCAGAGCTAATAGGACAGCAAATTTCTACAAGCTGAACTTCCCCCAGCGTGGCTTGATTCTCGGCTAAATTTATTTCATCTTAAATAACTCACGAAGGATGACATTTAAGTGACAATCTGTTGATAGGTAATCACGAGCCTACAGCATATAATTTCAATGGAATGTCTGGATATGCAAGTTAAGGTTAGTGTAACAATTTGCTGGTTTATGGCCTTGTTGTGGGAAACAGGGAGCATATGCAGGGCTTAGCTGTTCTCTCTTCCCTCTGTCTGGCAAGGTCTGAAAGCACATGCCTAGGTATAGATGCAGTGTTACCAGTTCTCACATTGGTTAATGTGTTACCAGCACATACTCCTAGGCCAAGGATTGATTTCAGAATATCAGTTTGCATTTAAAACATAAATTCAAGCTTTTGTGACTGAGAGATAATGGATGGTTAATCCTATCTCCAAGCCAGGAATGATACTGAAGATGAGTATGAAGCTGTGACATTGTATCCCCTCATGTTTCTGAGAGACTGTTTATGCATATGAAAGTTTGTCTTAAGTCAGTGGTCCTCTACACAGGTGTCCTTGCAGGTGAACCTGTGTTTGACACACCTTGCTGGATCAGCATGCTGGGGAAGGATAGGGTGCTAATGCTCAGTCAGGATCGAGAAGAAGAGGAGATGGGAGACCCTGATATGAAGGTCTGATTTTACTGTTGACAGATTGTTGCCTAGTTAGGATTTACTTCTGCTTTTGCACATCATTTGATTCCAGTGCCTATAAGGAGGTTTTTGAGAAATCAGAACCAGGGTTTTGGTGGTGGAGTGTGGCAAGTGCATGTGAGAAAACAGGTGTAGCTTGAAAGAGGAGATGATCTGACTGGATGTAAAGAAACTGATGAGGAAAATTGAGCATAGGAAAGTACTGCCCAGAAAGGATGTATGGTCTCTGTCATTGGAGGTTTTAAAGAACCTGACTGTTTAGAGCCCTGAGGACAGGAGCTCTCCAGAGGCGCCCTTCCACTTGGATTACCTCATAAGCCAGTAGATGTAATCTTTTTGGACTTCAGCAAAAGTTTTGAAACTGTCTCTCACAGAATCCTTCTGGACAAAATGTCCAGCACACAGCTGGGTAACGATGTTATGCAATGGGTAAGCAACTGGCTCACGGGTCCAGCACAAAGAGTTATAGGGAATGGGGTGACATCAGACTGGTGTCCTGTCCCTAGGGGGGTTTCCTAGGGCTCCATCCTTGTCCTTGTTGACCTTTATGGTGCTTGTATCCCCAGTTCTGTTTATGCTGGATATTAAGTTCTGCCCCTTTAAGATTGGTTCCGAGAGCGAAGGGAGGAAAGAAGCGCGCAGTTTGCAGAAACTGCACTCGCCCCCCGCATTCCTGCTCCCGGACTGCTTTGTCTGCAGCACGGACAGCGGGAGAGAGCTCTCTTTTACTTTTTGGGTTTTTTATTCATTATCTTCAGCCCCAATGCTTTCCACTGCCAACTCTCCTCAACATGGCACATGTGCCCCAGTTTTGGGACTGGTGGGACAACCTAACAATCTGTCTCAGACTGTCCTTGATATTATGAAGTTAATATTCCATTTTCTTCTACTCTTGCTTCTGTTTTCACCTCACCATGAAGTGCTTTGTTACAACATACTTTCCTTTTGTTTACTACTCAACTACTGGCCCATTATAAAGCAAGAAGAGAAGGGTGTGTAAATACCAGGAGTGTTCTGTCATTAAAAAAACGAGATTGTATTGCATTTCACTTTCAAGACCAGAGATGGTAAACCACTACTTCTAAGTGATGGAGCCATGACATTTTCTACTTGACAGACAAGATGGAGAAGACTTAGGTCCTCAGTTTTTGCTGTTGTCTCTGACTCCTGATTAAGGTCATGTCATTACAATGATGCTATGATGGCACATATTCTTTTTTGTCTGGCAGAGGATCATGGCTTCAAAAATTTACTTCAAAGGTGATGTGGATGTCCTGAGTGCTCTACAATCTTGAAACAAAAAGTTTTGCCTTGTTTGAGCTGTCACAACAGTATTTGACATGAAACAGAAAAGAAAAAGAAAAGTGTGTATTTTGGAGGAGGTGAAGGGATTTCAATCAATTTAGATAACATTTCTTTAACAGGGTAATGCGTACGAGAATTTCCTACCAAGTACAAAAGGATCCACATCAGCCACTTTAGGACAAGTCTGAAAAATACTGCAGATGATTTAGGCAGTCATTAAATATGACCTTTGTTCTTGGCAACAGCACAAGGAAAGCAAGAAACAATTAAGCAAGTGACTGTTGAAAGCACTACTGACCAATTTCAACACTGAGTTTGTTTTCTCCTGTGGGATGTTTTTGCCTCTTGTAGTTTCATTTTCTCATGTTGGAAGAAAGATGCCATTTAGTGTCTACAAATCTAGTTATGTTGATTAGCAGTATACATTTAGAATTGGCATCAGTTATTTTCATGCATAGTGCAGCAGAATCCCGCATTACTGTTTACATTTTTATGTTTCTAGGTTATGAATTTTTTAGTAATTCTCTGGAATATGCCAAGTAAGGCATAGTGTATTGCTGAGCTCTGGAGGGAAAAAAAAAAAAAAAAAAAAAAAAAAAAAAGCAAAAAAGCAGTA
Organism: Aegithalos caudatus; assembly: GCA_013389925.1. NCBI lineage: Eukaryota > Metazoa > Chordata > Aves > Passeriformes > Aegithalidae > Aegithalos > Aegithalos caudatus. The sequence continues at coordinate 318,109 of WEIU01004888.1, read as the reverse complement.
CTGGGCCAAATTCTCCTTCAAGGCATAAGAAGTTATTAAGAAAAGTCTTTTGGTCCTTTGCCCTTTCATCTTACTGAGTTGAACCAAAATAGTCTAATTGCTCAAAGAATGGCATTGGACATCTGCCCTGACCACTGACAGGTGCTAAAGAGACTTTCCAAAATGCCTAAGTGTTTAGCTATCAAGCTCCTCTTGATTCTCATGAAATTAGGTACCTCAGCACTTGGAAATATCCCACTAGGGTCCAGATTCTTTAACATTTCTAAGAAGTTGCAGGAAGATTCAACATTAATAACCCAAATTCATTTTATTTTTAGAAATCTAGTGAAAAAATGGTCTGCTTTTCTCTTACACTAAATGCTTGCAGTAGGATGCAATACAGAAAAATCAGCCTAAGGGATTCTATGACTGATTCTATGAGAATACACATGGGAAACCTCTTTTAAGCAAGTATATAACAGGCTAGTTTACCTTAAATATTTTATTTCTCAAGTTTCAGTTTTTTGTGAATGAGATAAATTTTTTTTTTACATTAGAAGAATTATAAATTTGAATAGATTTTGAGTCTTCAGATCTCTTTCAGCAGATCTTCATTGGGATATTACCCTTGGAAGATGATGGCACTATCTGCCCTGACAAAAGGAGAGAAAACAAAAATTTGCAGTCATCAGAAGCTCCAGGAATTCAAGTACTGAAGTAACAACATATTCTTTCTGTGCAAAAGGTAAAAACTGGACAGCAAGGGGTAGGTTCCACTACAAAGTCAGCCAAATAGAGAGGTGTTCTGCATATAATCACTTCTATTTCATCATTTACCTTGTTTACATACCACAAGAATTGCCATCAACTAATTAACATGCACCATTTCTAATTAAAATATCTCACAAATGTAATAGAAAAGTCAAACTTACTCTTTAGTGGTGAGAGAACAGAGTGAGGAGAGGATGGATCTGGTGGATAAGAGCAACATATAACCCTCTGTTGTGGGACACTGTGCTTTTTATAAGCACAGGTTAAAAGAATAGGAATTATCTTGTCAGGCAAGGAGAAGAATTAGAGGGGGAATGTGATGCCTCCTGAAATGTGTAAGTGGTTGGAGAAGTGGAATGAAGTACTGTTTATCAGAATATTCCCTGTGGAGAGGATGAGACCTAAAGGGCTTCAAATGCAACAAGGAAGACTTAGGTTACATGTTAGGAGAAAAGGAGTTTAACTGTAAAGGCTGGTTGGAGGAAGGACAAGGAGGTCTGGAGGGGCCTTACACTTGTCACTTGAAAGTGGCCTTAATAACATCTGCTGGATGTGGAAAAGGTCTGGCTGGCTCTGCCACAAGGCAAAAGGATGAACTAGATGAATCTTGGACTCATTTCCAGCCCTCATTGCTGTGATTCTGAGATTCACCATATTAGAAAGTTTTTCTGTAGTTATATTGTCCAACAGCACTAATCCTCCTATCAAAATCACATTATTCATGGGACACATAAGCACATGGGAATAGCAGGTTTCTGAGAAGTGGAACACTGCATCCATCATTTTATTATCATTTGTTTCTTAGTTATAAAAGAGTGGTGTGGTCTAGCTCAAGAAATCTGGGAGTTATCAAGAACCCTATTATTAGGAACCATCTGTTTTATTTCAATGTTTTAAAGGTTAGAGGCTAGATGGCCAGCAGTAATTTCATTTCTGTGGCCTGAATGGTCACTGAGAGGCTTGCTTATTTAAAAAAAAAAATTAAAAAAAGGTTTTTTACATTAAGAGAGCTATTTTTTACAAATCTTTAAATAATGTATGAACTTCATTCTATTATTTCATCATGTGTACCCTTAAATAACATGTTGTTATGCTAGTCACATCAAGAAATTAAACCGATTGGAAACAAATTAAGTACCAGATATAGTTTAATTGTCCATGTAAGCAAAATACAAATGGTAAACAAATAACTTTAATAGTAATAAAAAGGTCTAATACTGATGTTGCATCATAATGAAGCTAATTTTTAGCACAGATGATGGTTTACTTAAAGAAGAAGCAGTTAAACTTTGACAGTAAGTACAGCTTTGAAACCATGCAGAAGATATAGGAGGATGAAGTTATATTCCCAGATACCTGTAGTTATTGTAGAAAATAGTTCCTTATGTGCATGTGCAAGGGAATGTTTCCCCTGCATTAAACCATAAATATAAACCAATGGCATGCAAAAGGGAATGCCTGCATATGAACATACTGATCTGGTGCTTCTTTGGTCTCTCAGATACAGGAAAACAAGAACCTCAGATCTGGGCCTAGGAAGAGCTGCTCTACATGTTGCTGATCCCTGAACTCCAAGAACAAGCTACTTTATCTGAATTCTCATCTTCATGTATTTTCCTTGAAGAGAAGTACTCTACCACTCTTCATGGGAGTTCAATTTATTATGCTTCCACCTCCATGAATGTATGCCAGTTTAAATATCAAAACTACTGTGTGCATTTCCATATAATTGAAAATAAAGATCTCTCATCTTCCTTCCTACAGAGAACTTTAAATGCCACATCCCAGCCTGTAATTTAGTGATAGAAAGAAAGGCTACTACCCAAATTTATCAGCCTTCCTCCTTCTCCCAGGGGAGGCTGAGGATGCAATGCAGCCCCTTGCTGTCACTGCATGCAATCCTTGCAGACAACAGGCACTGGGGTGATGCTTGGACATCAGTGCACAAAGAGCCCTTCTCAATGCTGCCAAAAACTTGCCATCCCCGTACTCTCCTGCCTGCAGATACCTTCCTGGGTTGTCCTTTCCAAGAGGTCTGGCCTTCTGATTACATTCTGTCTCTTGTAATGAACCGTATTTGGATAATGGCTTCTCCTCCCTCCTCCTACCTACCCAGGCAGCTGGAGTCACTATATCCTGTCTTGCTGCATTTTTTTATTTGTACACCTCATCAACGCTCATTTTTTTGTGAGTGGTTGGTCTTTGCAGATTGGACTTTCCTCAGCATGTTGAAAGAGCTTGCCAGCCTTACAGAAGAGATCAGCTTGGAACATAAAAACATCTGATAAAATGCATTATGAAGTCCATTAAACTCCCATCATGGGTTGTCCTTTATCATTAACAAAAAAGTTATAGCATCTCTTGTTTATTGTCACACCCTCCTCTTGAAAGTCCTGTCTGAAAGCATTTAATGTCTTTACATCGCATCTCTCATTTTTTTAACCTTATTCACCAGCTCCTCATTTCTGTTATGCATTGTAGCACAAGAAAAAGGTTCCCATCACAATTTCCCAAAGAAAGAGGGTAAGAATAAAAGTTAGATGTCAAAGTGCATTCAATAATAGTTGTTTAAGGGAGTAAGCAGGATCTATTAATCTACTAACCAGTAGTTTTTGATTCTTGGGTTAATGACAGTTCATCAGGTTCTGTTGCTCAGCAAAAGCTAAGATCAGAAACAAAGTCTAGCAGAGACCATTTCTATTACTCTACAGTGTGTGAGTTTAATGTCCTGTACTTTGAAACAACTCTCATTTGATTTCTGTAGAACTTTGATAGTGTAAAACATTGCATTCACTGGGTAGATCAATAATTATGTTCTTGTAGTTTGAAGAATCATCCACTTCTCAGAAAAAAGCCCCCCAAATCAAAGCCATAATAATGAATAAGGAAGGATAATTCAAGCTATGCTTTTTGTTTCTTACTGCTCTGGCATTCTTCCTTCTACACTTTTCTGTTCAGCTTAAGTGATTTGACTTCCTGAGCCAATTCTTTAGACAAACTAGTGCTCTAATTTTAGGTTTATCAGATGGCTCACGAGACATTTTCTTTGTGTGATTCTGCAGTGTCCGTTTCCATACGCTCGTTACTGTGTTGGGGGTCAGAAGAAGAAAGAACATTTAGACTCTATTTCTAATTCATCCTGTGTACATTTGCAGGAAATTTACTTCCAAGAAAGCTCTAAATAATAAAATGCATGGCCTCTCAACATGCTGCAAAGTGCTCATTATCTGAATCTGAATCTGACTGCTTTTGCAAACAGATGCTCCAAATACTGTTCTTAATTAAATATCAAGGGTTGGATTCAAATGTTGGTCCATGCCAGCAGAAGATAGCACAAATCCTGGCACTGGGCCCCAGTCCAACAAAAGCTTGGTTGTGAATGCCTGAAACATTGCAAGCTTCCCTCTCTTGTGGGCAGACTTGCCAGACATTTTGAGATATAATGCAAAGAGTCTGGATTTTGGGGTGTTTCTCAGGTGTCAGGGTGGGAGTGCAGTCCAGATGGCTGCTTGACAGCAGACTTGTGTATGGATTGGCCATGATGCTCCCCAGTCAGGCTGGAGAGAGCTGCTTCCTCATACCATCAACAACCAACACTACAAATTCCTTCAATCTTTGAGGAGATACAGGAGTAAAAATCAAGTCAGGGGCTGAAGGAAGAACTATGAGCTGAGCTTTTACATAAACAATTTCTCTTTTTTTCTCACCACCTTATGGGTTTGGTTTTTTTTTCTGCTTTGTAATGGCTGTGCAGAAGTTTCTAGATAGTGTTGGAGATGGTAAAAGATTTATTTTTGGAGTGTGGAGTGACTTGTAATACTCAGGGTTTACTCAAGAAAAGCAAAGACATAGCACAGATCAGCCATCGCATAATATATACTAATCCCACTGAAGCAAAGTTTTGGTGGTTTTGGTTTTTTTAAGATCCCTTTTTCTCACAGGTTTGCAGCTCTTTTGGAAAAAGATTTAATCTTGGACAGCAAGGCTAAACATTTTCCTTAAGAGGCACACAAAAAATCAGGAGAACAGAAAAGGAGTAGGAAGCAAAAATTAAAATGGACAAAGAGGCAGAGAAACATGATGGGTGGCCAGCTGGGTTCCTTTTTGGTCCCCTTCTCTAATAACTGATCAAGTTATTTCTTTGGTTTAACAGGGTACCCTGGGCTCAAGGTCCTGGGTATCCTGAGGCAAAGGAGCTCATAGAGCTCGAAAGCTTTCCAGGCTGCCTGTTCTTCCAGCCTGTGTCAGGCTACCAACATCCTCAAAGGTCTGTTACCTACTTTCCAATACAGAAATTGAAATTTTAAACCACTGATTAATATCCAATGGTTTGTTGGTTTTGTTTTTTTTTTTTTTAATTTTTTTTTTATTTAAAAGCCATAGTATTACCACCACGCTTTGATGTATGAAGTAGGGTTTTATTTATTTTTAAATTTGCTGTCTTTTATACACAAGTTAGCAGAGCAAAGTGATTCAAACTTTTCTATGCTTTATAGGTCAGGTCTGTATACCCTCACCCACAACTGAGGCATCTCAGTCTTCCATCTGTCTTTCCTCAGTACACACAGACATAATTTTTAGGGCAAGAAGACCTGGCTGGTGGTCTTCTTCCTTCACCAGTTACAGGAAAACTGCCAGAAGAAGACAGCCTGTGACTCCAGCTGATGAGAAAAACCAAAGCTTTCCATTTTTCCTTGGAAAATGCTTTACTTTTGTATCACTCTCTTTGCTGTGTGCTGCCTCTGTAAGGATTGCTTTATCTCTTTATCACTCATTTGTCGATCTGTTCTTTCCCATTATTTTTCACCTTTCCTATTTAGTCATCCTCATCTCACAATTTGCTTTCTGTTTATCTGATTTCCTTCTAATTCAACCCTTCAGAAAAGATGGGAAGAATACCTATGAGGCAAACATCCTAATTTCTGTCATAATTTCAGTGAACTTCATTGCTTATGCTTTATGCTTCTTTCCTCACCCCATTTATATCTGATCTACCTCTATGTCAAGTTGTGTAGTACAGACACTGCCTACAACATTTTGTTTGTACAAGGATGCCTCCTTCATATTTTGTTCCTACCTAGCATTGAAATAACTTGCTAATGTTTAACATTGATGCATAGAGACAAACTAAGCAGGGCCAGCACTGTAGGACTCCATGACATTCTAAAGAAAAAAACACTTGTATTCTAATCCCAGTCTTACTTTATTAGATCCTTAGTTTCAGGCACTGGGAAAAATCTTCAGGGACTGCATCTTATTACTCTGTTTGCTTCCATGCTTAAGTGAGGTTTAAGGCTTATGACCCTCATGAAAAAAATTACCCTTTTTGATGGAGAATTGTATGCTCAGCACAGAGGCAGAAATAAAACTCAGCAAACTCAAATGCACATTCAGGTATTCCTGTAAAACTTTCATCTCTCTTGTATCCTTGAATGGGAATGGTCACAAACTTGCAGGTAGTTGTCTGCCTTTTCCTCAACAGATCTGTTGTGGATAAATCCCTGAAGACAGTGAAAGGCACAGTTTTCCCCCCACATCTCCACTGGCATTTTTGAGCATTGTCCCAGGCTTTTTACCAAGCCCATCTGTTCTACTTTATGCCACTTCTCTGCAATATAAGAGAACTAGAGGGCTTCTTTGGGGAGGAAAAGCAGAGTACAGTTATCCTATTACTGTATCCTCTCAATCTTTTCCTCTGGGTGCAGTCTAGTGGAATTTCAGGCTGTGTGTGTATCCAGCAGCCTTCAGGGCTAACACACTGTCCATTAATAACTCCTGATCAGCAAACCCTAACTGTGAGTCAGGAATGGAAGTGACCCATGCTTGGAAGGGTTTTGGCAGCAAAGATGCAAGCACATGTAGACCTGGCAGATGCTATAGGGTGAGAGCTCCAGGAGAGGCTGGGGGCAGTGCTGTCAGTGCATGGTACTGCTGCAGGTGGGCTTGGACCCCCAGACTGAAAGGGCCTCTGAGCTCTGAGATAGTCCAGGAGCCAGTGTATGTCCTCATCAGGGTGCAAATGCTGAGGAAAGCAATATGAAGAGGGGCGGGAAAGCATGGAGACTCCAATGTGTGATTATGCAAAATGCAAGGTGTGGCTGGATGTATGTGCTTTCTCATTAAGATGACTTTCACATGATTACAAGAAGCCAACAGGAGATAAACGTGTTGTCATGCAATCAATTTGTTATGTTTTCCTGTTTTGGTTTTGTGCATGTATCTACCTGCAGGAAAATCAAGTGAGGAAAAGGGAGCATTATCTATAAAAACTGACTGCCCTCTCACAAAATTCCCCTTTAACATTAGGAAAAAAAAAAAAAAAAAAGGAGAATTTAGTGTTTGCATGCAGCATATTTCCACCATACACAGGTAACATTCCTGCCAAGCATTACAAGACTATTCCAGTCACAAACTCCTTTACATGTCCAGCTTCACAGTGTCTTCTCAGAAGTAAATTGCATTCCCAGCAGGTCAATAAAGAGTTTTCAAAGTGCCAAAATCATGAGTCCACTCAGTGAAAAGGCAAAACAAAAATATTCAGTGCAAGCTGCTTTGAGGGGTCAACAATATAATGGTGAGTTTTAAAACTGTGAGGGGTTGTTGTGTTCACCTCTACAAAGATAAAGCTGTTGCTTTGTATGTCAGTTACTTCTGACTGTACTTTTCTCTTTCACCACAACTGGTGTGCACATCTGGCAGACTGCAGCTAAATGCCTTTTTGAGTATGAAGAAAGAAATTAACTTTTTTTTTCTTTCTATGCAGAAATTAAGGAAAATATTTTATCAATTTGGAATTATGAAAACAACATGACTGGCAGAAAGTTTTTAAAGAATTGTGATTTGTTTTTGTGCATCAAAAAGGTAAAGCAATCACAGAATCTGAGCATAGAGGAAGCAATCTAGGAACTTTGGAAGGATTGAGCCCTTTTGATTCAACCTTGCAGTGCCTGTACAGAAATGTTGAAACCCTGCTAAACAGACTCCTGTTTATCTGCAAAAATACATGATGCAAGTGAGGGTGATAGTACCAAGACAGTATTGCAGTGTTAAGCAGTATTTTCTGCAAGTCTTTTTGTATTAGAAAAGTAAAATGTGATTCATTTAACGTGTCTCTTTCCTCAAATATATATGGTGCCATTCAGTTGATTTTTTACAGTATAACATACAGAAGACCAAATCCCAGTGAGGTTGTTTCAGGAATTTATTACTTATGGCAACATCCATGGTATATTGTAGCAATTAGCAGTGTGCAAGAATAGAATCTCTCTCCTTCAGAGCATCATGGTCATGACAATGCATCAACTATATGGGGATGTTACACACTTTTATAGGCACAATTAAAAGGATTGAGTGAGTTTGCTGAATATATTCTCCACGTGGGGCAATGCTTAATAGTAATCATTATACAATGAATGGAGCATGCAAGTTATCTTTTGTGACCTGATTAGTCAGAAATAATGTTTCCACTCTTTGGAATGAGGTTGTTATCAGTTTCAATAAAAGCAAGCAAGACTAAGACTATTGATGTGAACTGTTTGCTTCTAGCATCGTCGAATCTGTACATAAAACATTTGAGACAAACTGTGAGGAACTGAAATGGAGGTAAAGCAGACAGCTTCACAACTTGATGGTAACAGCAATGAAGATATAACTCATTTTGGGAGAGCCACTAGCAAAATTGCTTTTCCAATTGCTCCCAGAAGCAAGAAGTCCTGATTTTATCTGTACCCTAAAGGAGGCCAGTTTCAGCCTGATTACTTTGTCCCCTGCCTAAACAGATCTCTGTAAGGTATACATCAAGTTCTTCTACCAGGAATTTGTTAGACTCAAATATGCTTGACTTTCCGACTGTTCACCACACATACGTGCTGCCCTGCCAACCTGTGATCTCAGATTATGCTTTGCTTGGAGTCATCCATATAGAGCAGTTGCCAGAAGTTGGCACCTACCTCCTGCTGAGGTTGTGGTGGGCTCCTTCCCCATCTCTCTCCCTCTACCTGGCTTTTCATCCAGTACTGATGGTTTTTCATCCAGTCTGTTCTGTTCTCCTGTCAGCTCCACATGTTTTTGGGACTGTCTCCCAACCACAGTACTCCAAGAACAGCTATCTAGGATACTGGGTGTCGCCTCCATCGCTATAACCAAGACCTTCCTTGTCCTTGATGTAAGGCAATTCTTTGAACACATCAGTGAGTGCTTCCAGGCCACTTTCCTTTGCTGCCATGTTATTCCTTGGTGTCTCCACTCTTACAGATCCCTGCCACGACCTCTGTTGCTCTATCTCCCAGCTAAACAGACAACATCACAGCTTCTCTGCTGTGCTTCCTCCTGCTGCTTCTGTAACACCACTTACATCTGCACTTATTTTTCATTGGGAAGGCCAGCTCCAATACCACTATCTAGAGTTCTGCCTTGCAAGCAGCAGTGTATTATCCAAGTGCAATGGCCTCTGATATTTCAATGTTTTTGTAAATCAACAGTTGAACAGTTTCAGGAAAGCAAATCAAGTTCCACTATCAGAAGTTAATTTTATGCAGGATTCCTTTTCTGCAGATTGCCACATCTCTCACGATGTCCAGATGGTGAGTCCCAAGATGTAACATTGTGCCTCTCTGCTTTTCCCACCCTTGTTAATCTTTATCTCCTACGTTCTACTTCCTGACTGGCTTTCAACTATTGCCTTACAATTTTTGGCACCTGGCTGCTGGCAGGTGTTCATACACCACTGCTTTCCTGAGCCCAAGTCCCACATTCATGTACTTTATACTTTTACTCAACTCCTGATCATTTGCTGCTTGAAGGTGACACCAGAGTGAGATGGCCACCTTTCAAGGATTCAGGTCTCTAGTGCAGTCCCTTCTGGTTCTCCTGTCAGTGTTAATAAACTGCTAAAGGAAGAGTCCCTTTTAAAGATATAACTGAATTTAAAACATACTTTCACAGGCATGTGCCACAAACAAGACTAAATTCTCTATCACATGACACCAGGACACTAGCATTTGTTCACTAAATACATGGGAAATTGAATAAATGCAGAAAACAGCCATCAAGAGGTAGTCTTTGAAAAGGCACTGTCTGTCAGTCAGGAAATCCCTCTGCAGCACATTGCTGGTGCCTGTGCAAGTATTTCAGGGAAGCATTTTTGTATGGTTTGCATTACTGCCAAAAGTCAGAAAATAGACGCTGAGCCAGCTGGATCTCCGCCTGATCACCTTACAGTATTTTAATTTTCTGTGTTCTAAGGCTGTATTTACAAGCGTTAAATACTTCCAGGAAGTTCTTGGATGTGCTAAGACAGCAAAGATGAAATTTCAAAGGTGTCTCTAATTTAAAAGTCTGAACGACAAAGCTGTTGATTACACATCAATAGCAACAAAAGGGAAAGGACCAGAGAAGATTTTAAAAGAAAAACGTGTTAATTTTTGGTCATTGTAAGGTCGAAGGTCATGTGGGATCATTCACTAGAAGAAGTTTCTCTGGTTTTCACTTTCTGTTTTCTGATCTTGAGATCTGAAAATTTTGAAAGTTTCTGCTAGTTAAAAGCCTGAGCCGATACCAAAATAAACCCCAGGGATTACACTGGGAATTTACAGACTTTGCAACTGCCCCTTGTTTGTTTATATTCCTGAAAGAAATTCAGGCAGAAATATTAGAAACGTGTATACTGAACAAGCAAAGCTGTGGAGTTGAGCACATCCTGAGTGCAAAGGAGAACTTTGTTCATTGTTAACCGACTGAGGCCCGACAGTGCTGAGACATCCCTTTGTGGGGAGGATCTGAAGGGGCAGTTTTGTAAGTGCCCAACAGCCCAGCTTGCACAGCTTTGCCAGCTTAATTAACGCATTTCTTCCTCTGGGGAGGAGGGAGCTTCTGAACTGATGGAAAGAGCCCCACACTGTTTGTAAAGTCACCCAAGTGCCACCAAACCAGAGACTTTACCAGAGGGCTAGCTAGAAGCACAAGGCTGCAGCTTTCCCTTTTTTCATGTGAGTACCTTGGAGTGGAAAGCAAATCTGTTTCCTGACTAAGAATGACTCACGGAGGCTGCTTGGCTTCCCTTGCTAGGTCGGTGATAGGGCATTTGGCTGTGTCTTCCAGGGTACCTTTTGTATACAAAATACCTGATATGCATCTATGGCTTTGCTCTTGCACAGATGTGTGTGAAAGCAAACACAGCAGGCTCAGGTGACTCCTGGGGCGTTGCTGAGCTACCTAAAAGAAGCAATGCTCAGGTCGCAAGTTCATGTCTAAGTGTGACTGTGGCTTAGCAGCTAAGGAGGGAAACTGGACTCGACTTCCCAAACCTTGACCAGAGCAGTGGTATGTGCCTGAGCTGTGCCTGAGCTCCTGGCAGAGGGCAGAGCAGCAGAGCTTGCTGGCCAGAGAGCCTGGTTAGCCCCCCCTGCCCTCCTGGTGCATGTCAGCTCTCCTGCCAAGAGCCCCACAGGGCTGGGAAGGGAGCAAACAACAGGTCTGGGGCTGCCCCACAAACTGGAGAAAGGATTGCTGATGCTGCTTTCCTCAGACTGGTACATGGCTCTGTTGTCAACTGTGGTTCTTGAATGAAAGTAATTTTAAAAATTTGGGTCAGTTTGTTTTTCTTCACAGAGGACGCAAGTGTTCAGTGCTTTACCTAGGGGTAATACAAACAATCCCTGTATCCCTCTGTGAGACAACTTGTTCTGAACAAACTTGCTTTATCACTTTGGTGTACTCGAGGCTGTTGTTTTGTTTTTAGTTGTTCTTATTTCAGCAGCTCCTCAAAGACACTACCAAAAGCAGGGCATCATCTTCCTAGCAATACAGAATGTAAAACAGTGCCCTCCCCAAACAGGTGGTGATCTCAGTATGTCTTGGAGGTTTAAAGGGAGGATGCAATGGAGCAAAGGTGTGATGCAGAAAGTCTCTTCCTCACAGTTTAATGGTCAAGTGGAGACTGGAGGTCGGGTTTCCTGGCACTGTGGCATGCACCCACTTTTCCAGTCACCCCAATCATCCCACCTGCACGTTTGGATTAAAGTGGAATTTGTCCTCTTGCCCATGCCAAACTGTGTGTCTGGGCAGGCTGCCTGAGTACTTCTTTTCTAAACACATCACATCAGCCCTTCTCACCGTCAGGATATCACCTCACAAACATTCATATAAGAGCTAGTCCAGCACAACATCAAAGAGGAGGAGAAACTTAAAGCAGGTCTGACTCCATAACTCTCCCCAGATAAACAAGCCCTGATTTATGACCCTTAAAAATCCTAGGCTTTGGTGAATGAAACTAAAAAAATGACAGCTATATGTTCAGAAGAATTTGGGATAACTCTGCAGTGAAATCNAAAAAAAAAAAAAAAAAAAGTGGGAGAAAAGAGGAAATGTGTGGTAAAGAGAACAGCTATCACTAGCAACATCTCTGCCATCTTGTGCAAAATTTCAGCCTCAAAGGAAAGAAGTGACAGAAAATACTCCTTATATTGTGATTTTAAAGGAAGTGCTCAAAACACAAGGGTGAGGTACAGCACAATAAGATACCCAAGGTTACACTAGGAAATTAAATACTTTAAAAAGAGGAACCACCATGTGAACTAGCAATTGCATCCCAATCAGGATGATGTTATTTATCTATCACCAGAGGCACACATGGTTGTTAGCAGACAAAAGAAAAAATAAAACCCCTCCAGCATGAGTTTGCTAGTCATAATTAGGTATAATCAGATTGGAAGATACTTTGTCAATTACTTTTGGTTTGTTGTGTTGTATTTTTTGGAAAGGGTCAATTTACTGAAAGGGAAAGACTTTGCAGAGAGATTTATGTAAATAAATTTCCCATGCAACTTTGTTGAAAGAAGCTTTAGACATTTCAAAATTAAAACATTTCCATGTGAAATTAACCTAAGTTTTGTGATGACTTCCCCTGTTGCAAACTGTAAGGATTTTTGTTTTTCACTCTGCTTTGTTGCACAGCACATTTTATAAACTGCTCATTGATAGAATTTTTTTGACTGTGTGGTGCGATGAAGTATGGAAATATACCAAGAATGGGGGTCAGGAGAGTGCTGGGCATCAGAGACCCACTGAAAGTATCACACAGGCTTAGAAACACAGACAGGTTACAGACTGCATGGGCTGAGAGCAATCCAAGCAGAGCAGTAGTGAAAGAAACATCATAGAATTTCTCCTGGAATGAGGCCAAAGGAGCCTCAAGGGCAGGTGAATTGACAGGGCTTAGGGGGAGAGGGGCAGCAGGGGAGCACAGTATGATACAGAGCTATTGCTAAGGAAATGGCTGATCCTATAAAGGATGTGCTATAAGGAAATGTCAGCATGAATATTTCATATGTTGACCCTTTTTGTAGTTTTAACATCTTAAAAGACAGCGACTAATTGACGTTAGACTCCGGGAGGAGAATGCAATTCCTGTCCCAGGAGATTGACATATATTACCCCAAAAATGCAGCTTCAGGCTGTGTTCTGCAAGGTGACATGCACTGCTACATGTATTCACGGAAGGAGCATCATCATTATCTCCCTGAACCTTAATTTCCCGTGGAATATCACCCCTGTGCTTTTTTCTTTCTAGCTAATGTTGCAGTTTCATATACAAGGGCTCTTGTGGAACAGAAAGGTATAATAAGACTCAGTGGATGCAGGTTGAAACTGGACGAGTTCAGACTACAAATTAGCTGAGGCATTTTTGCTTATCACTGAAGGTAAGTAAACATTAACGAGGGCTTTAGTGGATTTTCCACAACTGTAAAGCTTAACATTATAATTGGTTGTTTTTCTAGCACCAAACAGTGCTAATGACTTTTGCACAGGAATTAAGAGAGGGGCATTCTTTGGTCTGTGTTACAGACTAGTGCCTTCTGACCTAAGTTGTCGATTACTCTAAAACAAACTCTCGTGCTCTCAATAAGAAGAAATCTGTGAACTGAAAGCTAACTACAGATGCCTCAGGTTCTAGCAAAACCTTTTATTGTGAAAGCTATTTCCCTGGCTCTAGTCTGTATAAAACAGCATCTTGTGTATGGTATATGCATTGGGGCCCTTTAAATGATTTACCCTCTGGTAGCTGGTGCAACATCTAATGGACACATCTAGTGTGGGAGTGAAAACAATACATGATTATGAAAAGGTTTTATGTGCTGACCATAGTATTGCTTAGCATGGCTTCTTTTCCAGGTTTTGACATCACAGTCCCTGCTGTCCTTACTCATGAAATCTTTCAAGCAGAGCTCCCATCTGCCTGCTCCCCAGGCTCCATGGAGGTGCCAGGACCTTGCATTTTTGGAGTGCAGGACTGGAGCCCTTGCTGCTCTCTGGGCTATCTGAGCCATCTCACTGTTGGAGAAGCCTTTCAGTGAGGAACTATTTCCAAGACTGTCCTTCTGCTCCATATCAACAGGGTTTCACTACCAGACATATTCCTCATGCCACCCGTATAGCACACAAGGAGTGCAGATAGGAACTAGCTGGCTGATTGACCTCATGGACACACAGCCACCATGGGAGCCAAAGAACCTTCATCAATCACCCCATTTGTCCAAGCAATCCAAGTCATGTAATTCATAAGCCTTGGAAGCTGAGCTCTGCATGCACTGAGAGCACAGACTTCTCTTTCAAGGGGCTGGGCAAAGAGCACCTTCTAGGTGACCTTGGAGAGGGGGGTTTGCCAGGCAATCTGTGCCATGAAGATGTGCCTTGTTGACCATGAGTGAGGTTATGTGCTCTTCTGACTCACGCAGCCACCCTGGGAGCTGTGAGTGCAGAACAGGAACAGAGCACTAAGGGACCTGGTGCCTATTCCTGGTGCTGAAAGTTAGGTACCTACTGAAGTGTTCTGCTGATCAAAGCCTTTGCACAAGAGACTTTTTCCTCAAGCAGTACAATGCCATTTTCTAGTGGCACTTCACATTAACCCCTACGCCTGGGAGATGTAATAAGAAAGTCAATATGCATCAAGTAGAAGACAGAAGAATAAACCCCAAAGTTGGCCTTTACTTTGCTTTAGTTTCATCAAAACCCCTTTGTTGTCATCAAAGGGAACTTGTTTGTTCCAAGTCAATTTAAATATTAATATAGGCTAAAACATAGGATAAACCAAAACAAAGAAAACATTTTACTAATCTATAAACTAGACAAACAAGCTGCCAGCTAAGAATAATGCTTAAATGGTCCCATTAAGCTACTCTGTGGAATGTCAGTTTGATCAATTTAGTCCAAGCCACATTAGTATCATAAAAGCTGAGAGCAGTGTCTTCTCCCAAGGGTTTCCTTTGAGGGACATTCCTCTCAGAGCACAGTATCAGAGAAACAATTAAGGATGATAACATTTTTTGCATACACCAAGCAACTGATGAATCAACACTGATCAAGACATACTTTCATAATTATTTTTTTTAAACTGCACTTTCAAGTTCACAGTATAGTCACCAAGCTGACAGAAGTGGTAATGACTAGTGAAAATTGTTGCACCATGACCCTGTAAACTATTTTTGACAAGCAAATACTTTCCAGGAGGTTGATGGGGGAAAAAAATGGTATTCTCATTAATAGTCTGTGCACTCACTCAGGTGGAAGACAAGGTGGGTATGTTATGAGTCTTTCTAGCATTGTTGGCACATTCTTACTCTTCCCTCTCAGATTAATGGGCATTAAGGTTCCCAGGTCTCAGTGATGGTTGCAAGCTCATTACAGGTGCTGCTTTGCTTGTATATCATTGCTGTCCCACAAGCCTATAATTTATTGCTTAGAAAGGATTTCTGGATATTTTCCCAGATGTAAAATCACAGAGGGCTGTATTTAGTGCTCCAGCTGACGACAGCCCTACCTGCATACACTCTCTCTCACACACACACACATACTTGGCTTTGAACTCTGACATTTATTTTATGTCATAAATTCCTTCAATTAAGCAACACAGTGCATTAGTATAATTGTTAGTCCCAGCCTGCATTGTCTTTTGGAATAGCTAAGTAGAATTCTAGTGATGTTGTTGCAGTTCATGTCGTACATACAGTCTGTTAAGAGGCATTTAAGGAGGTATTGGTGAAGCTCTTGCCACAGTAACGCTCTTTCTTCAAGGTTATTTATATAAAAAGGTGTCTAGTCTTTGTAAGGAAAAACTAAGCATACCACTGTGCTTCCTGTACCATAACATGATGCAATACCTTTCCTTCTGGAGTTATTATCTTGGCCTCTCTATATGCATTTTCAGCCCATTATGAAAATTCAGGCAGGCCTTAAAACAATTTGAAATGATTAATTCAAAGGTGCCCTTGAAAATTCAGAGCCATAAAATGGGAGCAGAAAAAAACAGCATCATAAAAAGCAGTCCAGTTCTGGACTCATTTGTTGAAGTCAGACTTCTCTGTCCTTTAGAACAGCAAGATGATCCAATGTTAACTAAAGTTTAGGAAAACCCATGGCATCACTCAGGAACATGCAGTTCAGAGAAGAGTGAAACTCCTATCCTTTTTCTAACTATGCAGTCCAACTTTGCAGAGGGAATTTTTTCCCCTGTGAAATATGAGGGGACACAGAAGGATCTGGGAAAGCCAACAAGCACCACTGGATCAACACAGGGTAGCACTTCTATCAATAACATTGCTTGTCAGATAATCCTAAATGGTTTCCTTAAAGTCATATGCCAGTTCCCAGAGCATCCTCACAATTTGTGGATGATGGCAGGGACAAAATGTGCACCAATCTTTTTGCTTTTTCAACAGGGAACCAAGAAATCATTTTTCACAGAGTGAAGGTTTTTACAGCAGCAGAGTCCACATGTCTCCTGTCCCAACACATTGCCAAGAGAGCCTTAGAGCTCTGCAGGACTGACTGTCTTCACTATATTGATCCCTGCTGCAGCAAGCACAACAGGGAAACACTTTTAATTAAATAAACACCCACTCTCAAGTCCATCAGTTATTGCTGAATCACAGCTTTCTGACCACTAAAATAATGTTTTGTCAGGTGTTTTCAGCATTTTTTTCCACACAATCCAGCATTGTTTTGCATGGAGAGGGCAGTGGACTTGCTCGTTTAGAGTGACTTATTACAGACATGGAACATTCATACCCAGAGCAATAATTAACATACTTCCAAGATGGCATGGAAAAAGGGAGCTGGGGGTGCTGTGAGGCTTTCCATTGCTCTGGTATAAAAGCCTTTGTCACACTTTACAGTACCGTGCCATTTCCACAAATTTACCCGTAGCAAATCATTTGTTTCTGGGGTGATTCATAGCCCCGGCTGGTTCCCGTCTTCCTGGGGGCTTTCTGCAGCGTGAGGCTTCTCACAGTCTCAGCAAGACCCACGCTTGAAGAGAGCTGTCACCAGCATCCAGCCCGGGCTTCTTTTCTGGCGAGAGCGGGTGATAAGGACGGCAGGCTGAACAATGGATGCTCCTCCACAAGCAGATTAGCCTGGCCCTGCAGAACATCATGTATCTTTTAAAGGATGCTGTCAGGAAGAAAACGGCAGGTCAAATCCTTGGTGGGAGCAAATTAGCCCGGCTGCGTCAGCTGCACTGCGGTTGGTGGAGCAGCGCCAGCTGATAGGAGCTGAGGATGTGACCCTGTCTATCTAGGAAAAGCAGTGTGTGTCTGGGGCTTGAACAATGCTGGAGAAGGGATTACTGCACTCCAAAGAAGCGTTAGCTTTTTCCTCTTTTCACCCCTTGTGCTGTTGCCCACACTGTCTGCTAGAGTGCCGACAGGGCTGGGCAGCTCTGGCCTCTGCGGTTGCATTTCTGGCTTTCGTGGGATTGCAAAATAACTGCTGCAATGAGGCTTTCTCACTAAGATTAGAAAACGCTGCAAAAGGTTCTCAAGCATGCTGAATTTCTATTACGTGGAAGGCTGCATCCCACCCCTTCTCTCTTCAAGTGAAGGGGACAGGATACTAGGGAATAGCAGCAGCATTTGCCCTCTGTGCCACCTCAGCCCACTGGCACCCACCAGGGACCCTCAAAGGATGTGAATCTGCTGCAGCACTGCTGCAGGGGCAGCAGAGAGAGGAGGGGACAGACCCTCCCATCCCCCCGCAAGGCACAAACATGATGTTCTCTGCGGGAACATCAAGTGCATTTTGAGGACTGACAGAAATGTCATAGCGCATCACAAGCTCTTTCATCCCCTCACCAGAAATAAAGCACATGTCAGGTCACAGAAGGCTGTTTTCACTCTTACCAACAGTGCCGGCTGTTGTCTGGCTGTGAAGGACCTCCCAGCCTCTCCAAAGGCATTTTTATGCCAAGGAAGCAAGCATCAACCTAAATGATTCTATGATTTTATGAAAGTGTTTTCCTCTCTTTCCTTCTCAGTGGTTTGGTTATTTTTTTGGTCACTCAAGCCTGAAATAAAAAGTCCAGCTCACTGGAGCCTGTTGGTCCAGATACAGCTTCATTTGCTGAGGTTTTGATATCACTTGAACGGGGATTTATCGAGTTTTCTTGGATTGTGGCTAAACTTTTTGAACAGTTTGTCCTTCAGGATTTCCCAGATGTCTCAGCTGACACTTTTCTGGCACATATTTCAGGGGAAGAAAGATGTAAAGAAACCCTGTCACTCATCTAACTGGATTTTTTTTTTTTCTTGCTACACTGCTATAATAGTGTTGATAAATACTGAGAAAAATTGGCTTCAGCTCCACTTTTCTTTCTGTCTGCCAGGACATGTCCAGCTTCAGTTTGCTGGGTGATCTGCAAACTTTGTTGGCAGGTGGCCTGTACAGTATTGTCCACAGTTTTGACCTGCTCTTTTCACACTCATTTTACATCCAGGATTTAGAGGGCTTCCCAGAAGTTATCTTTGATTCTCTGACACTGTGCAGGTGGCATACTAACAATCACATTTAATGGTAGGTTTTCAATTAATGCTTCTTATTCAGTGATCCAGTTGCCAAAGGCTGTTTGTTTTATTAATTCTGGGGGAAATCTGCCCCAATCAGGACCTAAACCATGAAATCAATTTTAATAGGGCTTAAGGGATGTGCATATAATCCATCGTATAACCCTGAGTGTGTCTGATTCCCAAATGAGGTAAATCATGCCCATTAGTGGCTAATATTTTGCTTGATAAAGTAGGTATCATGCATTTATGATTCAGAAAAGCCAAGTGTCTTAAGCTTCTGTGGATTCAGTTAACACACAAACTGTTGAGGGCTGAAACAGATCCATGCTTTTAGCAGATCAGCTGGAGGCATCTGTATCACACTGATGCTGGTTTCTAATCAGCCTTCTGTCTCCAGATGTGTCTGAAGGTAGAGGTATTTGAAGTTTTCCATCTTTCCAGGACAAGCAAAATTGGCTTCTCTGGGTTGCCCCATGCATAAACATTCAGGAGACTGCCCTAGAAACTTAGTACCTGACACCCCTAAACTCAGTGAAGGCCCTACAGGATTGCTTACAGATGGAGAGGCTTGTTCCATTACATTTGCTAAATATTCTTCTCTAAAGTATGCAAATGCTTGGACCTTTAGTTTCTGGGCTTAGTGACCAATTTGCTCCACTTGCAAGACTGCCCAGCACAACTAAGTGCAGGAAGTTTACATGCTGGTACTTGGACACTTCCCTAAATGCAATGGCCTTCCCAGAGAAAGGGCTACATTTCCTTTCTGCCTGGCTGAGAATCTGAAACAGCTCTTAAAGATACTTCAGGTCAGTGGGAGACAGTGGAAAATTAGGATTGTGCATATTAGACATCACAGCTGAGAGAGCTTACTCAGAGGAAGGCACACACCTGTAATGCTAACTATTTTCCTGCAATGGTAACTATTTTCTCGTTACATCTGTAGTCTTTGTATCTGCAGGCTCTCTTGGGTTCCATACAGATCCTGCAGTTCCCGCATTTCCTCCTGACGTGTGGTTGGCAGTAACATGTCTCTTTGGGTACGCAGGACTCTGGTCACTCCAAGAAGGCAGGATAATACATTTGGGTTTTCTTTTATCAGTAGCTTTTACAGCATTCAGTCACACTTTTCTAAAAACTGCCTCAAGTGAGAATCAGTCCTGCTATTAGTAATTTGATTTCAAGGTGAGCTCATGGTCATGGCAAGTTCCCAGCACAGTAATTACTTGGTGTGCTTAAGAGCAACGAGAACTCCTGGAGAATTTGATAGAGTACTAATTATATCAGAAAGGGTTTTAATGATTACTTTCTGTATAAAGATGGAGGAACAAAATAAGGCATGTATTCTGCATATATCCTGAGAGTTGGCAAATAAATTTTCCTTGCATGAGGGGTCTCATGGTTGCTCTAACAAGAAATATCTCAGTGCTCACAGGAGCTCTGGCTTACTCAAAGTCAACAGGCAAATGCACCTCTGTTATGGCATTAACCAAATTCCATACCTCTTTACACTGTGTACTTTTATATAAGAATATCCTCCAGAATCTGTGACATTTAACACATTCTTGTATTATAAACACACAATATTTATAAATTATTTCACTTATGAGTTTGACAGTTCATAAAGTATAATTTCTGGAATGATGAACATGTTAGAGAGGACTCTCTCTTTGAGGAGAAGTGTAAATATTCATATGTTGATATTACAATATTGAGCCTTTCATTAAAGTAGAATTAGCTGGACTCCAAACACCCTGGGCCTGAATGTGCTCTATTCTTCAAAAGGGTAAGGAATATATCCATGCACAGCAAATAACACAAAGTCCGGTTCCTAAGCCTCTTTTTATAGTTAATTGATTTTTTCCCTGGCCTGAGGGCATTTGGTCAAGAGTGATAATCTAAGTACTACAGACCTTCATTCCTAAAAAAATCCCTCCTAACTTTGATGTACTTACTGGACTTGTTTTTTTTCATGGTATTTGGTAAACACTAGGACTGGAGAGGTGCACGCTTGGTCTTTGGTGACTGGGCACCCCAGCCAGTATGAGGTGCTTCATCTGCACAAAAGCCTAGCTCTTTCTCCTGCTGCCAAAGAAAACTGCAGCAGCTCCATTTACTTCAAGAGGAGTTGGAAATATGAAGCATCTATGGGAAGATCAGGCTGCTCATATCCAGTGCATATATGTAGGCTTGGAAATTTTGTCCAGAGTGCCTGTTGTTTTGTTTTGGGTTTTTTTTTTTTTGGTCATCCACACCTAATCTCATGCAACTGGTGAGACTGTGCCATAAGGGAGAGGTGCCATTGCACACACTGACATACATTTGTGCAAGGACAACCATGGGAGGAAACACCTGCATTTCACCACTCTCAGCAAGCCATCTTAATACCATCTGTGGGCTTTTTTGAACTACAGATGGTCTGTGATTTTTAAGAGAGTTCCTTCTTCCCAGGACAGTGTTTGAAACACTGCATGTGGCAACACTTGCTTTTCCACTTGTGCACTATTGCAGTGCAATACACTGATATGTGCCTTGGTTTCCACAGCAATTTCATGTGTATGCACAATTCTGTCCCATAGTCTTTTAGAAAACTTATTGATGGCAGTTCTAGCACCCATCCAACATGAAGGGAGTGACATGAGCTGCATGAAGCCTGTTTACCACAAAGCAGAGAGGTCTGGCAAGTAGCACAGAGCAGAGCCCAGCAAGGAACCCTTTCAGGCACTGGGAAGGAGGGCCAGTAGATTTGAGATTATCCAGGTAGTTTATTCAGGTAAAATACATTGATCTTCCTTAGTTTAAGATGCTGTGATGTTATTCAGTGCTTAAGCACTACATCTGTTGTCTCTTCTTTCCTCACCATTAATTATCCTCCCTAAAAACTACAGCATTGAAGGTTACTCTTTTTTGCCAATAAGTAAATCTAACATCCATTAAAATATGTTAAGTACATTCTTACCCAAGAAAGAAAAGTCTCCAGCACCATCCTAGATGAAACCAGCATGTTTAGCATGCTAGTCTGCATTACTATCTTCATCAGTTTTCAGAAGTGATAAAACCAAATTCCCACAAAAATAAAATACTGGCTGTCATTTCTTAGTGACTGGTTTTTCTGATTTAGGAGCTAGATTATGTAGAACAGATGGGGCCAAATTTTGCTCTCATTTGCATCAGCATAAGTCAATTTATTTAAATGACAGCAGTTCCTAGCACAGTTATAAGAGGCATCTCTTTTTGGAGCTCCTGGAACATCACAGCTCAACAGCAAAAAAAAAGCAAAGGAATACTTTCAAGAAATTTTGGTTAAACAACCAGTAAAATGAGATTATTTAGGAAGTATATAGTGCTGTCACTTAAAACATGTTATCACTAGCACTCTGTGGAGATGGGATAGTATCAAAACCCTGGGAAATACAGTAAATAATTCAGAGGGTAATGGTAGTGGCACAGAATAGCACCAGGGAAAATGAATGAAGTCACCAAACAGAAGCAGAAATATCACAGAGTGCAGACAAGGAAGACTTCTTGCTCAACTTGAATGTATGTTCTATTTTTATATCGAGAGCAATTTCTTTTACCTCTTTAATATGAACACAGAATTTCTACCAATGTATGTATGTGTATGTAGGTGTATGAATATGTATGGGAAATTAGTACCACATCTTAAAAATTTAACTGGGGTTTTAATATAAATATTGCTTAGTAACTATGTCATGAAACAAATCTTTTTAGTCTATCAACGTTTATGTGGCTGATCTCCTGAACATGACCTACACAGAGCTGAACAGATGCATTTTCTTCATGTTCATATTTGCTGTTGGCTCTTTCAGGCTTTTCTGTTTCTAAAGACTGGGTATCTGAGGAAATTGAAAGCACGGGGTCAGAGGAGGAACACAATGGATTTTAGAGGCTTGGCACAGGAAAGCTGGGGAAATCTGCTTGATTGAGGATATCTTCTGTTTTGGCCTGAAAAAGCATATGTGCCCACATGTACATCACATTGCTGCTGTGCAACCAAGCTCTGCTGGACAGGAGACCCAGAGTGTGTAACACTGACCCACACCCATTAGAAGGGATTTGTCTAGGCACATATGGTAAGTAGTTTCCTGGGGTGCAAACCAGAATCACTAAAAAAAAGCAGCCAGCTGCAGTGAAAACACAGGAAATGTCCCATTATATCCCTTGGAGCAGACCTGAGCCTTCCAGTATGGAAAGTTCTCACACATTGCAGGATGGCCAACACCATGGCCTGGGTGGTGGCTCATGGGAGCACCAGCATGGGGGCTCACAGGACCACATCAAGGCAGCACTGGTGGGAACTGTGTGTCCCTGCAGCATGGTGGGAAGATTTAACCATCCTGAACAGAAGAAACCTGCTCCATTTTCAGCAGAATGAAACTATTTGGAGAAAGTTTCTGGGGAGAATACACTTTTGTCCAGGCAATATTCTGCATGTGCTAGATTTCACACACAATTTACCAGACTTAGGCAGGTATCTCAGTTTAGTCCTGCCAGTGCTGTTAATATCTGCCTGATCTCCAGCCAAAACCCCCTTATTCCCTGCACCCACCTATCTAGTTAAAAAGGTGGTTCCCCTCGGGGACCTGCCTCACCAGCACAGCCCTGTCACTGGCATGTCCCCCTCCACGTGGCCCAAGGTGACAATCAGATGCCCTGGTTCAGCGGGTGTGGGATGGGATTCAGTAAAAACAAGCTTCCCCTATTACTCTTGGTTCCCCTTTCCCTGCCACAAAGGTTTTGAGCTATTCCTGTCTATTGCACCAAAGCGCAGATTATTAGCGGATGTGTCAGCCTGTAATTTGTTTCACAATGTGAGCCCACATGCCTGAGTAGTTCTGTTCCCCTTTCTTTCGAGAAAGCCAGTGCATCCTTTAATTCAATTACAGCCCTTTATAGCTGGCTTCCTTGCAGATCCCCAGTAAAAACATCCTCTTTGCTTTGCAGATGATAAGGGTACTAGCACCCTGGATTCTTGAACTCAATTTTTATGCAAGCTGCAAAGATAAGGGGGCTGTTTTTCAGTCAACACACTCTGATCCTCTGAGATGAAGAGCTCTTGTCCTGCTCCAGAAAGCTCCCTTTGCTTTAGAGGAAAGAAATGCTTCTCAGTGTGTGCTCAGCACTTGCAAGACCCCACAATTAAGTAATTTCCTGAAGACCACTAAGTGATTCAGAAACAGCGCCAAGAACTTAGTACAGCTTCCTGAATCCATCCCCTGCTAACCATGAGAACAAAACCATGCTCTGTTTACACAGAAATTAAATGTCACTGAGGTTTTACTATTGCACAATTGCAATCAATTTGTAATTAATTTTTCTCTCAGCTCTCTTTTCCACACTTTTCATCTGGAGCATTAATTTATCTGTTGAAGCTGCATGTCTTCTACAGGCCACAATGGGGGAATCACAGCCACTGGCCAGATTTGGGCCCTGAAGGGCTTTGTGTGCCAGCATCCCCCTCTCCTCCAAATGAGACATCCCCTTCTCCAGTCTCTTCTGTCTTTCTCCCAGCCCCTGCACTGCATTTTTCTGGGGTCCTACTTCAGGAGAGAGTAGGCTGAAAAGGAAAGAGGACACACTTCTCCTCACCTCTCTTTGAAATAAGGGTCTCCTAAAGACAGGGTTCACAGCCAAGACTAGGGGCTGCTCATAGGCAACATCTTCTCTCCTCTGTCAAAACAAGGGAAGAGAGACATTCTCCAACCCAGTATCTTCCCTTTGCAGAATGGAATTCCTGGAGAAGATAAGAGTTGGGGAAGATTCAGGGCGGATTCAACACCTTGCAGTCCAGAAATTGAACTGTAGTGACCTCAGCTATAGTGGTCTAGACCAAAGCAACATAAGGGAATACTGCTGAGCTGCTGTTTATGTCATTTCCACCCCCATCTCTCTAGCATATGGCCTTTTCCTCTCCTCTTTGCTATCAGAACTGATACTGGTTATATCAGACTCTCAGAGGGGTTTTTCCTGTCACTGTACGATTTATCTTTTCCCACCTGTGGTTGCTTATCCAGTACTGTAAGATCCCTGCTTCTGAAACCACACAAGTTTGCATGCTCCCATCCAACTGAAAATGAATCCACATCCCATCTGCTGGCATTTGTTGTACACACTGCTGTGCTGAGACTTCTTTGTCACCCATGGCACTGCTATCACCCCCTTGGGATTGTTGTCTCTTCCAAGGGACCACAAGCCACAGCAGTACGGGTCCCCAAATGCATGGTGTTGGCTGGGGGTGGAATTTTGCTCAGTCTGTGCAGCACATGTTTTATATATAGTCTGTCAGAGATTCACATCATTTTCTGCCTCAGGTTTGCTGCCAGGTCTCAGAGAACTGCCCGCTTCCATGAGCTTCACCACAGCTGGGGACTTTCATCTCAGGCTATGTTTTGATAATCTTGTCAAGCATTTAGCCTTTTGTAGGTAGAGTGTTTTGCTGTACAAACTCATCCTAGTTTCCTACCAGGGATTCAACATTTTCACAAAATGCCTGTGTTGGCTCATTGGGCCAATCACTTATTTGTCCATGCTCTTGGCATCCTTTTGGGTTGCCACTTACAATATATTGCTCATATTTCATGGGCTGCCACTGCCACTCAAATGCCCATAATACAGTTTCATATCTAGCTGCATTCTCTTAAATCAAGTGTAAACTTTCACAATCATCAAATGCTTTAGAGAAAACAATGATCAGAAATTAGACTAGTTTGACTTAACTATCTTTATTTTGGAACTCACTGCTTCCAGTTAGAGAAGTGACTCACTGTTTAAACTCTCTCCAGCAGATCTTTATATCCCAGAGAATTTTAGGCCTGGAAGGCAGAAAGCTTTCATGCTTCCTTTCAGGGAATATTCTCACTTTCTTTTAATCCTGGTTCCCTGTATTGCTCAGCAATTACTCCAAACCCTGAATCCTGAGCTCTGGACTGCTTCTCTCCCAGTCCTAGTTATAATCAGAAGCAGTCTTGAGCCTGTCCCAAGGGGAATCTCTTCACTATTTGGGCATCAGCTCTGACTGACTCCTACACAGACCTCTCAGGATTGCCATCCCCTCACAAAGGCAAACCCAAAAAAAAACCCAAAAAAACTCCTTGAAAAGCAGAGATCAACACTGTCATCAGTCTCAAGGAAGGAACATGGGACCTTTCACACAGATTAAATACAGAACAGTGAGTAGAAATTAGTAGATTCTGTACAAAAAGTGATTTTCTGCTCTCACAAGATGGGAGGGGGGAGTAATTTCCAAGGCGGTTATGTCAGTATTCACAATATCATCTCTATTTCAAAGAGGTCTTCCTAGGCATCAAGAAATGCATTGATAAGATGAAATTCAAAGCCAAATGACAGCTCCAAATCCATAGATTCTCCCCTCCTCCCCCAAGAAAATAAAAAAAAATAGTACACACTGTACACCAATCTGTTTCTTGGAAAACTGGCATATTGCAACACCCAGGGTTGGCTCAGATGCTTCCATAGCAGCCAGACTCTTGCAAACTCGAGCAGCGATTGCTGAGGATAGCACCAGGCTTTTTTCCATGGCAATGCAGACCACTTCTGCTCAGCCATCTGTCTTATCCATCACCTTTTAAATTTCACTGCTGTCCTTGTCCATACAATTCTGACATTTCATATGCAAGCATGCTGCATACAAATCCCCAGTGCAGGATTTCTCTGTAAAACTCCAGGTGCTGTTCAGAGATTTTATTTAAATGAAGTAATACATGTATTATCATCACAGTGAAGATTATAAGAACTTGCTTCTTTTTTCCTTTTTTTTTTTTTTTTCACACTGACTAAGCCAGTTCAATTTTATTTAAGGTTACTTAAGAGATAAAAAATGACAGGCTTGCTTACTGAAATGTATTCTGTTTTTCTTATAGGCACCACTCAGGCTTTTAATTCTGCTCCTGGATGCCAAGGAGTTACATAATTCTGATAATTACCTCGCATTTCTATGGTATTTTCATGTCATGAATGTGTTCTGTGAGCTGAACATGGAAATAAATGGAAATGCCACCATTCCTAGGGATTTTACAGTCATTGTGAGTGCTAGATGGATAATAAGGAATGATAACCTATCTAAATGAAATCCTTTGGGCAGGCTTGTTTGGAATGCAGGCAGCTACAGAACTGCTATTTTCACATGAAAGTTTTGGGATTTACTTAGAGCTTCTGCTCTTGAAATCATGGGATTACATAGATTTTACTGGAAATATCTCTCTTTTGATCTGCCATTCAGAAAAGCTTGAACATAGAAGACTGAGAAACTTGAAAACAAATGCAGGCAACCCCTGCTATATTCAGTTTGAGGCAGTGTTATGATTTGAGAAGGAAGGGGAAGCTGCATCCCTGTTTTCAGTACATTCAGTCAGCAGACACGTTTTTTGACAAGCTGACTGCAACTTGTCACAAAGACAAGATGCAGCCTATGTTAATTAATAGAGGTCTGGCAATCTCTACTCACAGGGCTTCCAGTGATCTGTATTTTCAAACAACAGATCTGACTCTGATCTTTGCTCTGAGTAACAAATCATGGAACACCTGAAACCTGGGAGTGTAATACACAGCTCCATTTCTTACAGCCTGTGGCCATATTGTTAAGAATTCTTTACCTTTACTGATTGTTCACATTAAACTTCTCTTCTATTAAATGTACTGGGCCCTCAAGAAGCAAAATGTTCCCTAGATCTACCACAGCAGCAGTTTTTGGATGTCAGACTATTTGGGAAAATGCAAATCTATCCAAGATGTGAAATTGTGGAGGATTCATTTATATAATCATAGAATTGTTTAGGTTGGAAAAGACCATGGTCAAGTCCAGTTGTTAACCCAGCACTTCCAAGTCCATGTCTCTATGTGCCACATCTACACATAAATGTGGTTAATGCTTAACAACATTAAACTCCCATAGGGATGCTCCTACCTAAACTAGTTCCATTTGACCAAGTTCACTTTCTTTTGGAAAGATTTAAATAGAGTCACAGTGCAGCCACTTTAGTTTATAATGGGATCAGAGCAGGCTCAAATCAGCTTCTTCCTCTCTCTCGCTCTGAAGCATGGCCCTCAGTGTAATTATTCACACACAGATGTCCATGTTCTTCCACACCTCTTTGTGCAATTTCAGTGCATCTTTTTCCCCTCCATTCTGGAAAAAAATAGTGAATGGACCAGGTAGCCACAAAAGGCACAGCACTTGAACACAGAAAACAGACATCCCTCCTGCCTGCATGTTGCTCTCTGACTCAGCAGCCAGAGGAGGAGACCTTTCAGCTCACAGTATTTATTTGTTCATGTCTGCAACACCCTGCATTTCACGAGAGAATGTCAGACTGCCGAGGCCTTTTGCAACCTTTACAGGTGGGCAGAGTCCAAATGCCATCACATCTTTTACAGCCCTCCCGAAGGGGTTTAACCCAGAGGATGTCTCAACCTTTTACATCTGCGCCCCCCCCCCCCCTCCGCCGAGTTTATTGGCATCACCCCTGACAAAATAGGACAAAGTGAAAGGAAGCCAGGAATTGCAGAAATGCTGGCCCATTGTGCAGAACTTGCAAATACTAATCAGGCTTTAGAAAAATGCAGTAAGTTATGGCTGATCCAGCAAAAAGAGAGAGAAAAAAAATGAAGATATTAAGCATTATCTGTCTTCTCTCCAAGCTGTGTGGGTTTTTTACTCATATGAGGGCCACTGAAAAAAACAGGTGGAGATTTTGCTCGTTTCTTTCTTTTTTACACTTAGAGGATGACTTGGCAGCAGGGTTTGATTTGAAGAAAGAAATCCAAGTCAATACAATCTAGATGATTAATTCTATTATAAGCAATGGTTACTTAAACTGGCAGGCTTAAAAATTCTGAGGATGTCACTTTATAATTTATAATTATCTAATATTGCAGCACCTTTTCCTTTACTCTGTTTTCCACTTGAATTAAACTGGAATCTGAAATTTCAAAGCTAAAGCATTTGAAAGGAATTTTTAGGGGGAAAGAAAAGAAGAGATGCATCTGATTTTTTTTTTTAAATTTGCAGTCCAATCAAACCCATAAAGGCCCTACTCTGTGATTCCCATTTAAAAGGAACCGACATCCTGAGAAAGCAAGACACGTTAATGTTAATATTTTTAATCTGAACTTGAACCACAGCCTTCATTTGACCTTGAATCAAAACATGTAAAGCTCCTTTGCCTCAGCCCATTGCCATGCGCTGCACATGAAGCCAGGATCTCTCCTGCCACAAGTTCTGGTTCTGTGTCCTATTTATTTTGCTTTTCCAGCAAATTATCTTTCTTCTTCCCTATCTATAAAAAAGGTCAGAAAGGAGAATTACAGTGCATAGAAAATCAGCATTACTTCCTTTTGCATTTGCAGCCAGCTGCCAAGCACAAGAAACGCATCCAGTGTCAGTTCTGCTCCCTTTCCCTCCACTCCCCTCCCACACCTGGCCAGAGAAATAAGAGAAACAGCTAAAGGGAAAATATTGTGGATTTGCGGGAGGATGCCCCGCTGAGAGCGTGTTGTTTCCGCGCTGAACAGCAGAGGGGAGCAGCAGAACGGCGTCTGTCCGGCTGCACAGGGGCTGCCAGGACCAGCACCGGGGATGGCCCCGCTACCACTGGCGTCCCAGGACTGGGGAGACCCTAAATCCTCTCATGCATTAATACGTAGCATTAAATACATGTCTCCTAAATGGCTGTGAGGTGAATTAACCCCTTTGGCGACAGAGCACACGTCTTCGAGAAGGGGCTCTAGGTTTTTTCCACTCTTAACTCTTTATTACACCTTTAATTATCCAGACCCTCAGAGATGTCTAGTACCTAACTCTCACTGTTTTGGAGCGGTGTCCACAGCCCTTTGAAAAGGTATCAGCTAGTATTTCCCCAGGATAAATATGTATGAGCAAATGACACAGACAACTACATTCAATCAAATCCAAGCTGGCATATAAGAGACCCTGGCAATAAGTTCAGGTTGAGAAAAATATACAGTGTTGTTGTAGTTTTGTATAGGAAATGTGGGAGCTGACCCACAAAAGAGAGCAGAAGCCATTGGAACTGGCTCATACTGGGGTTGGGAGCCAGGCATGCAGGGTATTAGGAAGCACACAGCTTGGGAAAAACTCATGACAAGGGCTTAAATTCATGAAACAAAGGATGGAGAGGCCTTTTAAGAAGGCTGAAGACTGCAAATATCAGCCTCCTCCTGGTTTATATGCAAAGTCTAGAAAAGAGGTTGAATTGAAAGTCACCTGGTCTTCATTTGGACCAGCACACAGATCTTTTAGCTACCTGCAGAATAGCCTTGGCATGATACCAAGCTGTGTATGATTTGTAAGGAGACAGTCTGGAAAGTGTAATAGCCTTGTAGGTTACCTCAGGAGTTGCTATAGCAAATGCAGGGTTTGCCACATGATCACATCTACTGCACATTGTGGTATACCCAGATTTGTAATACAGCACATGCCTGGAAGTTTGGAGCATCATGAACATGGAGAACATGGTACCAGCATTGTCCTGGAGTGGCACATCAAAGAAATAGGCTCCTTCAGACACAAGTATTGAGCAGGGGTTCAGGTGGTGTGTGCCTAAATGAAGCCATCCCTGCTCTGAAGTTTGCCTGGGAAAGCAGCCAAAGACCCTGCAGATGTAATGGCAGATATGCATTTGTAGAAACCCCAAAACCAAAAACCTAATTTAGGCAGAATTGAAAGAAAAAGGACTCTGGTGAATGGCTTTTCCTGGAACAACAAAGAACCCAGCATCTCAGGGTTGTTCTTCTGAACTTAAACCACATTCCTGAAGGCAGGGAAAATTTGGAGGTCTAGGGAACTTGTTGGATGACAGGAGCTGAAAAGGCTGTTTTGAGTTTCACAGTAAGGTACAATCCATGCTGAACTGCTGAAAATTAGCTGAACTGCTGCTAGGGATACACAAGGAGATGTGAGGAACAAGTCACAGGCACTGGATCACATATTCCAAACTACTATTGCACACTTGAAAGTGTGTGTGCATCTGCACACATGTGTGCATTGTGTATCTAGCTCAACCAGGAGCTGAGATGATGACCAGCCTCAAAGTTTGAGAAGCCTTTGGGGTAAGAAACTGTAGAAGTTTTCATCTCTGTGGTGAATCTGTGAATTCAAATGCAAAAATTACTTGGAGGGTCATCTTACCCAAAATAACCCTTTAGTACTTCAATTCCTTCAAATATGCCATTCTGGCAACAATGACACAACATTTTACTAAAAAAAAAAACCAAAACAAAAAAAACCCAACAAAAGGCAGATTATAAGTAACAGACCAATTGCACTGGTTTCATTTTCTCACCAAACTGTGACATAATTTGTATAACAGGTCCCTACACCAAAATTCCAGCCTAATTTCATTCATTCAAGGCTTCACATATTTCCCCTGCAGTCTTGCTGGCCTGGCTTCTCACACAATGACAATAATAATGTTGACTAAAAACTTTACATGCACGATTTCAAAACACACCTGTGAACTTTGGAAGAAACAAATGCATCTTGCAAGAGTGAAGTGTCATGTCAGCAGACACTAAAAGAACCAGACTTGCTAGTAACAATAGCTATGAAATAAGGGCAGGGCAAGACACCTGAGCACTAAGAGCTTTTGTTGTGGATAGGCAGAGCCAAAGCAATTTGTATCGACTAGACAAATTGAACAGAGCAAAGAAATTATGCACTGTTAATTAGTGAAATTAATAGTTCACTGCCTATTTTTCCCTACAGTAATTATCAGAATTAATTCATGTCAGAAGGATAAATGTATAGGAGCTGCCAAGTGACATGGTCAGATCTAGGAAGAGAGAAGGATGAAGAAGAAACACTGACGTCCAAACTGGTGGACACGCACATGGGGCAGAATGATGTTGTTTCAAAAGCATTTACAATAGCTACAACACAGGGAGGGATTCAGCCATGGAAATAGTCCTAAAACATATCTCTGCTGCGAGAGAAAATATGACCATACAGAATCCCTGTGTCCCGTGCAAAGATCCTGATGGCTGTCCCATAGCCCAGGGAAAGTCAGGCACAGACCAAGACAACTGCAAGAGGTGTTTCAGCCTCTTGGTCCTGCAGAGGGAGAGGGAAGAAGTCTGCAGCACCCAACAGCTGCATGGAGTTCATGCAGGGGGGTGAGGAGATGTCACTCAGATCCTGAGGATGAAATCACTATGTCACAGCTGGATAAACTGAGCTTATTGTCACAGGGAATTCACAGACCTGTAGGACAGGGTACAGGTACTGAGGTGCCAGTCAACACGAATGGATAAAAAGAGAATCAGGGAGCAGAGACACTATGGAAGGCAGGTAGTAAAGGCAGTGAATGGTTTCAAAGCCCCTTTATGAAGCTGGGCTGATGAAGAAATGCAAATGGGAGGCAAACTCCTTCACTTCATATGTGCCTGTTGCTAGCCACTACATCTTCCTACCACACAAGTATATTTGCTGGAGGGTTGATAACGCAGACAAGGGTGGCATAGAACTGTTTTTAGAAATATTGCATGGGTATTTTTCACCTGCCACTGCAATGATGGCATTTCTAAAGTCAAAAGTAGCTTGTAACGCTTTCATATTAGCTGTATGCAATGATTTAAAATGAGATCCTGGAAAATAAGTATTGACATTTGATCATGGGGACATTTGAGTCATGACAAAAGACTTTTAAGGGCCCTAAATAGACACAAACTCTGTTTTATAGCTTAGCTAAAAAATCCTTATGAAACCAAAGAGCTCATAATTAACTTTATAACACCTAGAAATGCATGCATGTTGCTCAGCTTGCTCTCTAATCACTCCCAGCAGAGCCCCAACTCTTTCAGTGAACCAAGCAAAATTGCTTGCCTTCTTCCCAGACAGAAAATAAAATTAGCCTGAAAGAGATAAAAAGCTAAAAGGAAAAAGGAAAATTGCAAGGTTTAAGGAGAGAGGACAGACAGAAGGGGAGAGAAAAATGACTGCTGAGGTATATTTGTCTCACTTTCTACTATTTCTTTGTGTTAATGGCCCTATTTTGGGCTGCACTGTTACACAAGTTTCCCAGCCTTTTCCTGCCTACTGTAACACTGATGGAACCTGATGGATTTTGTCAAAAAGAGGCTCCCTGTTTTGACTTTTGCATTCAGCAGTGGTACACAGTTGTTTTTTCCCTTAGCAGATCTTCAGAATGGGTACATTTTGGCATCACTCATTCCAGCAAAGAGAACATCCTATATCCATAACCACACAAAAACAACAGGGTGAGGCTTAGCCAGCCACAGATTTGGGAACTGATTTCAAACACAGCAATAGGTTTTCTCTCACATATAACTTTTCTATTTTTTTTACACTTCCAATTCTCAGAAACAGCTCTGCAGAAAGTCATACAAATAAAACAGTAAGCCTAGATGGAGCCCAGAATATACAGCAAGGGGGACGAGATTTGTTAGATTTTATAATGTAAGAAAAACATTTTCATTACTCATATGTGGGAAATGGCTGCTTCTCTCAGCTGGGGTGGGTGGGGGAGCTTCATGGGGCTCTGACTTAGGTGGTAGAGATGGAGAATTTCCAGCAGTTTCCCTGCTGTGAGCATGAGTTTCTCAGAAGGAAGCAGCATGTAGGACTTCAGCATAAGATGAAGACTATGACTCAGTTCATATTCTCTGTGGGCTATCTTCATGCAAAGGCACAGCACACAACAGCCGTGGCTGCTTGCAGTGAAACGACTCAGCTAGCAGTGAGGATTTTGAAAGAAGAGCAGCTGTTATGGCTCATGGCTTTTCCCCTACACACTCCCGATAAAATGCTGCCTGTGCAGGTGGCAGTGGAGCACAAACCAATTAACTTCTGTATTTACACAGTCAAGGCTGACCACCTAAAAAAAATTCATTAAGATAGTCTGCCACATAACCACTCTTCCAGGTTCCTCCTTTCATAGCTGTCAGTGACATGACTAAGCAATCTCATGCCAGTCCTGTTTAAGGTGGGTGCCATCACATCAGGAATTTACCAGCACCCTCCTGGCTGCCTCAATGGACTAAACCCCTGGAAATGGGCTACAGTCACTACAAATGTCAGGCCAAGCTCAGGTATGCTATATGCAGGCAGAAATAGAGGTTTAGAGGGTGGTGTTCATTCTATATGAAAGCCAGTTTTGCCCTGGGGCCTGAAAACTAAATGAAGCATTAAATGAAGCAATGCATGATGGCAGATTGAACAGATACTATGCACATAACAGGGCTAGATGAAGAGACTGACTTTTAGGGCTGTCTAGTCTTTCCTTGGGAGCTGAACCATGTAAAGTTGAAAATTCAAACCAACCAAAAAAAATCAGATCTTGTGATTAGAGGATCTTTGGAATGCCATTTCAGTCAATATTGTTCTCCACAAATTAAGTCTTGCTAGTAGGATGGATGCCACCAGACCACTGCCAAAAAGATAAGTAATGCCTTTCTCTCCTGGTCCCTTCCTGGATGGCTGTGATACCACAGGGATACTGCAGTCACAGTGTGCCATGGGAGCATGAAATGCACATCTTGCTTTTGGGAGACAACAAACTTGACTGCCATGGAGAACACAGGAGAGCTTGGGCAACTGCACTTCAGGTAAGCACTGCAACCAAGAAACCGCCTTGTGCTGGAAAAATATTTGATAGGAGAATATTTTTCATTTAATCTGTTTTCTGTACTTCAGTATTGTTTGGGGACTTTTAGTACCAGGAAACACAATAGAGAGCTCTGGCAGGTTTAAGGAGAAGCACAGTCATCTAGTACTCTTGTGAAAGTCT
The DNA here is from genome assembly GCA_013389925.1 of Aegithalos caudatus. Taxonomy (NCBI): domain Eukaryota; kingdom Metazoa; phylum Chordata; class Aves; order Passeriformes; family Aegithalidae; genus Aegithalos; species Aegithalos caudatus. The sequence goes on along the minus strand of WEIU01004888.1, from coordinate 283,719 downwards.
TTTGAATAGTTAATTGCTCTTACCATGGGTACAAAACCAGCTCAGAGTGGTTGTGTCTTGTGAATGCATGGGCACCCAGAGATAAATTTAGCACAGAACCATGATGAGACATATATGAAGACAGTTGTGCTTGTCTTTTGAGGCCTGTGAATTTTTCAAGACTGATTCCAGCAAGTCCTCTTTTAAAAACCAAGTCAGAATTTGAAAGGATTTATCTTCTTTTCATTGGCTTCCAAACAAAAACCTTCATGTCTTCCCTATACTGCAAGTAGTTAAGTAATCCACTCCACATCTGGTCAATTAAACTGCCTGGAAATGCTCCAGCTCTGAGCTTTGAAGAAAACACTTTAAATGTTGAAAGAAAACATTGATAAGCCAAAAATAGGCAGATGGGTGGATCCTATCAACTTTCATAAATCCAAGATCATGTACATATGTATTTAATTGCAGAGACAGTTTCTGTTCTGCTTTGAATTGCATTAATGTGAAACATTTCTATTGTTCCTCACATTTACACTTTGAGATTCTGCCCTGATGTGCCTTTTTTTTTTAAATTAATAGGATTTCAAATTGCTGAGATAACTTTCAAGCAAGATAATTGTTGGCCTGTGCCACTACATACCATATCCTATCAGCATGTCTTTGAAAGGCCTTAATAAGTAGCATGACATTTCATTCCCCATGGGAAATGACTAGGCCCCATATTCCCTTCCTGTCCCCTTTTTAAATTGCTCTTTTGGCTTCTTGGATTTGCTGGAGGGTTTGGAGTCCAGTTGTGAGCGCTTGCTGTGGTGAGAATTGAGAATGTTTTTCTACTCTCCTCAGTGTGAAATTCCAGGTACAGTATTATGTCACATCAGATCTCTGTGAAAAAATGTATCTTGGCTCCAAAAGGAAAGATTAATGGAAAAATCATTCTCAACCTGCCAGGAAAATATTTTTTCCCTTTCAGCATGAAAACAAAATGTAGAGTTAGCTGAGAGATCTAAGGATTAAAGGGAAAGTAATGTTCCAAGCTTTTCTTAACCTCCGTCCTCAAATTATATAAAAGCTCTTGCAGGAAGAGGAACAAAATAAAGAAAACCAACTTTGTTTATTGCTGTATAACAAAGTACCTTACTAGAGCTGTTTTATGTTGATATAAATGTTTTTGTGTTTTGTTTTTTTTTCTTTTACCAGCACTGCTATTTTCAGCAATCATTCATAGCAAAAAAGGTTAAAAAATAACTGAATAATACAGAACAACATCTTTGGCTCTGGAGAAGCTCTGTCCTTTGTCTGTCTAGCAGCCACAGGAAGTTTCTAATGCTAAGTAACAGCAATGAGTTGGAACATATGCTAGCCTGAATCTTTACTATATGTTATTAAACCCGCTTCAGTGCATTAAACTTCAGAAAAGACAAAAAATAAATGTGGAGGAGAAAGAGAAGGACTGACAGCAGATTTCAAGCTCTTGCACACTTGGCCAGAAGGGAAGGACACAAAGAAAAAATTTGAATAATGGCTGCTCTTCCTGTCAAACGCCTGATGGCCCCAAGGAGAGGCATGTCGTGTCCCAAGGTGAACACTGCCCTGCAAGGTGATGAGCTGTGACCAGGTTTGCCCCAGTTTGGCAGAGAAGAGATCCTGCACCCTCATCCCACAGCCAAGCTCTGATCAATTTAGTGGAGAGCAACTACTTTGTTGGAGATGAAATCTCATTAGCCTTCCTTAATATCTTATTCACTGGCATCCTAAGGTAGCTCACTGCTCTTCTGGCCTGTCATGCCAAGATGTGGTTTCATATCAGCAAGGAAAAAAATTCCTGGTGCCCCCAGCAATTTCTCCCCAAAGAGCTCAGTGGTCCTTGTGCGCTCCAGTTTCTTCTCTGCTACACATCCAGAAAGGCAGGGGAGCAAATGCTCCCTGTCACTGAGAAATGGTTTGGGTACATTTTTGAGAACTTTCTGAGCCAAAGGGGCCCAAGGAGAAACAGGCACCGAGAGGCAGGCATCTTTCAAAGCTCTTCAGAGACAGGAAAGTTCAAGGCCCCACACTAACCTGCCACCACAAAACAAACTGGATAATACAGCACAAAAATCTGCTCCAGTGCTTACTGAAATCAACAGGAACCTTAACACTGCTTTGAAGGGAAATTTGATAAATACCCAATGGGAAGCTGACCAAGAAGAAATGAAGTGTGGCAGCCAGGGTTTTTTCAGTGGAAATGCATTCTACAAAGTGTGGTGCAGAAAGAGCAGACAGTAAGGACTCAGAAGACCAAATATACCAGTGGATTTAGGAAACAACCCTGCACCCAGCTTTTTTCTTTTAAAATGTCCTGATGCTGAGTGGCAACAATCTGGAGGGACAAGAAGTAGTCAGAAACAAGAAACATTATCCCAAACCTAGCAAAGATTCCCATCTTAGCGTGCCTTGTACCCTTGACCAATCCAGCACACACTCACACACACATAAAAATCTTGGCAAAAGGCCTAGCATTTCATTTGGATAAATTACTTCCACATTTAATCAGCCAACACTGAGCTGTATTTGTTAGAGAGTGCAAAACTTCTGGCAATTTAAGGCAGCTGTCTATGTCATTGTCTTCCCTAACGCTATTAAAACACTGCTACATTATCACTATGGAGCTTGGCAAAACATTTGTTGTGTGGAACAAGATTCAAAAGACATGAATTTTAACTAAATTTAGATGTAAGAAGGACACTTTTGAGAATGGAACGTTTTCTCCAATTGGTCAGCCAGTTCCATAGCCAGTTCCAGCCCTTAGCATGGTCTCTTCTCAGAGGCCAGAGTCCCAGAAAAGAGTTGCACAAATAACAGAGACTTAGGGCTGATATGTGAACCTTCAAGTCAAAAGTGCTGTTCTAGAGCAACCTGAAATGAAACACAACAAGTTTTGACACATAAATTAATAGCCAAAGGTGGTGTTGTCAGTCAAACAGACTGCTGTGGTCAGCGTGACATGATATGTTTCATTTTGGGAGTACAGGAAGTAGTAGGCTCTTCAAAACATTCTTCAGGTATGAAAGCTAAATTTTGTTTCAAAAGAACAGATGGGTTTCAGAATAAAATACTGACACTAAACATTTCTGTTTCTTTTTCTGCCAGCTTAAAAACCTGCTTCTGTAAATTGACAAATTCAAGGATAATTTTCTTCCTTGTATTTATATTTTTCACCAAAAATTGCAAAAACATTACCAAGATCCACCCTTGAACAAGCTCCCCAAAATACAATTTGAATCAAAGGAATCCATCTTCAATGAAGGAGAAAAAACCCAGACTTCTTTCTCAATTCAGTAATTTGCTTCCATTTTATCTGAATTAGTAACAGAGTACTTTAACAAATTTTCAAGCTAAATTAAACCTCAGTAATTCAGAAGTTCTACTGTGTAGTGAAGCAATGCTGTAATTGACAGATCAGTCTCCATTTAAATTAGCTCCTGGGAGGATTAAATATGTGGGGATTAAATCCTTTCATATCTGACCCAAATCCCACCCTCCCAAATTAATATTAGCTCCCAAAGTCAGCTGGTTTAAAATGTACTTTGATCACCTGGGAAACTTTTCTCTCCTTCTCACTGATAGGATTTCTGTATTGAAAACAAACTCATTGCTCTTCTCTTTGACCTGATCCTGAAAACATGACATGAGCCTTGTAACTCCACACAAACATGGAGATGCATGCTGCAAATCCACATATTCCATATCATCCACAAATGAATTCTTATCATCTTTCATTTATTCTTAACTTATATGGAAGCCAAAATACAGGGGTTTTGTTTAAAAAAAAAAAAAAAAAAAGAAAGCAGAAATTCCAGGGTGGTCCTAATCTTTTCATCTTGAATTCATATTTTTATATGTCAGGGATGGAACATGTGGGCAGAGTGGAATGTCAGACAGACGGAGTATTAGGAACAGACAGAGTAGCATAAAGCAAGCAACGTTCACGTAACTAATTTACTATGTGTTAAACTGGATCAAATTCCTACAAATGTGAAGTTAAACACTTACGTATGGCAGTATATTTTTATGGAACTTAAGGATTAAGAAATTATGTAAATTTCCAAGCATAAAATTTTGGCTAATCAAAATCTTTTGGCAAGTTAGCTGCTTTCATTTTGAACGAACCCTCCACATTACCACTTTACCTCCAGAAAAGATTGGACCTGTATCTTCATATAGATTCCTTGAAGATTGAATGGATAATTTATTTTCCTGGCTCAAAAAATTTCCTTGCACCATCATCACCCCTATTTATTTCCATATATTTTATTATGTACAAACCAAGTAATTTTTTTAGGGGGAACAGGCCTTCTGTGTGAAATACAAGCACTTAACCATGTTTCCATAACTTCTGACCTATTAGCAGTAAAAACCTGACAAAAAAATCCCACAGTAGAAGAACATTTCTCTTTAAAGAGGAGTGCTGAGAAGATGTGCAGATGTGGGAGTAGGTTAGAGCAGTGTAAGGCAGATTATAGCAGTTTCTGAAGTTATACATGGAGACTACATCATCATCCAAGTCTCTAATAATGTATTTCAAGATCGTGAAAAAAAAAAAAAGAGCTCTGACTCTGCTGCTCCCTCCTGTCTTCACATGACTCAACCCTCAGCTGCAACAGCATGACTGGATTTATCCCTTTTAATGTGACCAGATGAAATTCAGGATCTTGTCTATTCAAACCAGAAAAAGAACTGGAAGTGGACGGAGACTTCATCAGAGCAACTGCCTGTATGTAAACTCTTTTCAAGACCTTATTTCTTACCCACAGGAAACTCTGAACCACTTTATTCACAGATATGAACACCTTTCATTCTGCTTTTGAACCATAGGCCTCCAAATCCAAGTGGCCAAGTCAAGAGTGACACCTCTGGCCAGACTGAGGCCTGTAATTCATTGTTTGGTGAAATTTTCCTTCTACCCAACTGTACAGAGCAGCTTCCTTGCAGAAGTGTAAGGACAGTGATGCCATCCTGCCCTGCTCCCAGCTGTGCCAAAGGCCACACTGTGCCACATCCATGAGAGGCTGAGCCCAAGCACATCTCTCTCCCCCCTCAGGGTTTTCTCAAGGAAAGAAAATTCTGTCTTTCAGCAAGAGGTGTTAATACATTGTTTTTATACCTGTCACTCCTTTTCATACATTTACATGTACAGTCTCATTCCTATTTTTCAGTTCTGGCCCAGCTTTCTCATTGACTGCAGGAGCAGATTCATCCAGGGGCTTTAGGTAACTGAACTTAAACCATTCATTTTTAAACAAATCTCATTTTGAGAAAAACATCAGCTGGGGAGCTTACTCTGGACCATTGGGCCCACCTGAGATAAATAAGAAACATATTTCTCTCCTAGGTTCTTCAGCAGCACTTCTGCCCCAACAAAAGCAAATTAAGGCAACTCTTGGTATAGTCGGCAGAAGAAATCTTGATAATGTCCCTGTGAGGCACAGCTGAGATGGCAGGGTGGGCAAAGGAGGTGACTCAGAATTGGTACCATCACACTTGTAGCAGGATGCAAATGAAACCACTGTCTCCTTGAGGTGCCCTGATCTGCTGTCCCACCTCTTGGGGGCCTTGTGAAGCCTGCTGGCAGCAGCAAGTACAAGAACAGCTCAAGCGGATCTTTGTACTGGAAAAAAATTCTGTTGCAAAATTCCCACCAAGCTATTCCATCTCTCAAGTCTGAAATACAGGAATAGAGGGGAAGTGCTGCTTTCTGGAAGCAGGCAGTCCTCCTCAAAATGGTACTAGCAGCAAAATGAGGGAAGTTTCTTTGTTTCAGAGGGAGAGGAGGAGAAGGACTAGGATAGGAAAATAAAGGTAGCTCTAAGAAGAACCATATGAGCAAAGAAGGAAGGGATCCTTTAGTTTTCTTTACCATCTAATTAAAAAAGCACGTTACAGAACATTTAGGCTATGAAAAGGTCCGTCTCACTAGGACTCTATTTTGACTTCTGGGATGCACTTGAGCGTGAAGGATGTACTCAGGCAAAAACTCCGTGACTTAATGCCAAACTTGCCATGTGACCTTCACCAAATTGTCTGAGCACATGGGAAACACAGCTACTTTGTCAATAAAACCATACTGATGGATAACCACCACCTGAGAGGGAGCTGCTGTACTGACAACTCTTTCATATGAGCCCAGTAACTGGGAAAATGGAGGTGGGTGGCTGTGCAGGGAAAAGCTTCTGTCATGCAGCAGATGTTTTCAGCCTGCTTGGGTGGAGGTTTCTTCCAGCTTACAATCAGAGGCCAAGCTGAGGGGACACAGATCAGTTTGGGAGTTTGTAGTCCTGTTGACTAATTTTTCTATTGGGGAAATGTCAGGGTGTGTTTGCTTGCGCTTGGGATATCTTAATTCCCTCCTGTGATGATGATTCCTGTCCTGTAAATGTTTTCACTGTTTCTGGTTAATGAATTCAGTTCAGCCTGGCAACTTATCTGCTAAGGCAGTCGGAGCAGCAGATAGTTGATATTTACCAGGCTGGAGTTAAAAATAATTCACACATTACGTTTGGATGTTGAATCTGAGGTAACCAGTCAACACAAGAGCATATTCCATAAGTAAGAACAGATGCAAAATTAATCAGATACATTTTTTTCTGGTTTTTTTTTTTCCCCATGACTATTCTATTTTTCTGCTAAACTCTGACTGTTCCCATATTTTCCCTGTTGCAGGGAATAAAACCTGCATGCCAAGCTCACAAACAAAACTGCCTTTGACTGTCTTTCTGCTGATAAACACAGCAAAGCATCCATCCATTCTTGCAATCCCGGGAGTCACTGTAATGACAATGTTATGTGCACCCAAAGCAGTGCCAGGAGGTGCAGACTGGAGTGTGACGGAACAGAACGTCCCTGAGCAGCGGCTGGTGGCCAGGAACTGGGAGCACAAACCCAAGAAATCCCTCTCAGTATCTTTGCTTTGCTTACAATGGAAAGACTTTTGTCTGATCTACCATGGCAGTTCCTATGGCTTGTTTGATATTTTGCTGTTTTCTTAACCATCTATTCACACAGCAATACTGTCAAGGGGGAAACCCAGAGATTTATATTAGCTGGGCTGGATTAAAAATTCCTTCAAGCGCAATGCTGCCCGATGGCTCATGGCTGTGCTGCATTGGGAAAGTAGCACAGCAAAGCAACTAAAAATGGTCCCAGAAACACACCCCCCACAAGTTCCCCAGACTGGGAGCCTCAGTCACCTGGTGTGGTCTTCACAAGTGGCTCCAAGGACTGAGTTAGGAGTCCTTAGGGACAGCAGGGGTGAATAGGGTCAATCCTGAACTCAAGAGGTCTCTGTCCCAAAAAGGCCACCAGGCTTGGCACCTCTGATTTCTGCTGACTAGTGATACTGGAGAGGTTGGACTTTGTAACTCAGAGTCCAACAGCTGTTGATGCTGTTCCTACAATTGCTTTTCTTGACACACTGTCTCAGTTAGGAAGGATTTAAAAGGTTTTAGGGGCAGGCTATGAATAGGTTTTATTTCTTACCCTGAAGGGATAAAGGCAAGTGAGAGACGTGCAAGTTGACTGCACTTATTGACTGGTCCTATTAGCATGCTGGGAGCAGCCCTGCCATTTTGACACCAGAAGACTAGGATTTCAGAGGGAAAGCACATAAATCAGCATTAGTTACCTCAGAGACTGTAAATGAACTGTAAAATGCACAATGTTCTTCACTACCAAAAACAACCAACAGGCCACCATCCATACCACATAAATTTTGGGCAGTTGAAAATTGGTGGATCATGATTAGTGGCTGTGGAGACAGGGAGCTTTGTAGGCCACCCTTAATTCTGGCACTGAGGAGCTGAGCTAGTGGCCTGGGGCAGCAAGCAGCAGTACTAGTGAAGAATTTAACACCCATGTAAATTGGTGTATTGGCCATGCCTGAGCAGGTAAGCAGACACAGATTTCCTGGAAAGGGCCAGTGACCCCTTCAGCACATTCCTGCAGTGACACCGCTTGTCTTGCACACCTGTGTCACCCCACTACCTCTTCTCTGTGACCTACAGAGATGAGAGGTCATGGTTCCTGTCTAATCCTGACACTGTACAATGGGGTGAGTGAGGAAAACACACTCTTGCAGGCCAGCCTTTCTCTCTGGTATTTGCAAGCAAATATCAAGAGCAACACCTGGTACATCTCCAAGGTGCCATGGAGAGGATGTGTTCTGAAACAGGCCAGGGCAGACCCTTCACCCTCATAGCTGTGCTGTGGTCACTGCCACTCTCCTTAAGGAACAGCCCTTTCCCCTCACTCCTGCTGCTGGGAATAGTGGAATATTTACAACACACTTGGTTTTTTGAAGCTCAGTTCCTGCTCCATTGGCCTGGTTGTTTATTGAGTATTGAATTTTTAAGAATTAACTTAAAAGTTGCATCAATACAAAAGAAGGATGTGACAGGATTTATATGTTGTAATCCAGGCTTTTAGATGTTTTCCCTCTATAATTACCAACATCACATCTCATCTCATTTGATTTCACATCACTGTCACACTGCTTTTCCTTCTGTCCTCCCAGGAACCAAGAGCAGAGCAGCTCTAAGAACCATCTCTTTGAAAAATTCACCATGGAACAGGAGTTTAGGAGTCTCCCTGAGAACTTGTACAGGCTGCACCTGAGGTTGCCTGTCCTGGCATCAGGCAAAACTTCTGACAACAATCCTGCACACTTGGCCAGAACCATGAGGGCCGAGCCAAGAACCTCCTGCTATGGTCATCACTGCTGCACAGGTCCTCAGGGAAAGTTTGCCCCCACTTATAGTCAATCAGCTCCAGGATAATTCATTTCCCTCAGTCATATGCAAAAGAGGACTGGTTTCTTTTTTTTTGTTTTTTTTGTTTTTTTGTTTTTTTGTTTTCGCGGGGGGGGGAGGGGAGCATCATCTAGCTAAAACACCTTCCTAGCTCAAAATGACAAAAAAATGCAGGGCAGCTACAAGAAGGTTTCTTAGACTTGTTGCTGTAGGCCTATAGTTCAACACGGGGGTGGCAAACACTGCCATATCCTCATCCCTCACCAAAAGTCAGGTTGAGAGAAAAGAGGGAGCCAGCACAGATACAGAGGCAACATAAAATGATGCAGCTGGGAAGGTGGTGAGAGCTGCCAGCAACAGAGCTGCCTTGACCCCAGATAAGATGGTAGTTGCATCTATCACAGCAAGGACAGGGTAACTTTTCCTCCAGGGGGAACCTTGTCTCTGCCTTGCTGTAGTGCCACTGCATCTGCAGTGGTCTTCAGGAACAGAGTTCATTTTGATCCAAAGATGTCCCTCCACCCTCCAGTCTTGTACTCTACTCTCTGTCCTCAGCTAGGTTTCTGCAGTCCAGAAGAGTGGCTTGACCTGCTCTTTGTGCCCTGCAACCCAGACAGCCAGGAGAGGCACAAAGTATCTCAGCTGGCTGTCTTAAAGGTGCCTGCTGTCATTCAGGAGAGGATAAGGAGAGGTGGCTCCATTATGTCCACAGGCAGTTCCAGCAAGCGCTTGAAGGAATGTTTGCCTCATTTTCTAGGACATGAATTTGAAAAACACTCACTGGATATTAAAAACAATAAACATTTGTTAGATAATAAATCCCAGACTATGCTTTCTTGATAAACTGGATGATTTTATAAGGACTCCCCTGTGACTGAAGGCAGATTCTTTCACAGTGTTGTAATTTGTTTTGAGCTTTGCTCTTCATTACCTGGTTTTGCCTACACCCTGCTCTGTGAATGAAGAAAACACCTCCAATTGCACTTTGTGCAATCATAAGGGAGAAATTCAAGTAACTGGTAAGTAATAAATCCTTACTACAGATCATCACTCATTTTTTATGAATTTATTTAGGACTTTTACCACTGGTTGGAGGAGGAGAAAGAAAAAGGTAGAGCAATTTCTCTCCTTTGTTACTACAACAGACTAAAAAAAATAGAAATAAAATCCTCCCTCTATCCAGCTATTGCACTAGTCCAAGTCTATTCAGTGGGACCATGAGTCATGTCACCAGCAGCTCTGCAAGAACAGAGCTATTTCTACATCCTAACAAAAGCAATTCTGTAGCTCAGGATGACAAATTCATGAAGCATCTGTGAAAGGTCAGGAAACAACATGCCACTTTGGGACAAACAGCCTTTCTTCTAAGGTCCCACATTTCAGAGAAAATCTCTGCTTCTCGGCACATGCTGCCAAAAGTTATATTAAAAATACTATACTATAAAAATATTAATATAACACAATGCTGTATTATTTATGGTTTTTAGCAAACTCAGAAGGGCAGTTACAATATTTTAAGAAAACAGCAAGCCAGCAGCCAGGTAACTAGCATACTTCACTCTGTGCAGATCCGCCCCTTCCAGCCAAATCTGATTTTTACCCATCTCTGCTGTTCCTTTCCCTCTCTGTATAAACTGTGCAACCAGGGGCCAAAGGCTGCACAGTTTCCATCTCTCACTTTTCCATTCCAGAGACTGCTCCCAACAAACCATGACAGCTAAAAGGGTGCTTCCAAAGAAAACAGGTTAACTGGGGTTAGGGTTAAGGTGAGGAGGAAGAAAGATCATCAGGGCAGGACCTGAAATAAGATAGCTCAGGCATCTGTGTGCCTACTTGGAATAGAAAATCTGCCCCCTTTGGAGAGCAGCAAAAGAGATTCTGCCTCAGCGATGAGTCTGGGTCAGGTCTGCAGATCAGCATGTAGCAGTTTCCAAAAATCCCCTTCTCTGGGTTTTAACATGGAAGGGCACAATCTATCCCAGGTTTAAAAAAAACCCCAAACTCCTCTTAAATCCCTTGGAATGCAGTTTTCCTTTCTGTTTCGTCACTTACAATCATAATTATAGGTGCTGCTACTGCTCCATCCATTGTTACCCCCGGCTAATATTTTCCATCATATCCACTCTTTCCAGTTGCTGGAAACTCTGTCAGACCTTCAGCTCTCAAGATCTAAAATCTTCCACGCTCTTTCTCTGACTGAAGTCGATCAGGAAATATCCATGTTTCGATGCTCTCTTTAACAAAAATTAGTGAGAAAGACAGGTTTCCCCACCAACTGTGGAGATGATTGTGAAGGTTCAGTACAGGAAGTTGAAATTTGGCCAAAGACAACAGTGAAGTTAGAAGGCTGTGTGACACCTCCTCACAGATAGTTATTTTGAATAAATTGATGTGGACTTGATGAGCAAGGCAGCAATGCCTGTCCCTCCTGCATTCACAGGGTTTGATCAGTTCTCTGTTACACTGTGGCTAAAGCAGAGCGTAGCTGGTAGGAGATCTAACTGGCAAGCCTGGTACTGTTCAGAAGGGGCCATGTAGGCTTCTTATGCCATACAGGAGAGAGAGAACGGGGCATGCACTGCCCCAAAAATTTAGACTGATGTCATGATGAGTGCTGCAGTAGCAGAGCAGCCCTGTACTCCCAAGTCACCAGGCAGACGTGTGCCTGAACCATCAGTCAGACACACCTTGTGTCACTGCCACAAACCTGGCTGTAGAACTGGGGAGGAAGGCACACTTCAGTAATCTTCTCAGCTGTGGTGTGGGCACAATGTGCTGGTGTTTTAAACTGAATTTATGCCAACACAGCCCTGGTCTGTCCTGGTGCACTGCAGGGCCACAGGCCTTTCACACAGTGGGAATATTTGTGACTGGCTCCTCCAGATGACCAGCCTTTAGCATGGCCTTCCAGGCCTGGCTCCCCTCCCACAAAAAGCATATTGCCACTGTCTGGGTCCACTCTGCAGAGCAAAACAGGCAGTATTAGGCATTCCTGAGCAGGGTTCCCATGCAGTTTTTCCCAAATGAACTTGGTTATTAGTGGATGATCTATTAAGGGACTCGATACCCATATTTTCCAAACCTTGTGTCTAACATTTCTCACAGAAGTGAAGTATGGGATTCACTAGGAGTAAATGGAAACTACAAGCAGGGCATGATACACTTTGGAAAAGAAACAGAAAGCATCAGGCATCCTTCTTCCACAGACTTGTTCTTTGAGGAGCTCTCAGCAAAGCCACAGGAGCAGAAACAAACCATCTCTGGCTCTCAGTCCCTCCATAATACTGAGTGAATCACTTTGACCTGATAAAGGCCAGCAGAGGTGCCACCAGCACACAACTATAGCACTTCCACCAGATTCTAGGTCTGTGGCTGCTGACATCTAATCTGCCTCCAGCCTAAGGGAGGGACCATAGAGATGAACCCTCCTGACCTCTGCCGTGTTCTAGGTGTTTTGTGCCACTGATACCTGGAGGAGGCAGTAAGGCAGAAAAAAATGCTCAGATGACAGACATTCTTAGTGCCTCTTCTTCATGTATATTCATTTTTATACCGTATTAATTTTTAAATTGCGTATGAACAAGCACAAATAAGAATTCCCATTGTGAATGTCAAAGCTCAAAGACCCAGGACTATATGGCTCCACTAACTTTCAAGGAAATAAAGGTTCATGAGTGGCAATATTATTGCTGAAAACAAGATCTAAGTCACTTAGGTCTTTGAAACTCTTAGACACAGCTTTCAGTTACATGCTTGAATTACTAAAGCATGTACAACAATAACATCATAAATGTGCATAAATATCCACTTAATGAACACAAATGTTCACATGTATTTAATTTAATTGAATTTTATAGTAGCTTTTACACGCTATCTGCTTTCTCTGCTTGTGTCTGAGACTGAGTTAAGAAACTGATTTAGAATTTCCTTTTCTTCAGCTTTTTGTAGTTTTATTAGGACAAATTCTCCTATTTGCTCACACCTCAAAATTATACTCTTACTCTATAGAAAAAAGTTCCATTTTAGCTATTTTCTAATATAATCCAAACACTTTAAAAATACTCTGATAAAATAAAATGTTATTCCAAAAAATTTGTTTTCAAAACTAGAATACTTTTTAAGAGGAAGAGATCTGCTGAGAAGAGTGTAATGTTTAACACTCAGATAAGCAGAACTGCACTTATGAGTTGCATTGATTTCAAAGGATCTGTTTGGAGTGGCAGGCTTGTACAGAAAGACTGAAGCATCCTGTCATATGTGATTCTCTTGCCTCCCAGCACTCACTGCAGATGCACTTCTGTTGTTTATTCAACATTTGCACTATATTTTATTGAAAATCAGCCCCAAACCAGACAGTAATTTATTATGCCACTTTTAAAGAGAATAGATTTTAAAGTATTGAAGCAAGAAGACTTTTTGACTAGTACCAAAAGCACTACAATCTAGCTCAAAGACTTGGCCTTTATCTTGCAGCAATGCTACAAACAAGCAATAGGATAAACTAAGATATGCTTGAGATACAGGTATTTGAACAACAAAGAAAAATGTGATTTTTCCAAGGAAGATTCAAATCTTTACACATTTTTAAGCCTCCACTTGAATCAATATCAAATAGGCCACACTGACTTACACTCCAAATATTACACCTGCGTTTGTATTAGACAATTATCATGCCAAGAGAATGCTTTGCTTTCCTTTTTACTCCTGGCTCTGTCCTTGTTTCTGCAGATTACATTGATTCAAAGCCAGTGACCTTGGCTAATTTGTGGAGGACAATTAACACTCAAGGAAGAGTGTTTCAAAATCCAGCTACTGATAACTTGCCAAAAGAAAGGACAAAGTCATAAAATGCAGATTATGGTTGGAAAAAAGAAAAGGAAAAGAAAAAGGAAAGAAAGAAAATAGAGTAGTGGGGGGCAAGAGCTGACTTCAAACCTGTGAAAGAAAGGAGAAAAGACCAAGATAAATGGAAGCAGGTAACAAATACGCTGAATGCCTAAGCAGTGAATTGGTTTTTTTGAATGGTTGATAAACTTACATAGGAATCTGAGAACCAAAGAATATAACTAATACAAAAGCACTCTATTTGTGGATGCTTAAAGAATAAAAAAAGGCCACATATGCAGAAGAAGAGACCTGGTGAAATATGAAGAATATGTTATTATTTAATACTATGATCAGTGCTTTCAGAGTATTGATGGCATAAGTATTTTCTCCCTGTTTAAGCTGTGCCAAAACATAAAAATAGAGAACAAGAGATTTCCCAAATCCACCTTTATTTCTTCTAAAACTTTAATAAAAGGAAGAATTCTTCAACAGAACCATAGCCTAACTCCACCTTCCCACCAGTTTTGGAAATCTGAGCTTTACCATCTTCATGTTTGCTAAAATTATTCTATACACTGATTTTGCCTGAACTACTTTATTAGAAATTGCTAAAGAAATTGAGCTGCTTTATAAAAAGTACTTAAACTACTTGCATATCCTCTCCTTTACGTGGGGGTCTTACAGATCATATCAGTGGTGAATAGGTCAAACTTAAGTTTCAGCAAGGGATGGGCCAGGGAGGAAAGGGACAACAGGAATTCTTTATGGCAAAGGACTGTAATTTCAATAATGACTTGGGAGATACTCATTTCACAAACAAATCACCCTGGATGACAAATCCTTTGCATAAGTACATTATAACTAGTCAAAAGCACACCCACTTTGAGAGTATAAAAATATTCTGAGACTGGTTAGGGCTACCCACATATTAACATCATATATTACAGTTATTTCAAATGAAGATTTTCAAATTACACCAACAGGATCTTTTTTATGGGTAGCTGTATTGTGCTGGAGGGAACAGACACTTCCATGGAGAAGGCTGCTGTGAAGAATGACCTCCCTCTACCTTCCTTTCTTCTTTTCATTTTTTTTTTTTCTTAGCAGAACTCTTCTCTCATCACATTACACAATTACACAAGACAAAGCAGAAAATCTGTTCATTCAGGATGCTCATACAGAAACCAAAGTCTGTGGTTTTCAATGAACCCCCAAATGAAAATGGAGCCTGGTAGTCCCACTTCATAAGCACTAAGAGGGCAGGGCAGAGAGCAGAGTGACATTCCCAAAACTGTGCAATGGTTTGTTGACAGATGGAAGCAGAATCCACATCTCTTTTCAGTACTCTAATCCTTACCTGAACAAGTGGGCAAACTAAAATGCCATGGAAAGCAGCTTGAAGTGATCACTACTCCTCATTATCCTGTTCCCTCATAATCATCCATTTAATTTGGAGCCCAGAAATGGCAGCAATGGAAGAGTAAGAACTGCCCTGCAGTTTAGGGACTGATAGAAAGTAGAAAAGATGTGGAGACTGATCTCAAGCTTCCTTGTGTTGAGTTGCAATATAATCTGGAATTTTGGCAAAAACCTCAGTCTCCAATGAATTGCCATGGACTACAGCTTTATAACCCTGAAGAGAAAAGCCACCAAAATCTTTTTGACAAACCTCAAAACAACTGTCTGACCATGATTTACATAACCCTGTTGAATACCAAACCTGGTCTGCAGCAGTGTTTAAATCGTGCAGGTCTGGCAGTAAGAATGAGGGAACAACAGAATGAAACTGTTTTAGGGGAAAAAAAAAAGGAGAGAATATGAGAAAATTTACATGTTTTTCTCACACTGCATGCTTGCCTCCTCACTTTGGTCTCAAGCAGTCCAGTTGTAAGGACTGAAGTTGTTCTTTTGGCCCAGTTGAACTGCTACTTTATTTTCTTCACAGCAAACCTGACAATATGTGAATTTTGCAAGAGAAAAATAAACCAACAAACCTAGATCCTGTATAATCCCATCATGGAAAAAATATTGGAAGTCTTAACATTTTTTTTTCATTTAAACACCTGGGAAAAGCAGTTCCAAATTTTTAATTCAGCCTATGGTAACAATTGCAGAAACAGTGACTGAAATTAAAATTATTCTTTTTCTGAATGTTTTCTTATTGTTCGAAACTAACTTTGTCTTACCAAGCAGATGTAAGAACATATATCTTTTATAAAACTAGACACAATGCAATTGCCTTCTCTTCCAGTGGGTTGGGATATTCACTCATCAATTTAATAACAAATACAGGCCTAAAGTTAATTTTGAAGCTTTAGCTTTATCCATGGCTTGCTCAGGGAAAATTCTCCATTTTAATCTCACATTTTTGGGTTCCAAAGAACTGAACATGTTGCTAAAGTATTTGCTCAGGCTAAGAAACAGTCGGCTGGCACAATTTAAGAACAAAGTTTTGCATTTCTATGCAGCATCTTTAAAACTCCAACTTTCTCACAAGGACAAGAGCAGTCACGATGCAGTAACTTAGCCCAAAATAGGTATGCAAATGTTGGCTGTACTGGATCACTAAGCCACCTGCTAGAGGGTCATTTGCATCTTCTTAAACAGAACAGGCTTTACTGGGAGCAGACTGATTTCTTAAAAATCTATTAGGTCCTATGTAGGACAATTTTAATTTATTAATGGAAAAGGTCAAATTCTGCAATCCATACACTAACGAGAATCTTGAAGAGCTAAGAGAAGAGCAGCATTAAGAACACCTGTATTCACATAATCAAATGAGTCTCCAAAATAAATGCCACAATTAAAGGCAGATGAGTTACCTAATGTTGCTTGTATGTGGGAATGCAGCTCTCCCTGCACTGGCAAGTTTAATACCTGAGCATGCAGCAGTCAAGCCAGGTGAACAAGCTTTCTGCACAATTTGAATCAGAAAGCTTTATCAAAGCTGAGGATTTTTAATTCCTGCAAGGACAATAGACACCACCCTGAACTGCCAAGAATGGCAGTTCTTGTAATGCTAAACATCTGCCTCCTTGTGATCACCACTCCAGGATCTGACGTCTACATGCTGCCAAAAAACAGCCCCACCACAGAAAAAGTTTGATTGAAGTATTTTCACTACACAGGCCCTGAATCCTCTCCCAGCTCTGGCCCTGAATCCTCTCCCAGCTCTGGTTCATGCCAGTACTGCATGAATGAATCCATTAAAATTAGTGGAGCTGCAGCAACATAAGCCTATAGTCTCCCTGCCTTTGGTGGAGTCAGCTGTTAAAACTTTGCTGGTCACTACTGAGACCAGCAGAAATCCACATGTGCCACAGAAATGGAGCCAGTGCCATTATTGCCAAATTTTCACTCAGCAAATTACAGGTGTGGATAAGACAGCTACAGCAGAGACAGACCAGGCACCAACATCTTTGCACCCCTTTATATTAAAGTTTTTCATAGAATTATCTTTCTTAAATTTCCTTGTGGGTCTTGTGATGGGCCATTCTGTGTAGATACTTCAGCGGGGCCTTTCTTTAGAATGATGATGCCTGATGAGGTAGAAGGGGTGTGGTGGAAGCAGGGATCCTGGGCACAAGCAAAGCAATCTGAGACTTTTTCATAGTTGATTGGTAACTCACCATGAGAATACTGCTACAGATTACAGAAGTAACTAAATAACCAAAGTGCTAAGAAAGTGCAAAATAAATGCTAGTGTACATCAGTCTTAAAAAGAGACACTTTAAAGAATTAGGTAACTAAAGTATTGACATAGCCTTTTAACATATCAGTATGTTTTTACTTCCCTAACAGTATTTTTTCTGCTGCAAATGTGTATCCGTATGAAATATATTCAGCATGTAAAACTTAAAGGTGGAACATATGTGTCTGATAAATAGCTTGTTACAAACTTATTGTATTTCAGGATTGTTCCACTTCAGTTTACAATTTGTTTTTATGTTATTTTTAAACTGTTTTGGTAAAACTGGGATTAATTTAACACATATTTTATTAAAATTGTTTGCAGTAGGGTAAGACAAATTTATGAAGTACAGCAGACACTGAAGCACTGAGCTGCCTATAGTGTTTAGGACAGCTAAAAATAAAGCATGTCCAACTGCAAATTCCACAAATTTCCTGATGTCCTGGCACCAGTCACTCTGCCTCAGATGCCTGCTAGAGCAAAAGGTCTTTTACACAACTCCATTTTTCCTTAGACAATATGATAGGTATATCATTGAATTATTTCCATGGAGCCACTGTGTACGAATAATAAAATTCTCAGTCCAACTCATTTTTTAAATATGCTAGAGCTGTTCAAGGGTTCTCTGAGCTCATGTGATGGAAGTGATGGCCCTCAATGGTCAAAAGAAAGGAAAATTCTCTGCTGGG
This sequence comes from Aegithalos caudatus, assembly GCA_013389925.1. Classification (NCBI taxonomy): domain Eukaryota; kingdom Metazoa; phylum Chordata; class Aves; order Passeriformes; family Aegithalidae; genus Aegithalos; species Aegithalos caudatus. The sequence continues at coordinate 265,747 of WEIU01004888.1, read as the reverse complement.
ATTTTTCCATCTGGTTTACATTGCAGTACAAACTTTACAGATCAAAGAAAAAGCATTTTCTCTCTCACTGTGTTATCTAACATGAGCCAAAGTATTTCTGGGTCTGTTCGGTGGAAAAGAAAGAGAGCACCACTTTATGGAAACTATCCCTATTTTTACTAGTTTCAAGTCACTTTTTAAAGTCATAATGTGTATTAATAGACATGGGCATCAGCCATGTGAATGCTGGTACAGAGAGCTGAACAATGAAATATTTGCTCCATTTTTATTTGTTTCTTAGAAAAGTTGTGACTGCCATTCCTAGAAAGATAATCACATGGCCACAAGTTTAGAGGCAAACATAAGCAAATTTCTGGCTTTTTGTGTCCACAAATAATATTCCAAAAAATAGTCAAAAGCTAATTCTTTCAGCTATAAGGCAATCTAACCTTTAAGGCTTGGGCTGAAATACAGGAATCCAGAAGGAGTTTTGTCATACAGAGCTTTGACTTGGAGCCTTCAAAGTCAGACATGCTCTGCTTTCTTTCTATTTCAGACACTTTCTTCTAATGCTTCTTAGTTTTATCAACAACCCCTCTAAGTCATAAGTTCTGGTGCTCACCTCTGGTTAGCTGGCACCTAACCTTGCTGCTAGTTAGCAGAGTTGGGGTAGGAATAGAAAAAAAGGCTTCTAAAAGAAAGAAATAAAAACAAACAAAAAAAAATCCAGTATGAAAGACACATGGACTACTCTGAACTTTCCAGGAATGTAACAAATGAAATTATAGAATCATTTAGGTTGGAAAAGACCAAGCAATAAGACTGGAGGAAAGGGGAAGAGACTGATGCACAGGAAGTTCCACCTGAATATGAGGAAGAACTTCTGTACTGTGTGAGTGACCAAGCACTGGAACAGGTTGGCCAGAGAAGTTGTGGAGTCTCCCTCACTGGAGACATTCCAGAGCCATCTGGATGTAATCCTGTGCCATGTGCTCTAGGATGACCCTGCTTGAGACTGGCTGGGTCCAACCCAGGGAGATTGGATCAGATGACTCACTGTGGTCCCTTCCAACCTAATCCATTCTGTGATTCTGTGATCACAAAATTCATCCATAAACTTAAAACTGCCAAGTCCACAACTAAACCACACCTTAAGTGGCAAATCTACAAGACTTTTTAAATACCACCAGGGGTGTTACTCCACACTTCCCTAGATAGTGTTCCATCACTTGACAACTCTTACAGTGAAAAATTTTTCACTATATCCAATCTAAACATTCCCTGGTACATGTTGAGGCTTATTTCTCTTGTTCTCTTGCTTGTTACCTGAGCAAAGAGACCAATCCCCATCTCACTATGACCTTCTTTCAGGTACTTGTAGAGACTGATAAGCCCCTCCCATAGCCTACTTTTCTCCATGCTGAATAATCCCAGCTCCTTCGGTCACTTCCCACATGACTCTTCACCAACTTTGTTGTCCTTCTCTGAATGCACTCCAGTGCCTCAATGTCTTTTGTGTAGTTACAAAGTCTTTTCGTGACAAGG
>WEIU01004888.1:215760-264004 GCA_013389925.1 Aegithalos caudatus | reverse complement strand
AAAAAAAAAAAAACACACTGCCAAACAAAACACCTCAAAACCACACAAAAAAGCATAAAGCAGCCATAGTTTTTGTAATTTTTTTTTTTTTTTTAGTCTCTTAGGCATTAGAGAGGCTTTTAGTAGCTATAACTTTCCAGACAATCAAAGTATGTCAGCTGTGTGTCTGACTTTCTTCTGGACTGCTTACAGCCTTTTAGTCACATCAGTGTTTAAATGGGGATAAGAAACCCAAACTTTTAAAAACTTGCTGAATTTAAACTTGGAAAAAACAAAGACTAATTAGATGTACAGATTCTACCTATCAGATCTTGGTGGGAAGACTCTCAGAGAGCAAGTAGCACAGGCAACTGAGTGTGCTTACTCTACAAAGTCTGAAGCAGCCCAACCTTGCAGGAGGTATGGAGCACACATGGGAGCAATGCAGTGTCCAACTGTTGGGAAAAACTTTCCTGTCTGCAGGAAAACCAGACATTTTTACACCAGTCTGGGAAAAGGAAAAATCTATACCCTAAACTAGTCCAAAGCGCTTATATTCCAAATAAAGGAAATTGCAGCTAAAGAAAGGAAAAAATATCAGAATTCAAGAGCTAGATACTTCCACTGATTGGAATATTATGTTGGATTTAGATGAGATGATTATTACAAACAGGACATGACTACATTGATTAATGTGACATCTGAATCTAAAATAAAGATTTTGCAAAGAAAGTTGACTCATATGGAATACAGATGGGTGAAACTTCAGGCAGACACCCTGTAAGGGGAAATAAAGTCATGAGAAAAAGTTTGCAATTGTCTGTGGAAATGGAATATCTGTTCTTGTGTTGAAAGCATATCAAAGTGTATATTTCACTTAAAGGCATTATAGTGCAGAGGATGAGAAAACTTTGAAAACAGGAACCATTTCTGTAGGAGGAAGAAAATAGAGCACAGCTGTGCATTAAAGCTGATTGCTGTAACAATGAAGGCCATCCTTCCCCATCTTCCTTTGGGGCTGCAGCATCTGCTGTCCTCCCATGCATCAGTCCAGCTCTATCCATTCAGCTTGCTCACCTCCAACAGAACTGGTTGCTGTTGTAGGGGATTAGTGGGGTGTTGAATTGTTCACTGAACCTGCCTTGAACAGACATTTAGCAGCTGTTTACTGTAACCAGATTGTGCTCAACAGAGAATGGGGGGGGAGAAGAACCACATCTTCTGGTGGCAGCCAACAGCTACACCAAGTTCTGCACAATGTAAAACCTGGTGTAAGCAAGAGGACACCAAAGGAAGAGAAATTGCCAGCAAGTAAAGAAATATGATAGACACCCCATTACTGTCTGCTTTTAGTGTTAGAGAACATCTTTAAATAAACCAATTGTTGAAAACTTTGTTTAAAACAGAAGAGGTATAGTGAAAACAGTCTGAAATTACACACACTGGTATGTGCAAACAAATGTTAAATCCATGGTACAAGTCTGGCCTGGGACTTCTTGGTGATGTTGACCCTGGGTAGTGGTTCAGCATTACTCTTGTCACTATCCAGATCTCCTGAAGAATATGTGACACATAAATTCTATATTTAATACCTATGACAAACCAGCTGAGCATAAGATTACACACTGGATCACAATTTGATTGTTGTGTTTTGTAACAGCTGTGATTTGAATGATATTACTTCATAAGCAGGGAATTATAATTGAGCTGTCTTATGAAAAACAGTGTCAATATTGTTCAAATAACATTTTAAAAACCTGATAAGCTGTTTGCATAGGTAGGCAGTATTAACCTGTAGGACACCTAGGACTATAACCTGTTGAAATCCTGTGTAACAAAAGTCTTATAAACAGGCCACTATTGCTAAAAAAAAAAAAAAAAAAAAAAAAAGTATTGCAAGTTCCTGCAAATACAATGAGTAAAAGTGAGATAAAGGAAAGCAATACAGGCACAGGCCTATGCACATATATAGTATCAAAAACATAGTCTTCATCCTAGAGGCCTCTGCAGCTTACAAAGCTGTTTCTGTGAGTTGGCCATTCTGGTCCTGGATAGAACACAGGCCTCTGTATTTTAATTCCTGCATGGCACTGGGTTTTAGCTTCCAAAAGCAGTGGAGAAATTGGAGCAGCTTTTTGGAGCAAATGAAACAATGACTGGAGACAAAGAGGTGTTGCAGAAAAAAAACCCCACACCTAAACCAGATGAGATTAGGGTGAAAGTCAGTGTGGTATTGAAGCTGCATAAGAGTTAAAAACATATAGCCAGCATTTAAATTCTGTGCACCTGTGACAGGAGCAGGGGAACATATAATGAGAGGCTTCAGGTTTTTGTGAGTCCCAAGGCATGCACATATTATTACATGCTGAATAAAATAGCAAACCATGAATCTAGAGAGAAAGAGCATTTCTCTGGCAATGGCCACATGGGCTAATTTCTAAAGGAACTCTGTAATCCTCAGTGGAGAGGCAGAGTGAGCCAAAGGAGGAGAAAAATTATATCCGAGAATGGCAGTGAATGTAGGTGGAACTAAGAAAATCTAGCACACTCTTTTAGTATTGCTTCCCAATGGAGCATAATCATGATCATCTTGGGATGTGATTTTTGTCCAGGTCTTGAAAGAGCAGGATACAGGAAATAAAGGAAAATGGTGTTCTTCACTAACCCAGGATTGGAAGATTTAGAATAACTCATAGTGTATTGAACGTTAGCTCTTCTGCTGCTTATGGAACTGCAGAAGAGAGTTTAATGTATTCACTTGTTTAACAAAACTGCAGATTAAAGTTTAATGTATTCTTTTGTCATGCATACAATTAAACCAAAAATTTGTAGCTGATTGTGAATTGTTTACTAATGAGACTAATAATTACCTGCCATATCCGTTTGAGACAGGCCAGCAACTACATAGTCTGTCTTCTGGCTAGATATGCAAGAATAATTTACAATCGGAAAGGATGTCTTAGGAAGCATGATTCTCTTGGACAAAGCTGGCAGTGGATAGAGAGGCAGAAGTTTAAAAAAGCATTACATGTTTCAGACATGTAAACTTTCTTTGTGAGGGCAGTTTACATTGCCTGGTAAGTCCTTTTGTAAAATATTAGCTTTCTTGGCCAGAGGCCCAACTCTCTGGTCACATTCACAGACAGCTCTCAAGTGAGAACAGACTCAGACACAGAAGATGAGAATCATTTCTTGATGTGTGTATCTTGGATGATACGAAGAGGAATAATAAAACAAATCCAACCTCATTCTATGAAATAAATATCACTGCCATCTTATTGCAGATACTTGTGGACAAGATGCTCAGCAGATGTGCAAGTGTATAGTGTTACTGACTTCAGTAGCACAAACACAACTTATCCTGTGCAGAGCAAAGCCTTGAAACTTCACAGTTAGCAAGTTTAACTTCTGTGGAGGTTTGCATGAATAATGCTCAGATTTCTGAGCCTTTTCCAGGGAGCAAAGCATGGGACTAAACTAAATATTTTTTAATTAAATGAATGATTGCCCTCCAAAAATAGGTGCCTTTCACAGAGTAGAAATTTGCCTCTTGTTTCAGCTAAAAGGAAATCTCATGACTCCAAAACTTCTCTCCAATAACTCTACATGAGGCTGACAAAGGACATGTTCCTGTATATCTGGATATATACCTGGCCTGCTGTCATAACTTCTGATTTCTCTTGCTGAGGAGTGTGGGAGTTGGCACATTTGACATGTGAAGTGGTTGCCAGCAACCACATATGGCATTCCCTGCCCCATAGGAAGAGCTCTGTGCAGAGCTGTGCTGCCCCATCCTCAGATGGTCCTGAGCCTGCAGTGACGTGGGCTAACTGTCCTGGCAGTGCTTGCCATGTTTTCATGCAGGTGGGATCTGGCAGCCATGGGGACTCACCACAGGTGAGCAAACCAAAGAGCAGCTCAGCCTGCAAGACTGTCCTAAGGGAACCCCACGGAGTGCTGAGGGTCCCTCCCTCTACCAGCTGTGGGACCTGGCAGTGCAGCCTGGCACCTACTGCCAAGGAATTTATGCCTTGGAAGAGTTAAAGTGCACTGATACAATTTCAACCATCCAGGGCAAGACATGAAGCCATTTTTGTGGATTGTTAAAAGCCTCACATGGGTTGAAGTCTGCAGCTTTTGACGGTACCTGGCTGCCCAGCACAGGGAGGTAACACCTCCTCACTAGGTCACGCACAATCCCACAAAATGTAGGGCAGTCCTGGCAGCAGAGCTGCTCCATGCCTACCTAGGCAGGCCAGATGTTTATGCTTTACAGCCTACAATAATGAAGACATGAGGCCAGCTGACTGCAGGCAACAACACCTCAGCATCCCAGACCAGATTTGGGGTTAGTCCTCAGTAGACATTCAAGGTGCTTGTGGCTGTTTTCTGTCGGCTCTTGAAGATAAAAACTTTTTCCCAAAGGACTGGCTGATCAAGCTGAATTACCTGCTTTGGGCTTCATCCTTAAGATGACCTTCATAGCTTGCTGAAGCAAAAGGGATATTTTTTTCCTTTGGAAAATGTGTATCTACATTTAAAATATATTTTTCCTTCATTATTGAAGCCTGCTACATAAATTACACTTTGCAATCCTTTGCCAGAAGTTCAGGGGTAGACTAATTTTAACAAATCATCATCATCATCATCATCCTCCCATCTCTTCCTTATGGGCTGCACTAACTTTCAGGGGATAAATTTACCACAGCAGTCAGGGTTCTATTTTCTAGCTTACAAAAAAAATTCAACACAGAATTTATATAATTACATAATGCAGAAACACTTTCAACTCATTACTATACTGAAAAAGCAAATAAAAAGCTCAAGTTTAACGTGCTTATTGCTCTTGTTTTGGAAAATTGCTTCATGTAGGACACAGTGATGCAAGAAAAGCCCCTTTGGGCTTTAAGGCATGACTCAGAAGCCATGAGATATTGCTCCCTGTGTAAATTGACACGGGTCGCACCTTCCCTTTATGGTGGGGCAGGTGAGACTGGCAGGGGGTTAAGGATCACTCCAGAGAACAGACCTAACCATGGAAACCACAGCAAAGAGGGACTCCATCAAAAATCTTGGGGTTAATGATCCATGCAGCAGCACCTTGAGACTCTAATTTCATTCCAATAAATGCTTGTAATCGGGAATTAAAACCACCAGCAAAGCTAAAACCATGAAAGAAGGAAAAGATTTACACTCACCTGCATGGGGAGTTTTGAATCCCTCATTCCTTCAAGACAGATTCTTAACTCACCCAGCAGGAGCCATGGTTTGCCACGATGCTTTAGCCATACATATTTTCCACATAAACGCCCACTACACATAATTTGTACTCCATGAGCTGTATGTTTTACCACAGGTGGGATCTGCAGACAAAAAGCAAAGGTGAACTCATATTTAAGTAGTTTTTATTCACTTCTGCTTTTAACACGACCTTGGAGAGCATAGTTATTCTTTTTCTATGTTAGACATACTTGTGCACACCTATGGGTTGGAATTTTTTTTATTCTGAAGTTTGTATTGTTATTTTTGTTATAAGGTCTATAAAAAAGATTTCAGGAAGCTGCTAGTTTTTGAAGTTCTTCCTAAGATCACAAAAACCCCCCTAGAGTCAGCTCCCTCTTTCTTTTTTACTTTTATCTTTGAGAAAATGAAAAAAAAATTCAACAGGTAAGATGACTTAAAGCATACATCTCTGAGTTTTTGAATTAAACTGCTTGCTCTTTCTGGCCTTGGAAGCTTGGGGAGCTCCAGTTTGAAGCACTACCTCCCATTTTATTCCAAAGCATTTTACCAGGAAGTGAGGTCAGATCAATGCTGCTTTTCATGGAAATTTTGATTATAGGTTAGCACAAGAAATGCAGCTCATCCGGGGAGCGATGCTGTACAGAACCCAAGCACGAGACTGTCAAACAGTAAACGTCATGAGGCTCTGTCAGAGGAGAGGGGACACAGGCTCATTCTGCCCTGAAATAGAAGGAAATATTCCTACTTCATACAGAAAACTATTTCAAAATGTTTTGATCAGCACCATAAAAACAATCTGATGTAATGCTTTTCTTCACTTGCCATTCTGTGAAATAGACCTTCAGGCTTTTCACCCTCACTGGACATTTTGCTTTTGAAATAATCTGGGTTTTCCAGCAGACAGCTAGTTCGCTCCTCCATGAGCTCTAAGAAGGCCAGCTCATCTCTTTCTCCTTGGCAGAGGTGGCAGGATGATGGACTCAGCATTCCAGCCAGGAAGCTGCTCTCCAGAGCAGCTGGAGACCCCAGTGTGGGTAATTTAAAAAGGTAAATAACAAGCCTTTCTTAATACATGTCTTTAAGAAAAACATACCTCTAAACCCTACCCTCACATCACACAGTGAACACTAGCAACATGTCATTTAAAAGCATATCTTAAAGGAACAAATGAAAAAAAGCAGAGCCAATGGGTATAGAAATCTGTAACTATAAATCAGCTACATCAGTAAAAGGCTGAATTCCTATGACTGGGAGAAGGGGAGCTTTCTACCAAAGCTAAAAACAAGTTCCTTGTGGCAGCATCTGGGAAAAAGGTGACACTGCAAGGAATCACAGTTCCCACATCCTCAACATGGCTGAGCAGCCACCCAAGCAATGGGGCATCGCACACCTAATTCCATGAGGGAAAAGGCCCACAGAGTAGAGGTGTACGATAACCACTAAAGGGCAGGGTGGGAAAAGAGCTCTGTTAATGATCTGATAGGACAAAATGGGCAGTTGTTACATCCCCAGTTATTTAGGCCTTTATGAACCAGGAGACCAAGTCTGACCTCAGATTTCCCATGGCAGCAACATAGGGGACGAGCAGGGCTGACAACCTTGACATGACTGCCCTGCAGAAGGAATTTCCCTGTCTCAAGTTTCAAATCAGTGGAATGTCCAGGATTGTTCAGGTAAGGAAGATGTTTCTCCCTTCCTTTACTTCAATTTCAGTATGAGGTAAGTGTAGCAGCTTCCAGACTGGAGGCACTTGGAGTCTATTACATGTCAAGGTCTGTCTAGGACAACAGAATAACTAAACATATTGGGATAAGAAAACACAAATGGGCAATCTGACCAACTACAGGTGTCAGAAAGGGGAGAAAGGTTACTGAACTATTTTTTTTTGTGTGTGTGTGTGTGAGAATATGAGCAGCCACAACCCATAAAGAAGTCTGCTTCCTGAAGAGAGTACTAAAGCCCCATGAACAAGTGTGATACAGCATTTCCTTATTTACTGAGAAATTGAGGCAGAGGTGAATATTCGCATGATCTAATTGCTGATGCCAGCAATGAGACTTTCAGGCTCTCTGGAGGTAGCTGAGAGAGTTAGATGCACCTCCTAAGGGTCAGCCAGTTTATCTAAATTACACCCCTGCTATAAATCCCCTTCTCAATAAAGGAAGCATCTCTGTCTCCATTAATAATGCTTGACTTAACAGTGTAATCAGTGCCAGAAGTTTGATTCTGTTAGTACTACCAGCTTGTCTTTTCTCTTTGTAGTGTCAGAGCTGTAGAGCAGGCTGTTCTCTGATCTTTTCTGTCTGCTTTCAAACAAAAGAAAAGCACAGGTTGCATCTAGGTTGTGATTAGATATCAACACACTGGTACCAGATATGCACACTGCAAACAGTAGTTTTACAAATTAGGACAAGCTAAATATTAATAAGCATGACAAAGTCTCCTTCATGGGGGCCTACTCGCAGAAAACAGAGGGGTGTGCAAACACAGGGCACTGATGGCAGAAACCAGCAAGGCAGAAAGTAATTTTCAAGCCTAAAATAAAGATAAAAGCCAAGTGGAAACATACTCCATAATACAACTTCTTCAAGCTGCCTTCCTCCTAAGGAAAAATGGAGGTATTACCCTGACAAAGGTTATCGCGAATAGTTCTGTAGTATTTTTATTGTTCAGGTTTCCTGTGTTAGAAAAACAGTGAATTTTTTTCTCCTAGTTTACTTTACCTAGCACAAAAATATTTAAATATAGGAGAAGAAAAAGGGAAAAGAAATGAATAAGAAAGGACCTTAAGCTCTAGAAACACTTTTTTTCTTTTCTGTAATGAACTCAGAGTGACCGAAGTTTGTAACATAAGTTGAGCATGCAATATTTTCCACTGCTTACAGTTCCCTTCTGAACTTCCATTTTGTGGGAATACACTTGGATCATTGCTGACCTGTCTTTGGAAAAGGCTCACTGTGTATTTTGGCTTGGCTTCCTTCCATTTCTACTCCTCTAAGTCTGTTCCCCATTTCAACATCTCTTACTGCCACATTGCCAAACACGTTACACAACCCCAGAGAAGCAATTTATAGGAATATTAGTAATTCAGCTGTGACAAAACAAGCACTTTTCCCTTTTAACAGATCATTCTCTCCTGGGAATCATCATTATGTAGCTGTTTGCTCCCTTGTTTACAGCTTTGCACTGGATGTGGTATTTAAACAGGCAAACGACCCAAAGCAGTATAAACCTGTGAAAGCCAGTGCTCAGCAGCAGCTTTCAAAGCAAAACCTGGCTGGAATTATCCTGTGAAGACTTTTTCAACAGAGCCTGGAAGAGTCTCATGGATGAGTGTGTAACCCTCCTATAGCGAATCAAATAAAACCAAATGTGTATAAAAGAGAGAGATCCTGATTTGATATCTGTAGCCTGAGGCAGCACCATCCTGATGAGTCTCCCCAGCACTCTGGGAATGCAATCCATTACCAAGTACAGGGCACTCTTAAAATGCCAGCAGATACAAGGGTATGAAGCTGCATAACTTAGCACAGGACTGGAATTGCCTATAAATTATAAAAAGCTTAAAAAGCAGTCTTGATAAAAGTACTGAAATTCACAACTGTTGCCTGAACTTGTAAGCTCTGTTTACTAGAACACTGGCTCCCATGAGATACTCCAACAGCCCATCAGTTTGCTAGGTCAAAGACCTTAGTTTTCAGTATCTTATTGGAAAATTACATCAAGTAAAATGTCAGCTTCTCTGGAAAAATATGACCCCCTTTATATGAGATTAAAACCTGAGCCACATCAAGACCTTTTCATCCATCTCTCTCAAAAAACAAAAGCTTCTGATTCATAACATGAAGTGTGTTTTGATGGCCCTCAGTTGTTCTTTTTACCCTGTTTCAAATATTACCACTCCTGCAGAAGAGCTTGTCAGATGGAGGATTTACCTGCCAGAGTTTACAGTCTGACACATTAACATGAAATAAAATTACTGACTTGGAATTTATACATTGTCTACAAGCTACAGCTCACAGTCACATTTATTTCTGCTTGGCTCTGATAAAAACCTCTGTAAAAAATTGGTGGTGTGAGTTAAGGGCAGTAAATGCTCAAGCCGTCTCCATGAATTCAATCTTCAAGTCAACCCAAAGAAAGCCCTGTGGCTACACTCTGCTCTACCATGATCATGTTCATCCCCCATTGTGCAGTTTGTATAACCTAACACCAAACTTCAGTGGACACCTGTAGTCAAGAGATACTCAAACTCTCCCGGGATTCAGAAAGAAGTCTGGCAAGACCCTCTGAGCCAAGAAGCACAGCCAGGGGCAGAGCAATGAGCTACTGAGGTGATGGCTTTCTGACACCTAGCCGTGGTAAAGCAGGTCTGCTAAAAGCAGCATGACCACCCTCAGCTGTGACCACAGAAGGAGATGGTCTCACAGACACAAAATGACATTTTTCTATGTAAGGCTACCCAAGCAATCCAACACCATTTTCACTTGGTTCAGTATCAGATTTTATGTTTTCCTGAGCCAAATTGGTTAGCTCTACAATCTTCCAAACACTGACACCACATGTCACCACAGAGAGGACTTCATTAGAAAGACTTACACAGATGCTGGCAAAAATATCTCCATCACTGGTGCTACACAGCTACCAGCAACATCCTGAGCCTGGGAACATGCATACAGAATAACACCCACACACCTATGCCTGGAGTGACAGATGGAATTCTCACCATGTGTCATTTCCTTTCAAAATCCTTGAGATATCACTCATGACTTTTCTGGCTTCAACTAGTGCCTACACCTCGAGGAAAACACCATCAACATCACTGCATGGGCAGTGGGACATTTAGCAACCAGGTGGCACACAGTCAGCATGCAGTGACTGTCCAGCCAGCTTAACTGGACATTTCACTCATCACCTCCTCATCTCAGAGCATATTGTCCCTGGTAATGTGCAGTTCCTGCATGCATTTTGGTCAGGGATCAGCAGGAATGTGTGTGTAGGGACAGTGTTTGGCACGATGGGTCCTGAATAGCTGGAGGGATCTAGTCCAGCCTGGAGCAGAGAAAGCAGTTTGTTACAGCACTACTGGATCCATACACTTCAGCTTGTTTGGCCTGGGAGATACTAGCTTCTCTTTACTTGACATCTCCCTCAGAAGTGAAGCATCAAAAAAATTAATTTTTAACAATCTTATCAGTAAAACTGAGGAGAAATGATGAAGCATAGGGCAGGGATGGGAGTGAGGGGCAGAGGGAAGCAGAAATGTCATAAACTGCTCCCCACAAGGCAGCTGAATTGTGTAATACACCCCCAGCTTCTAAATGTCAGCACTAATGAGTAGGTTTTCTCCTGCCTCTGTGAGTTTTCCATCTTTCCAGGGCAGAACTGAAGGCTATGTAGGCAGTAACAAGGGAATGAGTAGGCAAACCAAGTGACAGATATTTGTAAAAAAAAAATTTAAAAAATGGACAGAATATTCCCACATCCTCTTCAAGGATTTTAGTTGCCATAGAATCACAAAAATAGTAATAGGCTATAAAATCGCTGCAAACCAATAACTTTCACTGTCCAAACGGGAGCAGGGGTAAACAGGAAAAAAACCCACAAGACTAAGGCCAGATCCACAAGTTATTGGGAGCTTTTGGGACAGAAGAAAATAGGTTTGAGCCCTCCTGTGTGAACTTTCTGGGAAATAATAAAGTTAATGAAAAACTGTCATGTCCAAACTCAATACTGAGATTTACTGATGGCTGTGCCAGCACAGTATGATCTGTCAATTTGCTGGCTACCTCTAGCAACAAATACTTGGACTTTCTCTACCAAGGACATTTTAACCACATTCAGGATGAAATACAGTACATCCTAACATAACAGGACCGTATTAGATGTGTCACTGAGAAACAGGAATGATTTTTGGTTTCACCTTTGGTAAAGGGTGATGGTATAGCAAGGGTGTTGGCAGTGTTTTGTTCTGCTCCAAGACACTACCTGCATAATTAGTTCTCTTGCTCTGTGATACTATACAGTTTATACCTTCCTTAGTGAGCAGTGCCAGGTAACCACAGCATTCAAGTAGCAAATAATTGTTTGATTGTCTATGCTTATATTTTCCATATTCAGCAGAGCAGATACTTTATTTCCATTAAATTTTCCAATCACTCTTCGTTCATCCATGAAAGACATAAAAAAAGGACAGTTAACTCATGCATTTCCTCAGGCCACCTCATTGCAAAGCTCATTATCTAGATCCTTGAGAAACTTTCTCTGTTACTCTGAAAAGCGAGGGAGAAAAATTATCAAATGAACAATTCTATTTATTGTACCATCTATGAATTTGTGGTAACAATAATGCAATTCTGTCCCCAAATCATCAGTTGTTCTTCCTGAGATGACTGACTTGAGAGTGAATACTCCTACTCAGTGGTTTCTTTTCTTCCAAATAAATTCATAGCTTTTAGCTATGTTTGTCTTTCTCCAAGATCTCAATATCCTCAAGCAGTGACTAAAGACAAGAAGATTGCTGTTTTCCAAAGAAGCCAATCTGGTGAAAGTTCACCTCTCTACTCCTTTAAGTGCTTTAATAGAAATAGAAGAAATACAGACGGTTCCCCTAAAGTATATGAATAATATGAACCCACAATAGCAGGCACTGGCCCTTGTGGTCCCAGGCACTGAATGTGTCTGTTCACTTCTGCAGAGCTCTGATCTTAGGTGAGGATCACTGACTTCACTCTGTCATTAAATCTCTGCCCTACCACATTTGCACCAGCAGCGTCCAACGAAAATATTGAAGAATTGTGATAAAAAGTAAGTATTTTGACTTGGTTTTGTACTTACTTATGGCCTATGTGACAACCTAATTTAATATGGATTTTAACTTCCTCTGAGAAAATATTTCTAACTCATTAAAATGACATACACTCAAAAAACCAACCCAGACCCAAAACACTATCCAAAGACCCCAGTCCCAAAACAGAAAAATAAATCAGGGAGGACAGGGTGGGCTTGCTGTTATTTATGCCTATGAATATTTGGTGGACATAGGGCTACTTCCTAACTGATTGCTTTGCACATTGTCTGCTTATGGCAGAGAAAGGGAATCAGACAACACCAAAGAGCATTTGGTTAACAGTTTTTCCCAAGAGCTTCTGCTGTTGGTTAGTCCAAACAACACCTATATGAAAAGAAACCCACATTAGTTTCTTGATAATATCTTATCAACAGTTCAGCAGTTATATCTTCCTTGGGCATTTGGACTCTATGATATGTTTGCTGTTTGAAAGAAATTATGGTAACTATTCAAACCCATGCAAAATGGAATTTTAATCAGAAGCGGATTAATAATTTCCATCTTTGCTTTGTAGTCAGAAATTGGAGTTTTGTGCCAATCCACAAAGGCATCATAAACTGAAGAATTGGAGGGTCAGGAATCAAAAATGGAAAAAAAAATTCAAAATATGCTGTCTGAAGTTAAGAGCTCATAACAAGGTTAACACTGGGAGGATTATGAAGCTCACATTGCAGAAATGCAAAAAATAAGAGGTATTGTTTCTATCCACCACCCCACCCCCCAGCTTTTGTTAAATCTATATAATCAGGGAGTATTTCTATCAGCTTGGTTAACAGGGCTTCAAATAAGGTCTAAAAGATATTCTTCAAATTCCTTCACTTCTGGATGAAGAGCTCAGTTTCACACCAAGCTAAAACACAGGTCGCTCAAGAGATCACTAGAGGATGGATAGACTGAAGCTTTTTAGAGAAATGCAGCATTCAAAAAAGGTGAAAGGTATTAGTAGATAAGAAATAGCATTAATATCCTGTGTTGCTTGTATTGCTTGCAGTCTCACAGGTTTGCAGAATGGAAAACTAGGACACTGCTGATTGAAGCTTAATTCACTTCCAGATGTAAGTTATTGTTTTTATCACCTGTATCTCAGGGGAGCTGTTGAATCAAATAGGCACTTCTCTCACAGGAAAAAAAGGCATGCTAGTATAGCTGTATAAGAACAGCTATACTCGGCCACATTGCTGCATCCTCCATCTCATTATCCTTTCTTGCCCAGAGACCAGTAAGAGATGCTGAAGTCAGACTATCAAAACAGGCTAAGCACACAGTGGTGCTGTGCCAGAATGCACTCCCAGCAATCAACAGCTTCAGGAATTCCCAAAAGAGAAGTGTATGCTCATGTGTCTTAAGTGCTAATGGACTTTGCTTCTATGAGTTCCTCTGGTTGCTTTTGAACCTGGGTAGAGTTTCTGTCCCCACAATGCCCTGTGGCAAAGGCTGCCAGAGCTTATCTAGGGATCATGTAAGAAAATTCCCCTGCCTATTCTGAACTTTTCAACATGTTTTTTTTTTTACTTGGCAGCATGTAACAGCAGTAGAGAAAAAGGTGAATTACTTTTCCCTGTCTACCTTCTCTGCTACTCTTTGTTTGGTAGCTCTCTGTCATATTCTTTCCTCCTAGTAATTTCTTTTTCATGATGAAGACCTGTAACCTTTTAAGTCGTGCCTTGGAAAGAAGCCACCTGTGTCTGTGATCACTGGTGCCTTCCTTTTTTATATCCTTTCTCTTTACTCGTCCCTTTTAGGAATGGAGGATTCATGAGGTGGGCACACCATTGACTCTTACAGCAGCACCCCTATTTCTCCCATTTTTCTGCTCTATTCCATCCTTATCACTACCTAATACACTTTTTTTCCTCTTTGATCTTCAGTGAGCACTCAACAGACATTTTGACAGAACTGTCCAAAATTACTCCAAGGTCTTCTGTGATTGCCAATAGCTACTTCAGAGCCTATCATTGTATATGTGAAATTAGGGCTGTTCTCCAAAGTGCACTACTTTGCTTTTATCAACAGTGAGTGTCAGATGGAACTTTATCACCTAGTTATGAAATGTGATCTTTTCACACCATTTAGTGGCAAGGTCTGTTTCTTCCCTGAAACTTCCTTTCATCATTTTCTATCCCGCTTTCTCAGGTCACTCATGAAAAACCCAGCCTGCACTGGCTGTAGCACTGATGTCCAGGAGACTGCAGTGTTCTCTTTCCCTGCAAAAACCCATTGTCTGTACCTACAGCTTAAGTGAGACCCAGTGTATAAAGAAAAACACCATATGTAATTTTGTGTATTGCATACCTTGTACAGTGTCAACAAGCACATTTCCCTTAAATTCCAGGTCTTGTCTGAGAGCTTTGTGCAGATGTCTTGGATATCATGGAGCATCCCAGGTGACACAAAGTGCTTATTTTTAGGCCACAGAATCCGACACTTTGTTTCCTGTTTCTTAATTACAGACTCATATAAGAACAATCATATTGCATAGTTTTGGTCATTTTCAAATGTTCAGCAAAAGCTGTTTTGGAAATTCAAAGCCACTATATCACCTTTTCACACATGCTAGTAACTACCCTACAGAAATCTTTAATAAATTTCCACAGGAAGAGATCCCTCTGGAAAAGCAATGATAATTCTCTATCATACCTTATCTGTTCACGTGTCTCCTTGTGTGTCTACTTTTGACCACATTTCCTATAGTTTTCCTGATACAGATTTATTGATTGCTAATTCCCAAACCTTCCTGAAAAGCTGTTTAATATACTGAAGTCACACTTGCCACTCTTTAATCATGTGGTACCAAGGCAGTTTTATGTTCTGTATATAAACTGAAACAATTCTACTTCTCCACTAAATGTTGGAGCAAAGATGCTGAACTAATCTGAGTGCTGTCTTAGCAAAATTAAATCATTAACTAATCTGTAACCCACCCACATGCCATGATCAGACCTGGACAAAAATGGGAGAAGATGTGCTTCTAATTCTTGCTCTATGGCCCTTTTGCATTTAAAAGCTACAGCCATACCAACTATTCCTCCTAAGGTAAGCACAATCAGGAGCTGGCAAAAAATAAAGTTATTTTGCTCCCATGGCTTGTATCTAGTCCTTAAGCAGAACATGTTATAGCAGCAAAGGGATTTTTTGGATGGCCTTTCCTCTGGGGCTATGCTGCTATTGCCACTCAAGGAAAAGGCTCTCACTCCACACTGACATTTCTATGATAGCAAAACTTCTATAGTATAGGCTGGACCTATGTTTTAATCCTTTGCCATAGGTGTCCTAAGGGCCACAGCAACATCTCAGCTCTCTGCAGGTCTGTGGCCCTGCCCCCAGTTTCAGTCCTCTTGCTGCATCTTTCCCTTACCTGTGTTTTCAAAGGAAAGCACCCTTGGCTGCCCAAATATCTGCCACTGTGCCCGCACTGGATACATACCATCAGTAAACAGGGGAAAGGCAGTGTGGTATGGATCATACATCTGGATTTTCACTGGTGAGACAGAGGTGTAAGCTTCTCAGGGAGGTTTAATTCATGAGTCATCATCATCATTAAGAATTCATACATTCCTCTAAATTCAAAATGTGAATAAGTGTTGGAATTAATTAAACAATGTCTCCTTTTGTCTAATGAGCAGTAAAAAAATCATATGTAAGAAATGAAATTTTACTATTGTGCAAAGCTGTTTAAGAGGAATCATTGCTTTTGTCCATGAGACAATCTATCTCTAGATGTAACTTACTCCTTTTATAGAGATCTTATTTCTCTTTAACACCAGAAGCAAAATCTCTTTCTCCTGTACATTTGAAAAGATTTATTCATAGCCACTCTTCTGGTAAGATACTTCAATCTTGTGGTAATATTTAGACAAGGTCAGTTTCTGACTAAACCTAATGTGTTGCTGTAGATTATTCCTATCCTTAGCCAATATCATATCATATAAATATATTAGGACATTTTCCTGGACTACAACATCTTTATAAATACTGGAACAACTACAGAATAAACAAAGAGAAAGGCATTGCCTGTGGCTGACCTGTGATTTGGAGCTCTCTCTCAATTCCTTGACCTTCATTTTTAGTGTATGAAAACAAACCCAAGCATCCAAACCATACGCCTGTCACTTCCTCTAACATTCTAACTCCTACTCTAACATAATAGGAATGGAACAGAGCATGTAATGTGCCTTCAGAAGCACTCCTACATTCATATCTGTATTTCATAGCTGTGTTGCACAGATCTCCATCAGGCCTAATGCTATTTTCAGCTTCCAGCCTTTGTTCCTTGACTTCCTCTTCACCTTCCCCAACAGAAGGAAAATCTAAGATGAAAGTCAAGCCATGCTGACTATTCAGTAGCCTTCTGTGGCTCACCTCTGCCTGGAGGATCCCTGTGCACAGGGATTAGTTTGGATTCTGCACAGCAGATCACATCAGTGTGAGAGAGAGTGGAACCCAAACCCCCTGTCATTTAATGCAATGGCCTGCTTTCCTCCTTCAGCTTTTCTCACTGGCCCTGTGGTTCCTTCTGTGCTATGACAAGTGGCAGGGAGCAGGAAGGGTGGGAAGAGACCAGACAGAATTTTTTAAGATTACAACACACAGAAGACACCAGAGTCAGACTGATGAAGATCTGCAAGTTTACCAGAGACCGTTTGTGCCTTAGTCTGCTCCTGCAGTACATTTTCAGGGACACACACAGTCTTCCAAGGTGCACCCAGAGAGCAAGGCCTAGAGCAGTTGGGCAATGCCAAGTGAGAGGACAGCAGCTCCAGAGAGGGCTGCACAGCTGCATCCCCAGTATGAGATGTGCTTGGGGCTGCTGTGGTGAATGCAGGTGCCCCACAGGAAACCAGCCCTCTTGACAAACACTGTAATCTGGACAGGAGCATTTGGTGCTTCAGGTGGTCCAACTCTCAATTCCCCCTCAAAATTTCAAAAGTCTGTAAGATATTTTTTGCCTCGGGAACACCATAGAAATATCAGATTATAGTGGCTGAAATGAAGCATTAGTTCAAGAGCGTGAAATCAGAAATATTTTTGAAAGTGGATATGGTTGATAGTCTGTTATGGGAGGTTAAAAACCTCAAAATGCCATGATAAGTGAGTATCTCTGGGGGAAGGTTGAGGATGAAGTGGGAGATTCCAGCTAGGTGGATGTCTAAGCCTAAACATTACGAGGAAACCTGCAGATGTTTCAAGGTCTATTTCAATATGCAGAGCTCAAGCTATGAGTCTATATAACAGATGGCAGTTTCTGAGTCACTAAACATTATTATTTGGCAACAAAGTTATGCTGTCTCAACAATTTCTCATGGGATTCTTGCCACAAACTGCTGTGAAAGTGATGTGTGTTCTGTAACATTCAATTGCAGAGTTTCTAAATCGTTGAACAGAGCTCCATATAACTGTAGACGCAGACACATATATAAATAAAAGATCTAAAGTAAACTTGGCATATATCAGCCTGAGTCAGAGAAATCAACACTGGAGTCCAGAGGCCCACCATTTTCTGTGTATTTCTGAATTATTTATGCTTGCACTTCATTACCTCCTAACAGATTAAATAATCACTTCTTTTAAGGAAGATTTTGTAGAGAATTGTAGTAAGTATGATGGGAATTATATCTTAACACCAAAGTCTGCCATTGAAAGTAGCTTTCTCTTTAAGATATTTGCATAAATAACAACCACACCCTATTTATAGTTTGATTCCAACAGTTCTGCTATGAGTATTATATGTCCTACTCAACAAGTAGATAGAAGCTCAGAAGGCCAGATACACAAGAGTTTTTAGGTTCCTAAATATTTCCTGATTGCATTTAGTCTGAGTTTGGTGGGATTGGTGGGATTTAGGTACAGGATCTGATCCTTTGTATTTTTGCAAATTATTGGAGTATTACTCCCATTGACAGGATTAAGAAGCCCCAGCTCCAGTCTCATCCTCAGTTGATTAGGCTACAGCCTTTTCTCAATCGCATCAAAAGAGTTAATAGAAATAGCACATGACCTTTCTGTGATAAGGCTTTTTATCACAGCAGCCTCCCAGAGAGTCAGTGTCTAGTTTGCAGAGCTATTAATAGACAACATTCCTACAGGAATATAATTCACAGAGCTGCGTGCACAAGACATGCACCAAAACCTCATAAAGCACCAAATGGATTATGCTCTGAATCAAAATAAACAAGCTGCACACCCTGCACTGTGAAATGTTCAATACAAGCTCTCTACATAATAGCTACATACCTGAAATCCTAAAGGAGAGAGAAGTGGTAAAGGGCAGGCAACAGCCTAATGATTTGGTATCACATCTTAGGCAATGAGATTGTTATTTCAACCCCTGGTAATTCCCTTCTGCCTGTTATACGTTTTATTTCTATCCTGTAAGGACTGCTGACTAGGAATTGAAAGAAAACTATGAACAGGAAAATTGGAGCAGAGACTATTTAGAAGAGATCAGTATTGTCTTCTTAAATCTGGGAAGAGTAAATACATAAAAGGGAAAAGGATGACTTCTCTTAAAGCAAAAAATCTTTATAGCTAAAGCACTTCCTTAAAGCACTTCCCTTTCAGAAAGCACATCTCTTTCCTCCTTCTCCCATACAATGCCATGTAGTTTACTGAGTTAAAAGTCTGCTGAATTAAATGCTTCTTTCTCAGCAATGCCAGTGATATCTTGAGCTCCTCATAATAGAAGGCAAAGCCTGCAAATATTTTTTTGTAAACAAAGTCATTGCTCATAGGCACTTATGTATCTAGAAAGTGATAGCTCCTTTCAGTGCTGCCCTTTAAATTGTCATTTTTGGCAGAAACCTTCATTTTTGAAAAACAGAACCAGGGCATCATGTTACATAGATGAAAGACATTATGGTCTGAGCTGGAAAAAACAATCTCCCTTTCCTCCAGGTTTTATCTATCAAAACAAGGCAACAGAGCTTTGCAAGTTTGACATTGTACACTGATGTCAAGGTGACTGCTATTATATCCTCCTGTTCACTGTGCTAGGTATGGTAAGGGACCTACTCCATCAGTACAGATAGTAATAGCAGTTTAAGAAATGAAACAGTTAAAAAACATTTAGCTAAACTACAGCCATAAATAAAGAGATGATGACACTTGTGGACAATTAACGTATAGAAAACTTCTGGATTTTGTTTTTAAAGTTATGGTTTTCCTTACTATTTTC
Organism: Aegithalos caudatus; assembly: GCA_013389925.1. NCBI lineage: Eukaryota > Metazoa > Chordata > Aves > Passeriformes > Aegithalidae > Aegithalos > Aegithalos caudatus. The sequence continues at coordinate 244,760 of WEIU01004888.1, read as the reverse complement.
TTTATGTATACACCATTTTTAAACTGATCTGGTGATAGTCCATAGACAAAAAAAAATTTCTGGCTAATTCAAGGAACAAAAAAGCTATTATATGGACAGCATCACAGCTTAACCTCCATTGTAAAAGTATATGGAGTGAAATCCTTTTCCTTCTGAAATGCACAGGAGTCTATCATGGAGTTCAGTAGAGACAGGGTTTCAGCCATCAGCTGAAGTTTATTATGATGTTTATTTCTAAACTCTAAGATAAGGCAGTCAGCACAGAATCTTATTAGCTAACATCAAAAAGTGCTTAGACAAAAGAATTTTTATATTCATACAGTTTTGCTGTTGGATGAGCTTGTTGTGAAGGAACATTAAATGCATTTCAAAAGTCAAGTTTTATGAGCTCTGTTTCTCTAATTGTGTAGATGTGCAGAATTAGATGCTATTAGAGCTGGATCTTTGTGATCTTTTCTTCTTTATGTTTATAACGTGTCCCTGATTAGCAGTGTCCAACAATCCTAATGTTATCAAACATTTTTAAATTTGATTTTGTAGAGAAGCAGACAGTAACAGACATGAGATGCTCCCTAAGGATTTTATCTGCCCAAGCTTTCTCCTCCTCCATATTTTGTGCTCAAGTAGTGATGTCCATGCACCTCTGCTGGTAACCCACCTTGCAACTGAGCTTTGGCTAGAAGGAATATCAGCAATTGTTCTGCAGGTAGAGACCTAATTTCTTTTTTTTTTAACTGATTTTTTTTTCCCCAGCAATTATGAAGAAGGACAAAATATCAATGCACAGGCTTCAATAAATGCTTGAAGTCTAAAATCTCTGGAAGGGATGGGTGTTTTCCTCCCATAAGTCAGACTATCTGGAGCACATTTTTTAGCCAAGTAACATGCTCCATCTCACTTTAAGAGAAGTAGTATAAAACCATCTCACCTTGTTTTATCACTACATGTTTTTACAGTTGTTCTGTTACTGCTTCAGATGTTGTAAAATGCACCAGTTCAGTCAAGTGCTGCTTCAGCCTGCATGAAAACAGGCATAGGAAATTCAATACCCTTCTAGGATTTTTTTCCTTCCAAGCTCCCATCAGCCATCATTCCATTTCTTCACAAACAGCATCCAGATGTTAACAAACATACCAAACTTACTGGTTTTCAGTGGCACAACCTTTTTCTATTTAGCTGTTTCTGTCATTTATTTTGTCCACCCTGCAGCCTTCAGTGATTTTTCATATTTCCAGCTTACCACAAAATATGTTGCATGAGCATCAACAGAATAATTCTTCTAAAATGAACCAAAACAATATTATTTGCTTCCAATCCAGGGAAATAGAACCTTAATTTAAATTTATGTTCATTGGAGCTTCCACTAATGTTTTTCTGGATGGGAAGTCAATGTGGAGCATAACTGAATGTTCCAGTTGGATTCCAATAGTGAATTCCATTTTCAGAGTTCCAAACAACTCAGTTCCAAAAAGAATGAGAATCTTTTAAATATTTTTTGAAATGTGCTTCATTTGGTAGAAAATAAGTCCTCATGCCATGAGCTATAGGTTTTAAGATCAATGCAGGTCTGATAAGGTTGAGAAGTGTCAAAATAGAATATACTGTGCCTTGCACAGGCTTTGCAGCATCACTGAACACATTAATGCTTCTACACTTTAAAAAATTTTCTGAGTTACACTTATAGGCTGATCTGAACAAGGTTCTTTAGGGTCTTTGTAAATTACTGTGAGGAAAATTTAAAGGAAATGCAATTATTTAGATAATGAAAATTATCATTACAGTCAGCCTTTAGAGACGCACATAAATTCTGAGACCTGTGGGGTAGATTTTGCATCAACACTGTCCTTGGGTAAAATGAGCTCCATTCAAAGTAAATGGGAGAGAAAAGGAAGAAAGAAAAACAGGACAAAGAAAGTTAAAGCAAAGCAGTGGCAGTGCTGTTTTTGAGGACAACCCCTATGCTCTGCTCCACAGCAGTGAGCTAGGGGAAGAAAAGGCCAGAGCAAACATCTTGTTTACACTCCCCTGCTCATGCCACAGTTTCAGGGCTCCTACCTGTTTTCCTATGAGAGCATCTCACTTTCCCCAGAAAATTATTTTTCCACTCTGCAATCTAGCAAAAAACTTACCAGCACATGAAATGAGATTGCAACTCAAAGGAAGTAGATGCTCTGTTATGACAGGCTAGATAGATAACTTGTGTCAGTTGTGACACAAGTGTGATTATGGGAAAGGCCTCCATTATTTTGGTTTGTTTTTACACAACCTGTGCTCTGCAGTTGAATATTTACTTAAAGAAATAATGCATACAAAGTGATCACTGACTGTATGCAGCAAAGGACCAGATGCTATTGGGTTACACTTCCCTGGATAGGCAGCACTAAAAGTTTGAACAGTATTGCCTCAATAAAAATAAAAGAAGTTAAAAACAACTCCAAGCTGTAACAGTGCAGTCCCTGCTTATATTCCTAATCTCATTTATGTAACAGTGTTTACAACTTTTTCTCCCCAAGAGTAAGATTTCAAATAATTACTCTTTTAACTTGCAGTCTCAAAACTCTGTTCTTTTCTTTTATAGAAAGACTCCATAAAGTCGGATTCTGTTCACTTCCTGTCCAATTACAAAGTCTTCTGCAAATTTGGTCATTTATACCCAAGAAACAGCTTCAAAGGAACCCCTATGAGAAAAGGTGTTTAGAGGTAACTAGCAAAGCCCATGAAGATATTCAGGGGCAAGATCCAGGTTTAACTTCAGCTACAAGGAAACATTGAGCTTTTGTTGTCAAATTAGAATCAGAAATATAGAGAACCCACAGAGAAAGCCACAATGTTCAGAAAATACTCTCTCTGTATCCCCATAAAATCGTGGCTTTAAACAGGGAAATCTCAGGACTTCTCAAAAGAATAGGCAAAACTGGATTTTACCTCCTGGAATAAGGAATTTGAACTAGAATTTGAAGTGTTCCTACCACAGAAAGAATGAAAGAAAAAGTGGGCACAAGTGGGATACAGAGCCAAAGAGCTGGGAACCTTTGAAATTTGCCTGTTGCTGTCCTAAGGAGAGAAGGGGAAAGTTGTTGGTCCATAACTGTGAGTCATACCTCAGATGCCCTATTGCTCTTCCTTCAGCACGAGCACTCTAGCCTTTGAGAGCTCCCAAGGAAACAAACCAGGATTACAGCACTTTTGTTTGTTTACTTTTGTTTGAGCTTGTTTTTCCTCCCTAGGGCAACTTTGACATTCAAAGGGAAGGTTCTGGCTACCTATTGCGTTGAGTTTGTGTGCAGAAGGGTTTTGGTAACAGGGGGGGCTACAGGGGTGGCTTCTGTGAGGAACTGCCAGAAGCTTTCCCTGTGTCTGATGGACTCCAGGGCAGCTGACTGCAAGGTGGACCCACCACTGGTCAAGGCCAAGCCCATCAGCAATGGTGGTAGTACTTATGGGGTGACAGATTTAAGAAGAGGAAAAATCCCCTTTAACTGCAGACAGAGAGAAGAGTGAGAACATGTGAGGAAAAGACCTTTAGAGGTGACACTTGGTGTAGTCCCATCAGCTTTTTTTGCCTTTTTGGTGCTTGCTAAGCACTGGTTGAATCTTGTTTATAGTAGAAGTAGTATTCTACCCCAGCAAACAAAGTGACATTTCAATAAATCTATAGTTGGCCTGCTGTGTTCAGTACGTGAAATTGTTAAGCCAGTTCCTTCCCCACCCTGTGTTATCTATTTTATATAAATGATTCATGAGCATTGATTTGTTGGTTGCCTTTTTTAAGAGTATGCAGTTATTCTACAAAGGATTATATAAAATATTCATGAGGTTCAGATATAATACACCTGCAGAGTGGTTGCATTACCTACCAAGTCTTACCACAGTTAGACTGATTTATTTTTTTTGGCTCTGTTTTCACGTTTCAATCTTTCAAGCCATGTAACTTCTTAACCAAGGAAATTAAGAAACTAGAGTCAATGAAATTGTTCAAAGCTTTCACTTTTACTGATTTTACCCCTCCAGATATTCACATATCACAAATCCTGATCTGATCAGAGCCAGATGGCATGAGTATGCCTAATCCTTTATACTAAAGGTTTTGGAGGGGATTACTGAGACAGTAAAGAGCACATATCAAGCGAGAGGAACGGGAGAGGAATGGGAGAGGAACGGGAGAGGAGTTTTCTTCTTATTTGCACTGAAAGAAACAAACCAGCACTTAAAATGCACACAAAATTAAATAATTTAATGTAACAAATGTTTTTCTATTTGTAGGAATGCCAATGTTAAATGAATAAACAAACAAATGTATGTATAAGGAGACCATGAGATGATGACACAACTGAATGAGTTTTGCCAGACCCGTTTCATCTCTGCCTATCACTGCTCCCAAAGGGAACCAATTGTGCAGTTTTCATTCCATTATGCTGATGTATTGCTTTTGTTGCTTCTAGAAAGAGGAAAAACTAGAAGCTTCACCAATTGAAAATATAGTTTTGTTCTTTAAAAAGTGATTATTTTGTTTGTGTACTTCATATTAGAATGAAGAACTTCCACTAGCCAAGGGCTTAAACAGTACTTTTCGATGAACTGAATTGTATAATGATGCTAAATAATACTAAATAAAGATTTCTAATAATGTTTTTGAAATAAACCCTGAAAATACAGTTGTTATAGAGTGACCTGCAGTTATGAGGAGCTGATGGAGCAGACTCACAATAGTTATTTGTCTTAGGAGATGGAAGGATCAGGAAAACAAGAAAGCTTTGAACAATCAATGTATCATTACCAATGGCTGCAAAGAACCACAAATACAGCAACTTCCTAGCAGTGGGAAGAAGATGGAAATGCTGCTGAGCACATTGTACCCCACCAATGCCCAATCCTCCCCCGCCTGGCAGGATTTGTGGCTTATTCTGGTGGTGGGGAGGGCTGTATGGTGCAACCAGCCCTCAAATACCCTGCACAGCCATTAACTCCACACATACCAGTGAACCCAATGCCATTGGAAGGAGGGAATGGCTTTGTTCAGTTTACAGGCCAGAAATCTTCATGCACCATTCACAGACTATTTGGTCTGAGTAGCCACCCTTTTAATGGGCTACACACAGCAGGATGAAAGAATAAAACCCTCTGTGCACTAGCTGCCTGCTCTTGTGTTTTAAACTTATGAACAGAATTCAACTTATAAATACTCTCCACACACTAATTCTGGAAAAGATTTTTGGAACACTGATCTGCAGTTGGGGTGGGAAAAGTATAGATAAGTCACACTTTTTATCAGTTATATGAACTGTTTTTTCTATTAAACTGTTTTCTGAATATTAATTTATCTCTTTTTTTCCCTACTTGCTTACGTTGATTTGGCATTGATTTTATCTACACCTGAAAAGCAGTGGTTGCTATTTTCATGGCAAGTTTTTCTTTCACATTTTTGGTAATGACAACAAAATCCCCATACTGTTTTCCTGGCACTAATCAACCCAATTTATCATGACTCCAGAGCTGACAAGTTGTGGCTTTGTTATGGGTACAGTTAAGCACATGCTTTTCAGTTAAGCATAATATTCATCCTGTCTCTCAGCTGGATTTCACTTTCAATATACACCACCTAAATCTAGAACAGCTTCTTGTAACCACGATCAGAATCTAGCCCTGACAGCTAATTCAGGAAAGGAACACAGAAATACCACAATACCATTCAATGTGACAGCATTGTTATAACACATTACGTGCTAAAATGTTGTGGGAAAGTAAAGTAAGTAAGTCTTACTTAATTTACTGCAAGTAACTTAAGACTTTCTGCTTTGTGCTGCTTTGGTGGGGCTTGATGTATACAAGCAGAGAGATCTGTCACACCAAGTGATTCTGTGAAGTGGGTGGTTGGAAGGTCAGCCCCCACATGTGGCTAGGTACATTCAGTAAGACCAAATTCCATTCCTGGGGCACAGCCTACAATGTAAATGCAGGCACAGGGATTGACAGCGCAGTTGTCCTAAAAACCTCCTCCAGAATTGCAGGCAGCAATTCTATCAGCAGCCCACACAGCTGAGGTGGGACAGAGGCCACAGCCTGACCTGTTCCCACCCTCCACTCACTCTTCTCAAGTGCCAACACACAGACCAGGGTGATGTTCAGCCAGTGAAAGCTTGAGGCCATTTCTTACACCTCTTTGACAAATCCTGCTACTCAAAATCCTGTGGGCAAGTATGAAAAGTGATAGCAATGAAGACAATGAAGAAAGGTGTCCTCATGGTAAGCAGCCCACACTGTGAAGGATCTGTCAGTTTTCATGGGGCAATGAGAACTGGAGCCATTTAAACTGATTTTTGCATCCTTTATGTTCCACATCACCCAAGAGCTCTGCTCTACTTTCTTTAATGGAACCTAACTTTACGTGATGCACCAGCACTTGCATTTCCAGCTCTGGAACAAAGCATTTAAATCTGCAGGTATCATCTGCTCCTCACTGTGCCTTGAAAAATATGCTGCTGGTGTGCACATCTTCCCTTGCCTCAGTGCATAGTTTAAGGTTACTTTTGAAACTCTTGTCCTTTACCTCTGCCAGAAGGCCAACTTATCTCATATCCTGTATCAGAAATGGGGGCTAAATATGACTGCCTGACACTCTAGAACTACTTCTATAATTTTCCAGTACTGAGCCCTTAGGACTCCACTAAGCTGGAAATTTTTTGTGCTACTTACACTACATTGTAGGTTTTCCAAAAAAGCTAAAAAGAAGAATTAAATGAATCCTAGATGCAAAATAGTGAGTTCAGACTCGTGAATTTTAAGATTTGCTAACAATTCTAGAAGGGATCACCACAGTTTGAAGCAAAACAAAGCTTATTCATCCTTTCCATGCTTGATTAGCTGGAGCCACTTTGATTAGTGCTGGGGAACTAGTAGGGAAGGAAAAGCAGAAATCTCAGTGTTATCACAGGTCTGACCAGAAAGGGAACCAAATTCCTTTGTTCCTCAACTTTAAGCAACTACAGACCATTCCCCCTTTTATTCTCTCTAACTGGTAATCATCCATGTCTCGCCACCCAAGAATGAAACTGCCCTACAAATATGTTACACGCAAATAAAGGAATTCATATTTTCTTTCCATCATCTCTATCCTCCTATTTAAGGAAGTTGGGTTTGGATTTATTTCCCTTCCCTCCTTGCCAGCAAAATTTGGTCTTTTCCCTGCCCAATTGATTCCTTGAGTACAATTGAAATTTTTGCCATGCTTCTCCCCCTTGCCTGTTGCACACCTACCATTTTGCACTTATTCCTCTAATTATGGTTTTTATACTTTTTCCCTAAAACCAGCTGCCATGAACTAGGTAACAAACAGCATTGCCTTAAATGCAAAAACAGTGTTTAATGAAGTAAGTGAACAAGGAAACAAACTCCAAGGAGACAAAACTGCAGCTACACAGCCCACACTGAGGAATGTCTCTAAATACTCATGAATAAACAAGATGTAAGGGAAGTAAGGGCATTCAGTCAACGAAGATGGATGAAGTAACAGTTTCTTAGTCTCAACTGTTTGGCATTTAATATATCAGTGAGATGGCAGCAAGCCTTGGCTTTAGTACAGCTTGAGCCTGCAAGGATAGCAGTTTGTACCTCCCTTTCAGGTGCCACAGTTACTCCTGGTCAGACAGCAGTGTGGGAACGTTTGCAAGGTTTTGCCTTCAGAATGAAGGGAACAAATTATGGCATGCAATTGTCAGACACATTCCAAGGTTACAGAAGTAAAGTCACATAATTATAATATTTATTGTTCTTCTTCCTCTAAATGGACACCAAGTAGCCTTGCACTTTGGTGACCAAACCTTCATCTTCTGCTCTAAAGAGGATCTTTGAACCTTTTGTTCAATACTACAACTCTTCAGCATACTGTAATGTGCCTCACATGAATCACAGCAGCTCAGTAAGAGGTAAGGACCCAACACTGACATCTTATCTTCTGTTAGAGTTTGGCAATTATAAACAGGGACAAAGCAAAAGTTAGAAAATAAGGCAATGAACTTGTCACCCTGCCAGCATCTAACTGGAAGAAGCTTTCTTCTTGGAATACAACCTAAATAGATGTATGGATTCAATTAGCACCCGCCCAATATGAATGGTGCATAATTTACATTTACGTCAAGCTGCCCTATAAATCTGATAGCTTTACAGTCATCTGCCTGTGAGTACCTTACCCGCCATTCTGACTGACTGCCAACATTTGACTATTTATGCAGTGAGAAACAAAGGGAGCTCTTTTTGGTTCCTATGTCCTTTAATTTTAGTTTTGGAAAGAAAGCTCATGAAATTTCCCATCCTTCTTCCCCTGCAGTCTCTTTTAGAGGGAAGAAGAGCAAGGGGAGAAAATATGAGAATAGCAGAAGGAGGAAAAAATGTGAATGTCTCAAGCATGTCCTCATGTCTTTAAAATGCTAGGAAAGAAGGATCACTATTTCCATTTCACTCCCTTCCTCCAGTTTCAAGCACTCAATGGGAGAGGAGACGATGACATTAAGAAGTATATCACGAACAGCTGAAGCAGGAACATTGACTGTGTCTGAAACATCAGACAGGTTTTCCCTCTCTGAGTTAGGAGTTGTTATGTGAAGCCCAACTGTTTCCTTCTCCCACTTCACTGCTTATAGAGAGTGTTATTTATTCCTAATACACTGTACAACAAGCTTTGGGGGAAGTGTTTCTCTACATTGATTCTCCAGAGATGTTTACTTACCGCCATATTTAAGTACAACTCATGTAATTTATGCACATCTAGCATTAGTTGCTCTCCTTTCTTTCATTCCCTAATTGATCCAAAGCAATGAGATAAAGGCACATTGCAAACAATAGTAGTTCACTAAGTGACAAGAACTTTGGCAAACTCAAGTTGAACCTGATGCTGGCAGGGCAAAAGTTCATATGAAGATTCACTGCTGGGACGCTCACAAGAAGACATGAAAATGGATTTTGAAACATCTAAAAGATTTTACAGTAAGTAACCACCAAAAAAACAACTGAGAACTGTTCCTATTAGTGAGTGATGCAGCAGAATAAATCCTGAAAGGAGCCAGGAAAAATAAGCTCCATGGCATTCTTGGCATGGTAATGCTGGCAGTTGAAAAGATAGTTGTAGGGAAGAGTGGGGGATTTTATCCCCTTTTCCCCTATGCTCCTACAAAAAGAAAATCCAGGGGATTTTCAGGAACTCTTTTTTTTTTTTTTTTCCCAGTTGCCCTCTATCGTTCATTTGAAAGTCGTTCATATATTCCAGGGAGCATACCATGGGTGGAAAAGTCACAGCTGTAAGTCAGTAAATCTTCTCATTACAAACCATCACTTCTGATATGAATTAGAGCTCAGATCTTGCAAAAGCTCTGTCCTATCATGAGGAGAGGCTTCGAGTCCTCCTGCTCCAGAAAAATACTCTGGGGTGAGGTTTTATTTCCAAGCAGAGCTTTGTCTGGATATCCAGAGGACACAAGTACACCCAAGGCAAAGCACCTGGCATGAGTTCTGGCCCCCCCACACCAAGTAGTGTGGTATATTCTGTAGCATACCTGGGACAGCAGCAGGACCTCCCAGGGTCACTGCTTCCACTTCTGTTCTCTTGCACAAATAATTTGCTACTCTCTACCCACAGCATCCGCTGGTTGTCCCTTGTCAGATCCTCCTCTCAACCGTGAACTCAGAAGACAGAGGCTGTCAGACAAAGCATAAATCACCCTCTCACCTGAAGCTGCAAGCCTTGACCCTTTCACAAGGCAAGCATCTGAGCACTGCCTTCAGCTGAGAAGCCACTACAGTAGCAATCAAATAATGTCAGCTCATTCAGCCCAGAGCTTGGCTAAACCACATCTCTTGCCTCTTGCATGCCACAGGGTATCTTCTGATGTTCAAGGCTGCTTGCAAGGAGGCTAGATTCCACAAAGTCTGGCAAAGCTGGCTGTCAAAATGATGGTCTGGGCATTTAGCCTACATTTTGTGTTTGTATTTTTCATGTTTATACTAATTTATGCATATAAATAAGCTATATGTATCCATTAGCTTTTCTACATTTTAACAGCCAAGTATTTCTGAGTGAATATTAAAGAGATGTTAATAACATGGCAAAGCTAATTAAGCATTGAGTATGTTGCTATGTAGCTAGCATTTTAAGGACAGCTACAGCTGCTGTGATGGGGTTTCATTTATGTGCAAGAAAACGCCCTCTTAAAATAATCAGAAATACATTATTCAGAAAAATACAATATCGAACTATTTCAGCTGTCAAAATAATAAAAAAGTCTGATGGGAGAAAATCAAGCCATTTAACATTTGTATAAGAAGACTTCAATTTATACAAGGAGGTAAGGATTTTTCCACTTATGCCCTAGATGATTATGATTGCAGTAATGCCATCTATTTATGATGGATCTGGATGAAGTAATCCAGTCTTAAATGTAACAAAAAGAGATAAACACATATTAATAAAAGCACAGATAAAGTGCATCAGGAGATATGCCAAGGATCTCTCAGTTGTCAAATACAGAGACAGCAAGTATCTTTAGAGTTTAGTATATAGCTACTCTGAATGTTAACAGCAAGCACAGGCAGGCAATTTAAACAAAGCAGGCAAGCCATACTGCACTGCCTTAGCTGCCTCTCCTGCTAAGGATCCTGTAATATCATGTGAAAGTCTTATTTTCCTATTCTTGCTTTATAGGGTAGATCAAAGCCTGAAATATAATTTTCCATATGAAATGTGATTGCCAACTCTACTTTAACTCTGTTAATGTAGCACTGCAAAGGTCTATTTCTTTTTGTCATATCCATGTCAACCATTAACTGTTAACCCTTTCCTTTTTTAGATTATAGTGTCTATAAACACTTTGAAATGTGAAAATAAAATGAACTTATGATAGCTTGTAGTTCTGCTCAAGTATCACAACAGTTATACTGCAGCTGTTCTGACCCTGGCATCCCATATTGTGCCTTCCAATGGCTGTGCAAACTTCAGTGGATTTACACAACTTAAACATCTGCAATTTATGCAGCTCAGAAGACAAGATCAATACACAGCTGAATGCCTCCAAGAATCACTTAATCTAGGAAGAAATGGTTAGTAAAATTAAGTATGAAACCCAGATGTGGCTGTATCCACAGAGGAATCAGATCTGAAAAATGGCATAGTGGCTACATTAAAATGGAGAAAAGTCGCAATTTAAAGCCATACTGGTTTTGAAGGAGAAGCAAAAACTTGCCTCTTTTACAGAAATGGCATATAAAAGGATAGAAACAGATCCCATGATCTCAGTGTTATTGAGACATTCTGAATTTCTCGATGATTTAAAAAAAAAAAAAATATATATATATATATATTCATTCAATCAGGCTGACACACAGTACTCCAACTTCTGCAAAACTGCCCTTGAAGTAAGATGTTGGCACACAAGACTTGAGCAAAAGCAGACTTTCAGAGTGGGATAAAGCACTATGCCATTTAGAACAGAAACAACAAAGATTAGATGCAGCTAACTATGATGTCTTATATAAATAGAGTCAAGCAGGTTATATCCCAGCCTTTCAACAGCCTTCCCTCTTCCAGACAGTCTGTCACCCCTATGACATAATAGGGAAACCTCCAGATGGGAGAAACATTTTCCTATTATGATTTGTACTACAGTCTAAAGATTCATTGCAGGGTTATTTCCACTGATTGCCTCCCACAGGTCAAATCCATCCAGTTAAGATGTGCATCTAAAATAAGTATCGCTGTCATACTCCCCAAGGCAGCAAAATATAAGGAAGATTTTGCCAAGATTAAAAACAAACAAAAACCTCCAACTAAGACTAAATGTCAATATGTAAGACCTGTTAAATGGTAGCCCTGCATAAAAAGACTGACATGAACTCTTCATCTCAAGATTTATGCTCCTAAATTTGGGTCTTTGATTTCTGAGTGAAAGATTTTCTTTATGAATGTATTTAAGGAATAGACAACAGAAATAGTGGTCTGAGATTATGGTTTGCTTAAGCACAGCACCTTTTGCTAGAGAAAGCCACCATCTATGGCTATATGAGAAGAGAGTGCAGCTGCTGAGATGACACCTTGAGTGGATTGCAAGGATGGCATCTTCCACAGGAAAACAAGACACAACAAAAGAGGTCCCATGGTTGTGACCTGCAGCCTAGTGACAGATGATGGGTGCTCAAATGATAATTTTGTACAGAATATTTGTCTTGAACATACAGAAAACAGAACCTAAAGACTTTAACCTGAACTACAGTCATCATCATAATCCTCCCTCACTATATACTTGGTGGTGGATCTTCAGGCCCTCTGGTTTGAACCTCTACCTAAGAGCTAGAAAGCTCCCTGCCATGACACATAGGAGGAGTGCAGAGGAGCCAGATTTGATTTTTCTCAGCTCCCTTCCTGAAGCTTGCAGAAGAAGTAAGGCAAAGAAGTCCATGTCCAAAGAGCAAGCATATCTCTTAAATGAGGTTAGAAATGAGGCAGATTGTTTCATCAAAAAAAGTAAAAATAACATGGATGCCCCTGAACTTAGGTGGGTCACTAGCAAAATAAGAGCAAAAAAATCATACTTTTAGAACCAGTGGATGTACTGTATGCATTCCCTCATTACAGAGTTAATCAGCCAGAGCCCAGACCACAAGAAACAGACACACACTTTGGACTTAAAGAGACACAGAGAGAAAATTTAGCAAGACTTCTTCCACAAACATGGAGAGCCATTGAGGTGAGCAAGTTCATCTTTGATTCAAAGGCAACATGAGCAAAGATTTTTTTGTACTAGGAGGGAAAGAAATTATGTACTTGTCTTATGCTTTTGTGCAAACCATTAACAAAATCACCACACCGTTGCAATGAGCCTAAAAACTATTTTCATTAGAAATGTCACAGCTGAGACTATGTCTGACAGTAGGCTACAGCTTAGTAAGTGTGGGTCTAAATCACTTACAATAAATGTAGATATGTAACAAGCAATTCCCTTTAGCCCCAATTAAGGACTTGGAGAAAAACAGTGTTAAAATAAAACACCTACTGTGAAAGCTGTAGAATGAGGCTGAGATCCACATTTAACAGTCTTAAAAGACACCAGAGGAAAATGGCTGTTTGCCTGATGCAACTTTGTTTGCTAGAAGGCTGAAAGCAAGACTATCTGCACTGTTACAATTTTATGTTTAAGTTGGTGAGGATTTAGAGAGCTGTAAATAGACAAGATGAAATCCTGCCTCTGACTAGGAACCCTAAGAGCTCTCAGTGTCCCGGGAACGATTTTGTGTATATGACTCATAAGACTCAAATATCTGGTTTTTCACTATATATATGTGACATAAAAAACCCACTGCAACTGAACTTGATGCATGGAAAAATGTCTTGTTCCAGAAAAAGTGTGAGATAATTAGGTATAAGCCCATTCATTCTAAAAGGTGGGCAATAAGGTGCCAGGCCATGTCAGCTGTCCACTCTGGCTTGACAGGATGGCATGGCAGGGCACAAATGGACTTATTTGATCCAGCAGCAAGATGGCAAATGTTCCCAGGGAGACCAGAAGATCATACAACAAATAGCAGAGCAGACCCCAGAGGCTGAGTGTAACAGGCCCTTAGGTTGTTCTTACACGTCTGGAATTTAGCATCACATCAATGTGGATATTACATTACTATCATTTATATGTTTGTTTCAAGCAGCACCACGTAAATACATTTTCAGTCTTAAGAGGAAAACCTACCAGGAACCAATCTCCCATTGGGCAGCATTTATTATCTGGGACTGTGATGCAGGGTATAGCCCCAGCACAGGAGCAATTTTCAAGCTGTACAAGAGCCCCTGCTCTGCCGAGAGGGAGAGCCCCACTGAGCAGTAAATGATAGGAGACAATTATCCCTGTCCAATTCCACATGGCAAAGCACACAGGGACATTCTGCAGTAATTTCTGACAAACTCTGTACAACAGCAAATAGAGCAGAATATAAGAAATCAGCTGCGTTGTTGTTATGATAAATTCATTTGCAGAGCAGTCACAAAGCAACTTGACTTAGAAAAAGCATCAGGGCAATAAAGATTTATATTTCAGAAAAAACAAACAAATACAAAACCAAACAAAAACCCAACAAAACAAAAATAAATGGAAAAGCCAAAGCCAAAACAAAAAACCACACCCCAGTATAACACTGAGATGAGCCTGGCATGAAAAAATCAAGGTATATTTTGCCTGGCGTAAGAACAGACTACCTCGAGGTGATGTACAGAACATGATTTGGCTGGAACCTTGGAGTTTCCACTTGGAAACACAATCTCACATCCACTGAAAACCATGGAAAGACTTCCAGACACAAAACTAGGTGAGATGCAAACTGACTCCTTAAGCAACACAAACGGGGAATGAGCTGGTAGATAGTATTTGTTTGCAACAAGGATTTCCAGGAAAAGTTCCCTGAAAGAAGGAAGTCCTGATGCAGGAAAATATTTTTCTTCACACTTATAATTTTATTTTTATTTAATTTTCCACTGGATGAACTTTAAAAGCAGTACATCTCTGTGCAAACAAAATATATACCATGAAAGATACGTTCCTCTAGCTACTTGATCATTTCTAGATGAAAACTTCAAAACTGTTTTTCTCACCACCCTTTTCTCTTTTTAAAATTAATGACTTCACACAGCTGCACTGCTTGTAGTAAAGCACCACTTCAAAGAGTATTTGCCTGAATAAATCTGAACTTCTCATTAGTTTTGTACACTGGGTACAGTTTAGTTGTGTTTGTCTGAGTCTTTGCTGTTTTCTCCAGAGAGATAGCAAATCCAGGACCTGCCACTTTGATAAGACTTTACCAAGCAGTAAAACTTCAAAACACATTCGACTAAACTGACCACATGAAATTAATACATTAACAGCTTGGAAGAGTGTAACTCTTACTCTTACACAACTTAGATATTGTTACAACATGGTCTGTTTGGGCAGAAATATATGAAACATTGTTAAAACTACATTAAAATAAGCCCAGGATTCTCCATAAGCACTGCTGTACTAAACAGCTGTCTGGAGACATGTGGACACACATCAAGTGCCCAAAATGTGTGCACTATGGCCACAGAAGAAACCCTTTAGCACCAGAAGGGAAGCACCATCCAAATTGCCATCTCACCACCTCTGACCTGTGCATTAGCATTCATCCTCATCTGACAGTAACACAGCTCCATCCAGGTTTTGGAGAAAGACACCCTTTGCAGACCACCCTCCTTCCACACCGCTACAAGCACTCATGCATGCACTTGCTTGGAACACAACAAGCCTGGCCACTCCTGGGTAAGAGGAAAAAAATACCAAACCAAACACTGTTGCTGCCTAGCACACCAAGCCACACCTTCAACAGCACTAGAGGCCATCCCAGAAGTTTCAACACCCCCTTTCCATATTTAGCAAGCCAGGAAGAAGAGCAAAGCATGGTTCTGCACAAGACTGGGGATGTTCAGCTGTGCAGGGAACATTTGACTCTTTAGCTTTCAGATTGCAGCCATTGCCCCATCATGGGACAGACAGGAATCACCTCTTCAGCTAACTGGTAAGCCAACATCACTAACACACACATGCTGAAGTTTCACACCAGCTGCTGCCAAGGTTGCCACACTGCTACCCAGCACCTGCATGGATAGAGCAGCTGTGGATAGTAAGAATAGTGTGTGATTGAGCATTGGGAGTGACAGTCCTCAATAGGACTCAACAAGTTTGCCCCTCGCTTTACACATTGCCCAATTCCAAACATAATCACAAATCTCCCTCTGTGAGCCTAAAGGGTTGTCATCCCAAAAACAAACAATATTTTCTGTTTACCACAGCTATAGGCCTCAGACACCTGGCCTGGCACCCTGTCACTAAACACACCCTTCACATCAACTGAGGCAACAGGTCGAAATAAGTTTACTGCTGCTTTTTTCTTTGTTTGTAACCCATTCTTCTGCCTCAGCCCTTCCTTGGCACAAAGCAGTGATTGAGCAATAGCACATGCATCTCATATTTCCACTGCCACAGGTTCAACAAAGAGCACAAATCAAAGAGACAGGTTTATCATGGGTGCAAACCTCTGCAAGCCTGGGCTTCAACTCTTCAGTCTATGAACAGCTGCCTCAGACTTACAGACACCCGTGCATCAAGAAATACAAAGTACCCAGCACTGTTTATTAACATTCATCAATGCCCTTCTGGTTTGAAGGTCTGCCCTCTTAGCCACGGCAGGTATTTTTTTTCCACACAAAACATTGAGTATTGGGAGGCAATAGCAAGATCCTCACATACCACATGTTCCTCACCACTCTACACCATGCCACAGGAATGGAGCAGCTGAGGTAGCCTGGCAATCTGTGGATTTGCTTTAAGCTCAGTGAAACAGAAGATGGCATAGGACAGTCCATTTTGGCACACTTTTATATAAGTATGTCAGGAAATAGAGGAGAGGACAGAGTCCTGTTGTAGTGATTGCCATCCACAAGGGAGAGGAACAAAGTCCTCTGATCACTTGCAGGAATAATGCTTGTGACAATATAGACCTAGGAATTTTTATTACCATCTCTGTATAAATTATGTGATTTCACCACATATTATCTAGTACCGTACTGATAGAAGGAAACATTTTAAGCAACAGTTTAGACTGTCCTGTTTTAAGAGATGAACAAGTTTATCAGCAAGTTCGAAGGATTAAACTCATTGTGAACACTACTTTTATCCATGTAAAATCTTAAAAAATTACAGTGAACAGCAAGGAAATAGTTACATATTGCAGGAGAACAAGATTTCATAGATGGTAACAGTCACACTGAGCTGTAACAGCTCATCACAAGCTCTTTCTGCACCACTCTGAAAGTCCTGGCTAGTGACCCCACATTTGGAAGTACCAATGAAGGATTAACAGACAAATCTCTACTATGTTGAGACATCCTAGCCATTTTGAGCCCCTTTATAGAAAACATCTTCTGGCTGCAAACCCATGTTCCTTTTTGAGGAATTCATCATTGCCAGCTACAGGAAATTCACATCAGTCAGTTTCATCTACATCTGGCTGTTAGGTCACTTTCTCATACAGCTTTGCAAAAGGGCCTCATTCTAGCTATTACTATGTCTGATGCTACACTCCTCTAACTGGGCACTCAAGGTATGATATCCTGATCCAAGCTGGAAGCTCCTACCCCTGAATGTAAGCAGTTTAAGTAAGCAGTCCTCAATTTACTGTCCACAGTAACTCCAGCCTTTACACAATTACTGTAAAGGGAAGACTGGCATTGCAGGGATGCTGTATGAACATTTGACATAACACATGTCCTGTCTGGAGAAGGTAGAAATCTAAACAGACAGAAATGTAGGTGATCCACTAGCAAAGGCTAAACAGGAGGAGTAGGGAAGAATCCACATTTCCTCATATCTTGCTTTTGTGCAGTTTCCAGGGCACAGTCACCATTCACTAGATCTTTCTGCAGCAACTTTCAAGGAGTCTGCTAATTCTCTCTACCTTCCTCCCTGTATAGAGCATACCACAAGGCATATGCTCTCATGTTGTTTACAGAGTAACAGATTCCAAAGGAATCCCTGGTCACTTTGTGGTTACCATTAACACCAATATGTGTTTCCTGGTTACCAGTCCTTGCAATGTTCATGCACCAAGAACAGACGATCATTTCACAGAAACCAAAGAGCCTAAATGAGTGCAGAGACAAATTACCATACAACAAAAAATTTTGTGCATTACATTACCAGAACAGGTTAAATTCCCAAAGTATTTTAAGAATTTGATACAGAGAAGGCATTACTTATATGTAGGTATGTAATTTTTTTCCATGTTAGACAACGCCCAGCCATTCATTTTTAAAATTAAACTCTAAGAATGTAATCTGAAAGATAAGGCTGGAATCGGCCCTTCCTGGATGATTTTATAATTAAGATAATACTTTGTGAAGTGTTTGCAAAAAGTCCCACAGTAACTAGCTATTACATGGACAATAGCTCTTCCACCAAGAATTCATACAAGTCAAATTAAATGAGACCTTGCTTAAAGAATCCCATCCACAAATTCTTAAAATACTGGTAGCAGTAAGAGTTTCATACCCACCTTGTTAGGTTTTGGGGTGGTGTATTGTAAGCCACTGCCTAATGTAAAGTTTATTCTTTGCTTTGCTAGTGTTTCTGAGGGTTTTTTCCCCCTTTCCCCCTTAATAAAACATCAGAGGTGAAACACAGATTAGTCATATCTGAGACATTCCAGCATATTAGTTTGACAGCCATTAGTAATCTGAATTCTGTGTAAAGTTCCTACTATAAAAGCAAAATGCAGGCAGATTTTGCCAAAGCTTGCTCAGATAAAGTGGTGATCCTTGAACTTCTTTGCAGGAGCCAAGCAAAATGCATTAGCTTGCACTCTCAGTATGTAGAGCCAAGGGGAAAACAGAGACCTAGCCTCACATATTGGCCTTGTGCCCTCTCCATGCCATAAAATGACTATGGCAACATGGAAGAAATGTTCTCCATGCCCTGCTGAAACATCACATTGCTTGTATTCTCATTTCCAAAGGCCTTTGCTTTACTAACAAGCATAAATGCATTGCCTCTTTTTGGATGCCTGTATGATGTCCAGTGTTTCACTCCCTTAATCTGAACTTTGACAGTTTTGTACTGTCAAGGAATGCACCGCAAGTGATGGTGTGCAAGAGGGTGAAAAAGAGAAAGAGGTGCAGTTTTGTGTGTAATATGATCTACAGAATTTCCTACTGCATGCAGTAGGAATAAAAGTAGTCATTAGTGAGATGAAGTATAAATTTTACACTCCTGTAGTCAGTTACTCAGCTGATCTTTCCAGAATCTTGGAAAAGTGTACTGCAGCAATACATATATATTATACTTAATGATGACCATTAAGTCTGCAGTCACAAGATTCAGTCTGCCTTTTGCAGCTAAATTCATACTGCAGCCTCCCAGATTTTGTAATAGTTACTGACATGGTACAAAATAATAATACCGTGGAATCATGACCCTGATTAGTAAAGGGGTAACTGCACTCCCTTCTTCATCTTCATTGGTCCCCATGGGTTTATACTAACAATAAATTTGTTTCATTCTTTGAAGATGAAAGGTGCTATAAAGTGCACTTTATTAAAACCACTATAAAGACGTGTTATTTTTGCTCATATACCTGCTGAGTGATGGCTTCCAGAAGTCCAACAGCACCACCTGAACACACACACTTTACCTTCTGGTTAGGAGAATTCCTCCTAAAATGTAAGCTACTTTTCCAGCTTTTGGTGTACAACTTCTTCTAGCTTCAGGACTAAAGATCAGCCTTTCTATAATCCAGAAATCTGGGTGGGGATACAGGTTTACTTAAGAAAGAAGTGATACAGAGTCTTGATAGATAAAAATGATCCAGCAGACCAGGTTCACAGCCAGATGCTGGTCTTGACTCTTATCTAGGTCATGAACTGGTGGGTTTGGGTACAGGTGAGGCAGTGCCAAATTCTCACCATCTTTGACCCCAATTAAAAGTCTCCCATGATGAACCTAATTATTATATCTTTCCCTGCATGTTGCCTTTCCTTACATAGGATAACTCCTTAGAAACCTGCAGGACCATTCTTTAATGTCCACTGAAAAATTTCTTCCCTCTCTTTTCCCTATGGTGCAGAATCTCTGAATCATTGTTTCCCAGAACAGTGTCCCAAAACTCACATGGGTTTATTCTTTTGAGGCTGATGACAAAAATATTAGTGCTAACAAAAGAACAGTCCAAGTTCCTAGTTTGCCTACCATAACATAACAGCCACAAGGGTCCCCAGAAAAGGATGCTATCCCCAGGTATGCACCTTTAAAAGTAGGACTCTTCCCACCAAAATTGTCTGCTTCACATTTTCAGTCTCTCGCTGTATAGATGCCAAGAGTGTAATTTCTGAGAAGCACTCAATACCCTTAGACATTGACTTTGTTCAAATTACTAACTGTAAGCCTACCTCCTTTTCTCTTCCTTTAACAGCTCTATTATTTGTTTCAATTTCTGTGAGCCTTGACCTCCCAGATGGATTCTCAGACTGCATCTGCTAACCACCTTCACAAACCAAGTATCCCACCTATGCCTAGAGAGCCTTTTCCCTAAACAAACAAACAAACAACAACAACAACAACAAAGTAATACTAATAATTTTTTTAAAAGCCAAAAGAAAATGAAACCACAGATCAAGACTTAACATGAAGAAGAAATGGGTCAGGGAAAAAGTCTCAGTTATCAAGACCGGATGCAGTAATTAAGTAAGAGAAGAAAAATAAACTGTTACCTCAGTCACAAACACAGAAAAAAATAATCTGGAATAATCAGTTACATATCTCAGTTTGTGTTCTTGTGCAGGATGTCCAGAGTCTGGTGAATGAAAGCAGTTTTCCTGGCACCTGATAGTCACAAATTCCTGCCTCGATTACCTTCGCAACCTGGATACTTTTTCACATATATCTTTTAAAATATTAACTGATTACTATTAACAACCTCTCTTGCTTGTGATCAGAGTAATAAATTTGTTCATGACTGCATCTATTGCCTCTTATTTGGCAGTCAGAAGTGACCACAGCCTCTATCTTCCATCACCTCTGCCCCTTTTCTAGGCTGCTAAGAAGTCAGAAGTTTTAGAGATTAAGCCTGTTGCTATGACAATCCTAGTTCTTATAACTTGGCCTCCAAAATCCCTGTTCTTGCCTCAGTTTCTGTCAAGAAGAAAGCTCAGAAAATCACACAGAGAACTCTTGCAAACTAAAGGCAGGAGGAGACTTTTCTTGTAGTGAGTCTCCTTTGTAGCTCTGTGCCTCACCTCCTGCCAAGGCTATGTTTGGAAAGGACACTCCTTTGCTTTCTACCAGAGTATTCCTTTGGAAACACAGACTTGGACAGGGAATGCAGTAAATTATCAGATATCTCAGCTGTCTTGCCTCTTCCTTCCACTCTGTTATTGTTTTTAATGGCTTGCCAAGATATTTTCATGAGACAGTAAACAAAGGGGTCTCATGTCCCTTAGCAGATTTCCTTAATTGAGGTAGTTGGGGACCCTATTTTAAGACCGAGAAAATAGCTGATCCAAAACAAACCCAGATCCACAGTGATGGAAATGGAAACAAGGTTCTCTAAGTTCCAGGCATTACAGTGCAGCTTCCCAGAATGTCACTGCTAACCAGGAACACATATAGGTAGCAAATTTTAGAAGTATATTAACATATTAAAGTCATATACTTAACTCAGCTGTACAGAATTCAGTTCTGTACAGCTAAAGGAATGAAAATAGGTTTTATCTATTGCAGAAAAAAAAGGCAAGAAAGGAAGTATATTCAGCAGTTGATTTACTCCTATCCTTAGTAACCCTGCCACAAACCAACCAGAGTACATAGGACAGGATGGCAGGATAAAACACATGGAAATGTAGGAGAGTAGACAGGGTTGATTTTATATGTTTATATTGTTATATGTACACACACACACACAGGCAAAGTATATATGCAGACTGAAGTTATATATATACATACACAGGTATCTCCTTTCTGTCTTTTGCCCTAAATTCAATCCTGCTTTTAAATGCATAGCCCACACAGAGCTCCCACAGATGCCAGTGACAGTGCACGTGCCCATGTCTGGGCTAAAACTAGTTTATTTAGAACATCTTAGGCATGAAGCCCAGCTTCATTTTTAATACTACTTTACATTTAACTTTTATTTATTCTATGTGAATACTGATGATCCTAAACAAGTTTAAAGAAAAGCACAGGGTTTATTTTGGATGCCTGAACAAGCATTTTCAAGACCTACATCAGTATATACGGTTCCACATTCTACAGAATATCCATCCCAGCCTGAGCTGCACTTCAACAGGGCAGAGAGTGGGGGTAGAAGGAGCCTAGGTCTTCATTCTTGAAAGTAAACTTTTACATACACACAGTTGAACTACTTGAATCATAACTTCAGTGCTAACTCTTGTGAATGTAATAAGTTTTTTAAATTGGTATTTTAGAAACAAAAAGAACTAATAAAGGAAACAGGGTCACAAAATGAGTATTTTCCACTTTCCTCTCCCAAACAGTTAAAGAAGTCTTGTTTGGGAAATATAGAGAGAAGTCATAGGTCCCACTCACACAGCTGTGATATTAACATAGCTTGCTTTCATTTGCTCTGTGTTTTCCTCACATTAAAAATGAAAGTACAAAAAATAATACCCATGTAGCCTTACCTCACACATCCATCCACTTACTTCAGCTCCTCCACTGTAACAACATTCCCAAACATGCCCTCTCTGCTCTCAGTTCATGCACACTTGCTACCCAACTGCAGGTCATTAAGCTGCACACCTGCAGTGACTTAACTAGTGCTTTACTCAGCTCTGAACCACTCCCCCCAGCAAGAGTGAAATCATTCACTCTTCACACTCTCATTAAATGCTGTCTTCTCCTCATGATACTCTGTGCCAACTTCCATCATGAATCCAACCTGTAACACTCAGCAGGTAACCAAGGAGAAACTGTTTATTATACTATCGACACACATATATGTAACTATTTATGAGGAATAAAAAAAGGTAATTTCCAGTTTAGATGATGTGGATGACCACTGTCTTGAAACACAAGCAATCTGTATGTAACTGTGTGTCACCAAGCGCTTAAATGTGTAAAGAGATGCCAGAATCATTTAAAGCTTTTCCTCTTCACTAAACACCATTTTAACTAAAAATACTTAGTATGGGCACAGGCTTTCCATATAAATATTGTGATTTTTAAATGCTGTCTGTATTTAGCTTCTCTGAAAGACACATGCTGTTTTATGTACCACCTGTATGTGCAGAAACAAATGGAGTAGATGTGAAGTTAAAGCTGCCCATCAGCTAAAGAGTCCTTGTTGGGGAAAAAAGGCTTTGCTGTGGGTGCCTTTAGTATCACTCAGGTTTTTTGAGATTTTTGTTTGCAAATGGTTTCATGGCCTGTTCCATGGAAGTAAATTTCCAACCATAAATGAAACTCTACAGGCAGAGATCCCCAGGGGGTACCCATCATGGAGAATTCCTTTTTATCACCTTCCATACACAGGGCTGAATTTATCTTTGACGTGACACCACTGGTGTTAATACTACATGAAGGATCAATTTCCCATACATTATTTGTTTCATTTTCATAAAGCCAAGGAGGCCAGATCAGTAACTCTGAAAGAGTAAACTACCTTATTTCCATTTCCACCTGCAATTTAGAGCCAACTATTTAGTCTATCTCTAGTGCTGGGTTACATTTTATGGTCAATGCAGGATGATATTCTAGAGAAGGATGTTGACACTAAAATAGTCACAATCAGTTCAAAACTGGATCCAAATTACCTTAGGGTGAGATACTGGGGATTAAAAGTATCCAGAACCCTCTGCAGTATGAGAACATTAATATGGTTGATTAAGAGGCAGGAGGTAGTGATGGCCTGTGTATTGCCCACAGCACTTCAGATATATCTTTTCTAGGGGGATTAATGATGATCAATTGTTATCATCCCTCACAGATAGCTGGTAGCTGTCTAGGGCTGTGTTAGAGGCTAGGTTTTAGGCATGGAGTACAGAATACTGCCCTTAACGTCCTGAGAGCTACCATTTCTGAGTTATCCAGAGGCTGTGGTGCAGTAAATCTAGAAGCTGTCCCTCCTGTGATATATATTCCCTTAACTTTCCACAGTGTGCCTGACCTTCACGCCCACAGGACTGCTTTTGAAAAGCAGTGCAAAGGTCCGTGGCTTCCATGCTCCATTTTACACGGGACATGATTTATGAGTGGAAATCTTGTAAAAATGGAATTTCAGATGCATTTCCTTCACTGACAGGTTGGGAAACATCTTATAAATGACAGTTTTGGCAAGTGCCAAATTCCTTGCCAGTGATCAACAGATTTTATCAAGCTTCTATAGCCTTCACATACAAGTTCTACAGAATCTTGTTCTAATTTATTAGTAACTTGCTATTATAAAATCCCATTGAATGAGCAATATTTGCTACAATGCCATGCACACAAACCATCTGCAGTACCTGCAAATAAATTATATCTTCTTCTGATCTAAAAATACATATTTCTTATTATATTCTTGGAAGAATGGGGAAAGTTACTTGGTTACAAAAACACCACAAATCCTGTGCACCATGTAAAAGGTCTCATTTTACCCACTTTCTTCACATCTGTGCAAATAAAGCCATTGTTACAAGCACAAAGAGCTGTGGCATACAATACACGCAGCTATGAAACCCATGAGCGCTGCTATGTGTTGAGTCTTTAAATGGAAGTGGCACATCTGCTTTTGGCATAGGAGTGTAAATCAATCCAAGATGTTTATTAAAGAGTCAGTAACGACCTGTCCACACGCTCTTTCTTCCATCCAGCCTTGGGTTTGTTCTCGCTTTGTTATTTTCCTGGCAGTTAAACACGGGCTCTGCACACTGAAAGTATGTGGTGTTTCTTCACGTACGGATAACATAACATGTCACGTAATATCGAACAAGCATGTGATGCAGAATGGTTTGGACAAAAATGCAAGCCAAAATGAGGTGGGGAGGAAAGGGTAAGTACAAACAGCTACAGAACAGTGACTGAAAGGTCTGTTACTCTGCAAAAGGCAACTGTGTTTCCTAATACTTTTTGAATTAATGAGATCTAGATTTGATTCCATGTTCCAGATCTTGGTAATTAATGAGCAAAATTTGCAATAGTGAAGGATGGTGAATATTTTCTTAAGGAAGTCAATAATTGGCTTTGCATTTGCTGAAGGTATTTATACCACTGGGTATTGTACTAACTGGGTCTACCTGAGCAGGTCTGGTAGGAGCACAAGCCCCTCAGCCCTTGCATGGATTGACCAGCAGGAAAGTCAACATAACACTGGCACTGGCCAATACTGACATTGCAAACTGGCCCTTTTTGTGAGCAATTGCTGGTGTATTTGGCATAACCTATGTAACATGTTCCATATGGCATAACATATGTAATATGTTCCTTTCCCAAGGACTGAGGAGCTCTAGGGTTTGCTGTAGAACAGCAGTCCAAGGACAACAGTATCTTTTGTGGGCAGCCTTTTTGTGGGCTACTTGCATGAAACAGCACTTAAAAGACTGTACCTCAGGATGAAGGCAATGGCTCTGGGTCTCACAGTAGAGCCTGGGCCATGCAGTGTTCCTTCCTCTTCCACCAGAGGATGCAAAGGAAAGCATTCTAGGAAAGGGGATCCTCAACAGCTAGGCAGGAGGAGCAACCCATTCTGTGTCCCAGTGAAGGGCCTACTTTGTACTATGTCTTATAGTAGCCAGAAGAAGAAAGAAAAATACAGTGGTTGTTGTTTTCTTGACTTCCATGTGGGGAGAGTATAATGGTTATGCTGTTCTTCAAGTGCATTGAAGGAAACAAGACATGTCCTGTACGATACTAAAGGGAGGCTCAGCCATTGGAAAGGCAATATCTCTTTTGTATTATGGCAGAGGAAAACCACTGTTTTAAGAGACAAGATTGAAAAACAGACTGTTTTATGGGAAATGGTTCAGGAAGGCTTGTTGTACAGAAGAGGGAATAGAGGCTGCTGGAAGTGTGCCACCCAGTGTTTTATACTTGCACATTTAATTGACTAGACTGAACAAATATCTTCTGCAATTGTTCATTGCTTTGTTGTTAAAATTGTCAGGATCTATTAAAAGGCTGGATTCCATATGCATATGTTTCAGTGATAGTGTTACCTATCAGTTCTGTCCCAAAAGTGTCTGATTGCTTAAATTAGTTAATTGGATGTCTTTTCATCTGTAGCTGAAATTCAGCTGCATGAGTGACCCCGGTGGATTTGCTCAGCAATACAGAACATACCAGGACAGAATTTATACAGCGATTTTTACTGCAGGCTAGAATTACCTTGATCAGACTTGTTATAGCATCTTGTTAAAATATTTTAGCCAGGAAAAAAAAAGTTAATTAAATTAAATCAAAATAGGTAGCCCAGAAAAGTTTAAAAAGGAAAAGAGAAAGTAATGCTTTCTCTGGATTATTCCACACACTCTTAAATTTCTCCATTTAATTTTATTTTATTTCATATGCCTGATAATGGGACTTCGTGGAACTGAACCTTTTGCAAGACACTGTGCCAGGTTTTTGGAGAGCATCTTGGACAGGTCTCTTCATTTCCATTTCATTTTGTCTATGGCTGAAACATTGTTATTTAAATGAGTGCCTTCCAGAGCTCAGATTTTTCTAATGCAAATGTGTGCTGTTTCCCTAATGAATTGAAACCGTCAATACTTCTTTTTCCCTATGAAAAGCAGGATAAAAAGTAGCATTATCAGGGCTGAAGGTGAACTGGGATGTTACTTTTGTGTGCATTTAAGCTAAAAAAGGCGAATACATACAATGGTGAAGTATCAAAATATTGGCTCAGTCTTCCTTCTGCCCAAGATATGATTAAAGCAGTTCTGTATATTTTAAAGAGCAGCTGATGTAGGGAAGGTGCCAAGACAGTGCAAACCAGTCACACTCTCTCAAGGCGTTCTGTATAAGCTGCTTAGAGGAGTGCACACAGAAGTGAGACACTGTGTGCCTCCAGCAATCTTATGGTGCTCTATACCATACTGGTTTTTGAAGGTTGTGATGCATTTTAATTTGAAAGTAGTGTCCTCTCATTTTTAATTTTTTGGAAGCTGTCTACCAGGAACCATAGTCTGAACTTACAGAACATCTTGGAGGTAAGTAAGTAATAGCAAAGAAAGGAAAAAAGAATAGATCCTTGGTTTCCTTTAGAGTGTACTGCATGCCTGTCTTCAGGCTATTCTTTTAGCTATAATGTCTAGAAATGGAGGGCTTTTTTTAAATCTGTGAATGTGGAAGTTCTCCAGTAATCACATGCCTCCTGGAGCAGGAGCTTTCTGCTCATCAAATATTGCCAGATATGAAAAACACCACATCCCATGCCCCCGGCATCAAAAGGGTTGGCAACACCTGAGTTACATCCATCCCTGATCCCTGCCAGACCAAGAGGCATGTGATGCTGAAGCACGTGGACTGTCTCACCCCTTCTCCCATTGGACAAGCACTCATCTCGCAGCAAAAAATGCCACAGTTCATGCCCAGTAGCACCCATGCCAGCAGTATGAGCAAACAGACCTCAGAGACTGAGCTCCCCTTTTAATCACAGAAGTTGTTGTTCTCTCTCAGTGTCAGTGGTTGTTGTTCCAGCCCAGGTTTTTATACATGTTATTTCTGGACTAAGGAAAACTTGAAGCTGCTTGCCCTGAAATACCAAATTTATGGATGAGGAGACAACTTCAGCCTGCCAGGTGATAATTTGGCACCCTTATGACATTGTTAAAATCCCTACAGCTGTAAATATTTATTGGATATGAAATATACTCCAGCTAACACATTATCATATGAATAAATCTAACCTTAAATAAAACATGTGCTCTCCATCTTCTAGTCAGTTTATAAAATTCTTGATTCTCGCTCTGCGCATTCTCAGCTTAATACAGCTATTCCAACGTACAGCCATCTGTGCTGTGCCTTGATTTCTTTCCTAATACAACATTTTGCTTCTTTTATTTCACCTCTTACAGCTTTTGCAAAGTTTTGATTTGATAGGACAAGCACAGTGAGGGCATTAGGACCAAGAGAAAGACGCACACATTGCTCTGTATTATGTCTGGCAAAGTGCTTCCTGACTGAGTGCCGTAGTTATGTGTGAAACAAAGTCAGGGACCGACTACTTCTCATCTGTTGATCACAGTTAACTTGAAGCCTCTGAACGGGGGAGAGCTGTCAGATCTGCTTTCACAGATACAGTGCTTCAATCCAGGCAGCAATTGGAAACTTTGAAGAAGCAGGACATACTCTGGAAAGAAACTATGAGAAACGGGATTTCTTTCGACTTAGAATTTTAAAAGGGAAAAAAAAAAATCAAAGCTTTAGTTACTCCTTTAATCAGCAAAGCATGCACTTTCCTAACTAAGCTGGGACTCCGTATAATAAAGGATCTACTTTATCTCACTGGATCCATGCTACGTTTTACTACAGTAAGTACAATATTAATAGGAATGTTTTAATTTCTTTTTCTGTAAATAGAGAGGAAAGCATGAAATGGCATCAGTGAAATGTGAAGCAAAAAAATCCTCTTGGCAGATAGTGAAAACCAGGGCTTTTGTGCAATCCGAGGACTGAAATCTGAGGAAGATCCAAGTGATATTTAACATGACCATCTGTATCATTTTGTCACCAACAGTATGTTCTTGAGGAAGAAGTGCAGATATGGATCACGTAAGCTGCAGTTTTTCTTGTTGTTTCTGACGCTGGGTTTTTTGCTACTGATGGTTACAACGCTGAATCCACCACCCAGCAACCAGAGCAAGGAAGGGACTTTCCAGCCTGTGGAGTTCAACCCCCGGGAAGGGTATCAGATGGACTCTGTGGAGACCCAAGAGATGCTGGAAACCCAGGAGGAGAGCCAGCAGTATTACCCTTTGGATGGTCTATCGCCTTTCATCTCCCTGCGGGAGGATGAGTTGATCATGGCCGTCGTGTCGCCCACCGGCAAAAGGAACCACAGCAAGGCCAGGAAGGGCTATCGCGTGGTGAGGCAGCAGAGCAGGCAGCCGGAGGGGAAGGCAGAGGGGGCCCCCGAGTCCCAGCCGCTGTCCCTTCCCCTGCAGGACGGGCAAGGGGCTGCTGCGGGGGAGCGGCCGCTCGGCCTGGAAACCCACGGCTTTAACGAGGTGCTCAGCGAGCGGATCGCGCTGCGCCGGGACCTGCCTGAGGTACGACACCCGTTGTAAGTAAAACACCCTATTTCACTTTTAGGGGAAAACCTGCCTCCTTCCCNTCCCCCCCCCCACCCCCGCACCTCTCCTCCTCTAGACCTCGCGTCTTTCCTATCCAACTCCCCGCTCCGGGTCGGGCTCTCCGTTCCTCAGACCAGGACGCTCCCAGCCTCCTTCGGGAGGTGGTTCAAGCCCTCAGGAG
>WEIU01004888.1:174435-215729 GCA_013389925.1 Aegithalos caudatus | reverse complement strand
GGCGGTAGGGCAGGGAGCGCCCCGGGGCCCGCCCTGGTCTGTCCGTCCGTCTGTCCGTCCGTCCGTCTGTCCGGATGCTGGGCTGGGGAGAGGGAGGGAATCCGCGCCGGGCTGGCGAGCAGGAGAGGGGGCTTCCCTCCTCGGCCAGGCCCCCGTCTCAGCCCGCCTGCCAGAGCTGTGGGGTCAGAGGGCTTCCAAAATAATGAATGAGTCAGGAGCTGAGGCTTTCAGATCTTCCAGAACAAAAGTGGCCCGATGGTCACTCACAGAAGTGGAGCCGACTCTGCACTGCCGTGGCCTCACTTTAAATATCGCGTGCAGTTTTGGGCAGCACTACATAAGAAAGATATAAAGCTATTAAAAAGTGTCCAGAGAAGGACAATAAATGGCTCTGGAGGAGAAGCTGTGTGAAGAGCGGCCAAGGTCACTTGGTTTGTTCAGCCTGGAGGAGACTGAGGGGAGAAGAGGAGACTGACCTCATTGCTGTCTACAGGTTCCTCACTAGGGGAGGAGGAGGAGGGACAGGCACCGATCTCTTCTCTGTGGTGGCCAGTGACAGGACCCAGGGAATGGCCTGAACTTGTGTCAGGGAGGTTTAGGCTCTATATTAGGAGAAGATTCACCCAGTGGGTGGCTGGGCACTGGAACAGCTCCCCAGGGAAGTGGTCAAAACACTAAGCCCTGACAGTTCAAGGAGAGTTTGGACAATGCCCTCAGGCAAATGATGTGACCTTAGGGTGTCCTGGGAAGGGCCAGGAGTTAGACTCAATGATCCTTGTGGATCCTTCCAACTCAGAATATCCTGTGATTCTGTGGCAAGTATTGAAAGAAACTTGCGGGAGGAAGGAAATTGTCTTGCAGACAATTGGAGATTGTCTGCCAACACCATCATACCTGTCAGCAGCTGGGCTGTAAGGCCACCGCGAAAAAATATTGCATTTGAAGCCCCAGGTGTTACACTTGAAGTCTGGAGACTTGAAAGCCAGTTGCCCCAGCAGCCCAAGAGGGGCTATTCATCATACTTCTTAAAATGGATCTGAGGTGTATCTGCTGTCAAGCTGCCCCAGGGAAAGTTTAGGTTGGATATTAGGAGGAATTTCTTCAAAGAAGGGGCAATTAAACATTGGAATGAAATGTCCAAGGAGGTGTGGAGTCACTGTACCTGGAGGAGTTTAAGGAAAGACTGGACATAGTGCTGTGGTCTTGTTTGAGAAGGTGCTGATCAAAGACTGGACTTGATGATCTCAGAGGTCTTTTCCAACCTAATTGATTCTGTGATATGCTTCCCTTCCCAGGGGGAGGGCAAGGGATGTGAGTGGTGTCTTGTCTACTGTAACAAAAACAATTGTAATTTTCTCCCAGGACACGGTGGAAAGGTGTACCAGAAAATATTTTAAATAATACACAGAATAATTTTTTTCTAGTGTTCATTTTCACATGTTTAAAGACAGCTGGCAGCTCTAATTTAAACATACAGTCTCAAAGAAAGAGAAATGAAACTGTGTTTTCTGTACTTATTGACTAGGCTCAGTGTTAATTTGGTTAACTCCATTAAATAATGACATGCTGATTTCAGTTATTTTTTGGCATTCTTCACTGCTAACTCTTTGAACTATGTAATCTTCAAAGAAGGAATGACTACCCTGTGGTGGAAAGCCAAAAAACAGTTTTATTTTGGCAGCTGAAGGGCCATCCAACAAGAGAGAGCTTCAGTTAATACTGATCCTGGTAAAATTTAAACCATGGTTCCAGTGCTCTTGGATAGATTTTGCCGTCTGACTAGTTATAGCCTAAAGAGCTCTCAACACCACATCTTACAGAGCCCAGACTGAATCCCCAGATCTCAGCATCTGAGGCTGATCTAAATCCAGATCATAAACCTGCAGCTGAATATGTTTAAGCCAGACCTGTCCTTTACGGCACAACACACAAACCACAATGATAACTTTTAGGTAGAGTTTACTCTGGGGGCCTGGCTGGCAACTGTGTCAGTCCAGTTTTACAGCAGTGTAAAAAGAGAGCAAACCAGAATCGGATTGTCTGTGTCTCTATTTGGTTTGCATCACACTGTTCATCACAATGTCTATTATTGTTTAATTAGAGGGAAGCCAACCAGTTAGAGATGTTTCAGTGAGTTACCTTCATGGACTCAGTCTCCCTCACGTCACTTGAAATTGGATGGCAAATACTTCACATAAGAAGCAGCCCTTCCTCTGACGTACCTTCTTCCCTCAAAGTGCTTTCTGCTGCTATCAGTTGCTCCAGCTGAGACTGACAGTCTCCTGGGACACCTGAACCAAGCCTGCCATTGTGACTTTTATGACGGGGGTTCTGCCCAAAAGACAGGTCTATTTTCCTCTCTTGGGTTTGAGTGTCAAATGGCAAAAGAAACTGACAAGGTATCTGGAAAAGTTTAAGTTTCATTATAAAAGTATAGCTTCCTCTGGAGTGCTGTTTGGAGCTGAATCTCAATGAAACGTTTTCCTGAAGGTGAGTGGGAGTCCCTGTCAGCTCTGCCTTTGCCTTGTCAGAATTGCTCTCTGTTCATTGCTGCATATGACAATTCCTTGTTTTTCACAAATTAGATTAAATCACCATGTCTCATATCAGTCACAGCCCTGACTTTTTAAAATGCCAATTTATGATAGACAGTCTATGAAACTGCTCCAAATTACTGGGAAGATATTTTTGTATACCAGTACCGTTGTGCATTTTTGTGAAAATTAGATATCTATATTGCAAGTCTTTGCCAATCTCCATGGCAACTAAGCACTCGCCACCAAGGTAATATGTTCAAGTACAGTTATTTTCAATTCTTTTCCAATTAAGATTTCACAACAGCCTTATTTTCTTGCTATAACCACAGTACTAGAAACTAGGTGCTAATAGCTATAGAATGTTTCTAGTTAGGAGCTGCCTGGTAGTAAAAGATCTTACTGCATCAGATCTTCACTTTTCTTAATTACTTCTTGATTCTACTGCTTGAAAATATTCACTCCCAAGTCATGAGAGTATTCTTTTTTTGATCCTGCTGAAAATAGAAACAATCACCTTATATGAAATTGTGAGGTACCAGTATTGTTGATTACATAAAATTAGTAAACCAAGGACAATACAGATTAATTACAGTGTAAAAATCAAGAAAATTTGCCTTTCTATGCAAAAAAGTGAACTATTAAAAATATAATAAATTATTAAGATTGTGCCCCTTTTAAATATATATTACCAGAAGTGCATCTATAGTAACCATTTATGTATATTCACAATTAAATCATTCAGACTGTGGATTCTCTTAAGTGATTGGCAGCTTTGTGTCTGAAGAGTGTCTAGCAGCATAGGACCTCAGTCCATGAATGGAAGCATTAAGTAAAATGCTAATAAACGGAAATACTAAAATTATATCCCTTACATGAGTTTCTGCTGAGTAGCCAATTGTTTAACAACCACTGTAAAATCTGTATAATTATTTGCTTGGCAATACAAAAATGCTGAAATAACAATGGGCTACATTCAGCCAATTGTGTAATTCCTTGAAGAAATTCTTGCTGCTGGAGATTAAATGAATTAGGACACTCATTGACTGTTATTTGGGAAATGAAAAGATTTTTAAAATGCGCTTTCTAATGTCAGCAAAGCAGTATACAGACATAGTCTTCACATATCTACAATGGGAATTTGAAGGCATTTTCTGAAAAATGTGCATCCTCACACCAGAACAGATGGTTTTCATATGCAGGTTCTGTGAGGACAAATGGGAAGTATTTGTCATCTTTAAATGTTTGAGTTTTTGTGGTGGTTTAACACCAGCTGGGAATTAAACCCAGTTCCCCTCTGGTGAGGGAGGAACAAAAGAGAGAATATGGGTTGAGATAACAATTTATTGAAAGCAAACAGCAATGGAGTAAGAAACAGACAACGACAGCAGCAATATTAATAACAAAAGTACACAAAAAGAGAAGGTGCTTTACACACAAAAGGCATTCACCCTTGACTTAGCTCTGCATGGCCACTGAGGGTTGGAGGGATGTTCCTGTGACTCAGCAATGGCAGTGATTATTCCAGAGACAAAGTCAAATGGCAGGAGGGTGTTCCTGTGTTTTGGCAGTGTTACGCAGTTATTCCTGATACCAAGACAAGATGGTGGGTGCTCTCCTTACACAGTGCCATGTGGCCTCCTGAGACAAAGACAAGATGGCAGGTTCTCCCTGCAGCCAGTGTTCCCCAAGCCCAAGGCAATGAGAAGCAATGACAGAACAAACCCCCAAAACTGGATTGCCCACATGGCACCACACCACCCACTTCCAGACTGCTCTGCTGGTGCGAGTGCACACTGACTCCCAGCTGGGAGCCTCATTCAGCAGCGATTCGTGTTCATTGAAAAAGCAACCTGTACAAATTTTATAGTGAAAATACATTTTCTTTCTTAAATATATCTATATTTGTAATCATGGCCCATGTAAGGATCCATGTCATTGCCATAAAGGACTGAGATGTTGGCTTCACTCACCAGGATCTTGGTCAGGTAATCCACAGGTACCCTGATCTGTTGTGCAGATGAATTATTTTTAGTTTTAATGGTACTGCAATTGTCTACTCTTTTCTCTCTTACTTGAGAAAATGTGGAAATTGGTGGAGGCCGACTGACCTGCTTTATCCCTCACGCTGCTCTAATTGTCTTCATTTTTTCTTTGCATTCAGGACTGTTTCTGTTTGAATTCTGGTTTTTGAGGCAGACAGAGCAGGAAAAAGAGCTATCTCAGAACACAGGAACACTTTCCTCTTTTTGTAGTGCCATTCCCATATTTTCACTTCATATTCCAGTTTTGGACACCTTAGTACTTCCTTTTCTTAAAAGTGAGTTGAGATCTTAAACTGCTCTCCACCCCTGAAGGTTTAGGTGCTGCTTGCAATACAAAATACTTTGATCTGAGAAAAAATATAGCCATTTGTGCCACTGTTTCCAGTGTCTTCCTCATTTCACCCATGCAGGTGCCTACAGCAAAAATATGACTCCAGTCTGCCTACTGCTAGTGTCATCATCTGTTTCCATGATGAAGCCTGGTCTACTCTGCTGAGAACTGTGCACAGCATTATGGATACAGCCCCAAAGGCCTTCCTCAAGGATATCATCCTAGTCGACGATCTCAGCCAGCAAGGTAGCTCCCATTTCTCTGTATGTGAGTTCTTTTTTCCAAAATTTTGGGGAAGAAATTGTCCTCCTCGAAGAAGTGTATGAAAAGAGGACAAGGCAGAGGATTCTCAGGAAGAGAGCTAAGCAGAGCCCAGAGCTGGCTACCAGGTTTCACTATCCATCCCTAGAATTCAGCATAGCCTTTCAACTTTGAAATATGTTTCTTTTTTTCTCCACATAATTTACAACCACACAACTTTCTTACTTTAAAATAAAATCACAGTATCCAAATCTTAGGATTCCCACTGGACCAGATCTGCTGTCATAATTTCCAGACTTGGATTTTGGCTGAAGCACAGAGTGGAAAAGTCCACATTGCTAAAGTAATCCAAAGTGCTTGGGAAAGCCAAACACCTGTAATATCTCACTCTCATCTGTGTATTTTATGAGATGATGAGAGCATCTACCTTTTGCTGAAAACAGGAGAGGAGTCTATTAAGATTCCCACAGGAATAGCTTCATACCTTGTGAATCTCAATTTCCATTAGTCTCTACTTCCCTTTGACGTTATGCTGCTGTAGAAATATTTGAAACATGGCCTACTTGGCCATTTAAAAACAAATGCCCCGAAACATTTTACCAGCAAGAAGTAGCATCTCCTACTACCTGCTTCTTTTCTGTAACAGCTTGAATCAGAGCTAAAACATTTCTGTGATTATTCTGTTTCTGACAGGGCCCCTGAAGTCAGCTCTGAGTGAATACATCTCTAAACTGGATGGTGTGAAACTCATCCGGAGCAACAAGAGGCTCGGAGTCATCCGAGGTCGGATGCTAGGAGCTGCACGGGCTACCGGGGATGTGCTCATCTTCATGGATTCACACTGCGAGTGTCAGAAGGGCTGGCTGGAACCCCTCCTGGCCAGGCTCTCCAGCAACCGGTAAATCCCTGCATATGGTAATTTCTGCTGACAGGGACATGTTTGGAAAGTGCTGGGTAGTTTTTGTAATCCTCCCTTGGTTACCTTCTTGTTTCTAATCACATCCCTTTTATTTTCTACCTGATCATCATATCCATCACTCTGATATGTGGGAAGCAGGATAGGTCTCACAGCTGATAACCCTCACTTTACACCCAGTGTAAATTTCAAAATTTGTATCCAGTCAGAGCTTTAAGGCTTTCTCGTGGTCTGAATTAAAAAGGTTTCAGTCTCAACATGTTTGTAAACCAGCAAACATCCACCAGAGAACACTACTGCAAGACTCCACTATTTTTACATTTTAGCCATCAGTGATGAAGCCAAGAACAAAATGCTTTGTCCTCCTGAGCCAGTTTGGCTGTGTACCAACGTCACATTTTGGTTGCCATTTCTCTTCCAGAGAAAAAGCCCAGACTTCCTTGGCAGCCTAGACAGGTCCAGCTAATCACAGGTACTTCCACTGACTCCAAAGTAACAGAGTAAGGTAGAGATTCATATTTCTGAATATTTCATGTTTAGGGTGGTTCTTGGGCCTGCTCTCTAATGTACAGCTGAGCTCACCTATGCAGTCCTTTGAAGAGATTAAAACCACTGCAAATGTTTCTAAGCTTACATGTCAGTAAATCTTTTATTAAAGGGACTTTTTTGAAAGGAAAATCTGTACATTAACTTGTCACTTGGGAAAAAAATAATTGCTAGAGGGGGTAAAATAAAAAAAAAACCTTTAAACTCTTACTAGACTGTTAAAAAGTCATGCTAAACACCTTCAAAGGCTGTTCCCAGGTACTGGAAGAAGCTGCTTTTATGGCTTATTATGTTTCCTTATAAGAGAATTAATGTGAGCTTTTAGAAATTATTACATCATTTGAATGAAAACATAAGAATATTGAAAGCAAGAGTAATGCTGCGCTAGAATGTCAGGAATATTCTTTTCAAAAAGGTCCTCTTTGGAAAAGCAGATAATTTTTTGTTTGCTGACTAATTAGATGGTTTACTATGAATATACTTCATGATTCTTCTGCCTTCTACTATAGTCTATTTTTGATGTTCAAGCAAAACTACTGTGTGTATCAATTGGCCGGTCTTTATTCAAGGATGTTGAAATTGCTGAAGTTAAAAGAGTTACAAAAAGTCTCAGAGGAGAGCTATAGTGAAGGGAGAATTACAACAGCAGAAGAGAAGTTAGGAGTCTACAACCCCACCATGTCAAAAATTCACTGTCAAAAATTATCCCTCCTGAGGGAATGCAAAACCTCCGAGTCTGATTCTGTAGCACTGTCACCAGGGCGTGAGAAAGGAATTCTCTTCCCTTTTAGGTCCCATATGCTCATTCATTCCTCCAGGAGAGCAGAATTTAACAGCAAATTAACCAATCACTAATTGGGTTAATGAAGCAAAGGTGGGAAACTGGTTGGATAATAGTATGGGTTAAGCCATCCCTTTTTGTGTGCTGTATCAGTCACTGTGTCTGACCCTGGAAGCTTTGGCACTGCTAGTGAGGAGAACCTGTGACATCCTCCATTGAGGAGGGAAGATAAAGTCTATGGCACCTGGAAATCACCTTCCCTTACTGTCCCTCTTTCTCCAGCTGAAATATGGTGATAATAACACTGACCTGATAAGGAAGTTAATTCATGACTTTTCATAAATAGCTTCTAATGCTTGCATGGAGATCACCATGGGAATGTAAAGCATTAGCATGGTCAACTTGGCTTAATTTAGCACTTGAGGAGCTGTTAAATTGAATCATGTGCACTTCCTGAGACTACCCAAGACAGGAAAGCACAGGAAGTTGAGAGTGACTGGTAAAATCCATCTTTCCTATTCTTAATGCACCAATCAAACTGTAACTCATGCACTTTTGCTGGAGGGATAGGATGGGAAAACAGTCACCTAGAGTGAGTGAGATGTTTGCAGGCAAGGACCAATGCAGCCTTTCAAAGCTCAAACCTTTGCAGGAGCTTGAGGGAGCTGTAGAGGGTTTTAACTTTGAAAATGGTGATTAAGCCGTAGTTTCTATACTCCTGATCAAATGTGTCACTATTGTTGTGATCTTAGAGTGATGCTGACAGATCCTTGCCCAGACTGAGATCTCACTGTGAGTTGAATATAGTCACAACAGGAGAGATACTCCCTGTTCTTAGTAGACTGTAGGATAAATATAAGAAAAATGATCCCAAATTCACAGGCATAGAAATATTTATACAGAAATACTTGGCAGATATTTGACTTGTTCTGGGTAATGAAATTTCATCTCCTACATGATGGCTTTATTCACTAACCCAGTCTAATTTATTTTTCTGAAAGAAGTATTAAGTTATTCTAAAATCATTGTACATACACTTTTGAGCACCTTGATTGGGACTAGTTCTGTGAACCATGCCTAATAAATTGACTGGGAAGCTGTGCATCAGCTTAGTATATTGCCTAGAGAATGGTTCAGTGGTTTCTAAAGCATTCCTTGACATTTTGATTATTCAAGGGTGAATACCATAGGTACCTGGACAATATTAGAAAACTACATGAGATGCCCCACAGATCATTTCATTTGACAACTGTTTGTGTTCCAGGCTAATTCCAGGTGAGTAGCATGGTGCATAACAATGCAGCTGTGCCATTATCACAGCCATCTTTGGAAGGGTTTGCCTTTTCCAGGAGACTGCAGAGCTGCTATTTTGTATTCTGTCCAAAGGCAGGGAAAGGCAGAGGGGGGCATATAATGAACTGTGCCATGAAGCCTTAAAAATGTTGCTCTTTTGATCTAAACAGTGGCCACTGTGCTGAAGCAGGATGATTTTAAAAAATCCAAAACTTATTTCCTTAAAACGCTTCATGAAAGCAAAATGATATAAAATTATACAAATTATATCCTTGGCAAGGAATTCCACCTCCTAAAGAGGCCTGGGTACCATAACTATGGACAGAGGGGTGGTTTGCAAAGGGGTATCTGGGCCTTGGACCTTTCCCCTGCTCCTTGTAAGGGCTGTTTCTCTCTGTGCTGGAGCACTGCCTATACCCCACATCTCAAATATTAGATTAGGAGAGAGAAGCCTGTTATATTATTTTTAAAAGCTTATCTGGTTTCTAAAATTCAAATGTCTCTACTTAGCACTGTGATTCTAGGTCACTAATCTTTAATGAAAATACTGATAAACAGAATAAGAAATTAGCATAGCAGTGGAAAGGTGTTTCATCATTTGTGTGGTCCCATCAGGAGCAAATGGAAGCCTCTGCTTGTAGATGCAGGGATAGAAAGAATTCTGCTGTCCAGAAATCCTCTGTATGGTTCTGATTTTATGGTAATACACAAGAGAGAGGGGAAATATTTTGCATTAAAGATGAACAGCTTCTTCATCTCTTTTAATCTGATTCCCCACTTTTCAGTGGCCCATATCCCAGCTTTTTGAGCTACCAAATACATCAACCATCTGTTTTCTAACTTCTCACAGGCTTGGGGAAGCATGATGTTATCCGTTCAGAGCCCACACAACCCCAGCATCTGAGTATGCAATTCCATGCTGCTGCCCCTGTTATGAAAGCCTTCCATACACTTCACATGTAACAGCCTGCTTCCTGGGATTTCTGTGTTTGCTCCTTCCTTTTATATCCCTATTTGTCAATAACACTTATTTCAAATTCAGTAAATGTTCTGCATTTACATGGTAGCTTATGGGAAGATAAGCTATCTCTTTACAATCTTTCACAGTTGATCAAGTTCAGAGGGTGACCTATTTTAAAGAAGTTGAGGTAAAGAAAATAAAGACAAGAGTCTAAAGCCAGAGGCAAATATTACTGCTAAACACAGGAGCAATAAAGATTTAGGCATAATTCATGGCTCAGTGC
Organism: Aegithalos caudatus; assembly: GCA_013389925.1. Taxonomy (NCBI): domain Eukaryota; kingdom Metazoa; phylum Chordata; class Aves; order Passeriformes; family Aegithalidae; genus Aegithalos; species Aegithalos caudatus. The sequence continues at coordinate 205,778 of WEIU01004888.1, read as the reverse complement.
CTTGACTGTCCAGTGTTAAAAGGTGTTGGTTAACTCTACAGATTTTGTTATTCTACATACAAATTTTGATATTTTAGCAAAAAAGGCAGGTTCAAAAATTATTTTTAATAAAACATTCCCAAAGCATCCCCTTGGCACTCAGCTTTGCAGAGATTTGCTTAGTGCTTAGCATATGAATAGTCCATCCACTTGAGTAGACAGTTCCTATGCCCTAAGTTAGTCTGGAGTTGGTCTGTAAGGCAGTATTTAAGTAATCCTTTATAACTTAGCTTTGTCATTCCTTATCACTGCATTTTATCTTCTTATTAACCCTGTCTAATTTCAAGTGGTTTGTATTTCTAAGACTTCAGTTAGCCAGCAAGGTGCTCCCCCATCAAAATGCTGCATTTTGTGGAACCAGCTTGGGTCCTCAGTTACTCTCTGTAGTTTTGACTGTGTGCAGAAACAGAGAACCTGGACTGCCTGAATTTCTTAGCTATCTAATTTTTGCAAGCCATGACACACCCTGAAATAGGTTGAGCAATATACATAATTTTCATGTTTGTTTTTTGGGTTTTTTTTTTCCTCCTTATTTAAAGGAGAATTTAAACAGATTAAAATCTATTCCCTTCCCAGCAAAAGAAAGTATAAATCCATACAAAAGCACTTTCAAAAAAAGTGTATCCAAAACTTTAAAACAAATACATTAATTAATTCTTCCTTTCCCCATGTTACTTAGTTTAAAATTAGAAAAGAACCTAATGTCCACGCTGACTGTAAAGGGTCATGGGAAGACATTTCATTTGCAATTGTATTTGGTAAAGAAATCACAAACCAGGAAGTTGTTCTTGTTTGGGTTGCTCTTTTTCATGGAATTGTGACCTTTTGTAATTTGTGTGAGTTCCAAGCATTTGAAATATTCACAGATTAGTCAAACAGTTCAAAGCCTTGCTGCTAGTTGTATTTGAATTTCCTGTTTTTCCCTTTCCTCAGATTCCACAGAGTAAAATTAGCAGAAGTTTGTGTTTCATTTCAAGTGCTGAGAAGCTGCTGTCTGCCAGTTACCCAGTTAAAAACAAGAATATCTAAGAACATCTTCCAATTACCATCTACTTCAAATTTGCATTTAGAACTAATTTAGAACACAAATATCAAACCATCATTGAATATGCAGAAAACAGCTTTTTTTTTTAATCAAATCAAAAAAAAAAAAAAAAAAGGGTAAAGCACTGCTTGATTAGGATTAAAATTGAATAATGACCAATTTTCACACAAGATAAAGTTACTAGATTCCTCTATTTTAGATCAGAAAGACACTCCCAATACTTAGTTTTAAGAAGATGTGATTCTGTTGGTTTCAGCAGAGCTACATCATGACTACATTGCACTTAGACTAGGGGATGGTCTAGAACTACTCTTACAAACATACTCTTGAAATTTGTTAATCTTAGTATTCTGAAAAAGTTACACCAGTAGTAGCTCTAAAACACAGTTATCAGTTTTTACTGTATAATTTTGTGGGAAAGGAGATCCGATTTTATTTTATTCTGGTTTATGGCTGAATTTAGCCAGGATAGAATGTGACCTATTCCTGCAAATCATTTTCAGCTTGAGCATTGTAATTTTCCATGTCACAATTTGCAGATAGTTTGGATAATTGCTTGGTCTCCAAACTATCAGAATCCGTTATGTCCTTACTGGTGTATTTCTTGAATTGGAATCTTTAAGAATCACTACTGTGTGCCTACTCTTGTGAGCAATTGCACTATGCCAGAAGCAGCACTGGAGTTTGGAACTTTATAGTGTCAACAACTTTAACGTGGATTCCAAAAAAGAGACAGATTTTACATAGTTGCAATGATATGAAAATGTAGGATACTCTGAAATGTGTGGATCATCTCATCCAGAATATATCTGTGTCTGTGTTTGCATTTTCTCTATGTGAACTATCCAGGATCAATTCATCTGGTCTAGTCTGCATGGTCAAGGTCTTTTGAGTAGTTTAGTCTACATTGCCTCTGGCTTCTACTCAAATACGCCCTCTTGTTATTTCCCTCTTGAATCTGAAGTCATAAAATAAACGGCTGGGATCATTAATTCCTCAGTCCTGTCTGAATGAGAATGGATAAACCAGTAGCAATAGATAGTGTGGGTTTCAGCAAGCAGCAGCAAATTGAGGTGGGAACTATGCAGCTGCATCTATGCTCCCAACCAGGCAGTTTCCAGAGATACTCATACACTGGAGAATGCAGCAGGCTATAGAAATCACTGTTACAGGGACTTTTTATTTTTGACATTTAGTCATTTAAAATCCATTTAACTTGTCAGATGGATTTCCCCCAGCATATTAAAGAAAATAAATGCCTGTCTGTGTGAGTCCAGCAGGACACTACCTTTGTAGCTTTCAGAAGCAGGTAGTTTCCTTTGCATGCTATAAGTGAGTAAAGCTTTCAGTAGAAAGGGCCCTGCTGGCTTGAGCACTGGGTGGTTTTTTCTGTCATGGATACAAAACTGTATCAAAGGGACATCATTAGGAGAATCAGGGAAGGATATCAGCTTTATTATTTTTAGTATCACCTCTTTCCATTTTTTCTTGAGTCCTGTGGAAGGATGACAGGAACTCCATGCCTTGTATATGTCTGCAGATGTTGCAGGTAACCATAACATTTTCTCACCTATTTATAAACCAGATGCTTGTTTCTAAGAGTGCCTATTGTTGCATATTATAAAGGATGGTCTTACACCCGAGCAGAGAAATAAAATCACTTTTCTATATTAAATCTTCCTGGCTTAAGCTCATAGGACACCCTGCTCTTCCTAGGAAGCAAAATGGAGTAATTTTAAAGCAATCCTCTGCATGGTTCACCTTCGTACTATCAACTGGCAAGTAGTAGTCTATTTCTCTGTGGGCTCCTAAAATCCCCTACAGGAAATGTCAAGCATGAAAAAAAACAAAGTTGGGCGTTTCCCCCCATTCTGATACTGAAAAAACATTATTCTAGTGATTGTAGAGGCAGAGAAGATACACCAAGATTACATTAACACCACCCAGAGCTACCATCTTCCTTAGCTGGTTCTGGCCTCTGCCATGGAAAAATACAAATGTCTCACTGCACTGGAGACTTCTGAGATGTCCTTTCTTCACTGACAGTATTATGTTTCAAGCAAATTTCTCTCCTTGTGATTTCTGACCAATATTCACTTCTTAAAAGAGGAGATTAAAAAATCTACATTTTGCCCCTAAACTGACCATTTAATTTTTCTCTCTGAGTGTTTTAACAGGAAGTTTTTTTCCTAGGGAATAATTTCCTACATTGATATTCCTACTCTAGAACAATAATAATTTTTTCCAGTATACTTTAATCCCACTTAAAGTATACTGATTTTTCTCCAGGAGGAAATTCTGTCTATAGACAAGACTTTGCACTGAGACCAGAGACTATCATTTTGGCATAATAGAGAAAAAAATTGATAATGTTATTCTTCATCAATTTTCCTTGCAGTCCCTAACACCATTTCATTCATACTCTGAAAATGGGATATATCATTGATCTGAAAACAAGGAACACTGAAGAGTGTTCTGAACTACCAGTTAATTCCAAGATGATGTGCAAATACACTGTGAAATACTGTGACTTCTTTGACATAGGGAAATGTCTAGTACCTCTTCTCAGACTAATCCAAATTTAACTTAAGTTAGAAATTAATTCAAGGATTGCCCTTTACAGTGTAATGGCTCTGTTCTTGCTCTTAAAAGTATATTCCACACTGTGACAGTGCACTTGCAAGATCATTCTGAGATTGTGATAAAATACAACCAGGCACTGGCTTATGAACTCAGTAACAAATATTTTTTCAAAACAACCAGCAGAACAAACTAAGGGTAATAACACTCTTACCTGATGTGATGTGATAAACACATGAAGTGTCTGCAAGGTCTACAGGAAAATCAAAGGATGGTAAAGTGTGAGAGGTCAAAATCATCTTCTGCTATAAATTTTGCATAGATGCAGAGCCTGTAGCATCAGAGGCTGGGGCTTCTGTGTGAAATAGCTTTATGAGAATTCTGATGGTTAACTCATGAAAAAATCCTGGATAGTGTTAAATGACAATGCAAGGTACAAGGTATCAGTAAATTATTGATCTTTAGATTCCTCACTGCATGCTCAGTATTCCCGTGCACTGAGCACCTGAGCTTCTGTCAGCAGGGAAAGTAAGGGCACTCAGTGTTTAGAGGAGTGCTTGTGCTTGACAGTGTCAAAGAGGAGAATTAATGTTTACTAACAGAGTAATGAACTTAATTTATGCTTTGGTTTTGGAAATAAATAGTACTGTCTTTTTCAGAAACAGTGTCGTCTCCCCTGTCATAGACGTCATAGACTGGAAGACCTTTCAGTACTATCACTCTGTGGGCCTGCATCGAGGTGTTTTTGATTGGAAATTAGATTTTCATTGGGAACCAGTGCCAGAGCATGAAGAGAAGGTACGACAGTCTCCCATCAGCCCTATCAGGTAACAGTCCATCAGACAATGTGCTTTGCTCAGCTCAGCAGCAAAACTGTATAGTTTGGGTCATCTTGTGTCATCTTCCAGCTAACAAGAGAAAGGTGTCGTTACTTGAATATGCTCAGTTAATAATTCTGAAGGGATCATTTTTTTGTTTGTGCTGTTTGTTTTGGCCCTTAGTAATCATTCTAACTAGACTGCAGTCACACTTTTAATGTGACAAATAATTTTCACACATCGACACAACTAGAGTACAGCCTGACTAGACAAGGTGTGGAGGTTTGTAGGGAAAGCAAAAGATGGGTCATAGAGAGTTAAAAGAGATGTCTTAATCATGATCTGTTTGTCTCTTGTTTTGAATGTACCATGTGTGCAATGTTCCCCAGTGTTCTGAGTCTTATTTTATAATTCAGCTTTTAGCTCCCTTCCCCAGGCAAATCCTAGAATTACACTCCAGTTTTTCTTTATTTTGGTTAGGTAATCATTCAAGCTTATATGGAGCAGTATTGAATCATTTTGTGATACTCTCTCTATGTAAATGGCGGAATTTTCACCCTCTGTGTAACTCCTTGTCCATAACTCAAGGTGTTCCCTTCCAAACTGCTTTCTACACAGGAGTCCTGCAGTAGCTGGGGCAGTGGTGGCCATGGATCGACATTACTTTCAAAATACTGGAGCTTATGATTCTGACATGACCATGTGGGGAGCAGAAAATCTGGAACTCTCTATTAGGGTAAAGACCTTAATTAAAACATTAAGCTGTTATAACTATTGCAATTTTAAGGAACCTGAGTGTAAAAGCAAGAAGATATTTGTAAAAACAGTGCAGAACGTGTCGGGTTATGGAGACAACAACCTTCCCTGCAGAAATCTATCCCCACACTCCACAGCCTGTCAGGAATATACAAGAACATGCAGCTGCTGTGAGTTAGGAGCATTATGTCAGGAGAAGGAAGTTTTGCTGGCTATCACTATCTGCCTGAGGCCTGAGTCACTGCTTTTGGCACTCTCTGAAAGCTGCCTCTTCTCTTCTGGCATGTTAACATGCACCAAAGGGAGAGTAGCTTGATTTCTTTGCCAGCCCGTAGTTTTAATAGCAAATAGTTTTTATTAAATTCTTTACATTGATTTTTGCTGAATACTAAAAGTAACTGATATTGAAAACAAAGGAAAATTGCAGGCACAAAGGGCATAGTGTTTTTATTGTGCTAGACAAGGGAAGGTGTGCACCCAGATCTCTCCACTACTCTGCACTTTTTGTGCACAGAAAAACATAAAAGCATATAAATAGCCATAGTGGGTCAAATAAGAGGTCTGAATGCCCAATCTCTTCTCTCTGTGGGGGGAGCAATGTATGAAGAAGCATATAATAATGCTCCTGCTGTTTCCAGGATTTCCTGAAGCAGAGTCTAGACTAAAGGAGCTTCTCCATTTCAGATAAAAGTAATCTATATAAAGTAATCTCTTTTTCTGCTTTCACCTGTGTTTCAGACCTGGCTCTGTGGTGGCTCTGTAGAAGTTATCCCATGCTCCCGAGTTGGGCATGTCTATCGAAATCACTTCCCACGTGCTTTCTCCTATGAAGAAGCCATTGTGAGGAACAAAATCCGAATAGCAGAGACCTGGCTGGGCTCCTTTAAAGAGAACTTCTACAAGCATGACACAGTGGCTTTCTTAATCAGCAAGGTAAAGACATCTGTAGAGGTTTGTTTCTGAGGTTTGTGTTGAGATAGGTGAACGGAGAGGAATAGGAATGGGGGTGTCTGTATGCAGTCAGATGCAGGGGATAATCTTTTTATTAAACCTTCCAGTGAAAGAGCTGTCATATCAGGAAGGAGAGAGAGAAACTTGTGCCTAAGTTCAGCTTTGTGCTGAAGTTATCAAGCCTAGTGGAGTATAACCTCTTCTCCAAATGACTCCCCAACAAGCTGTGGTTTGTTTCTTCACTGATAGTACATGGAGGGTTGTGATGCATCTAAAGTGGAAGCCTACAAGCACTGTGTGCTCAAAAGAGGGTTCATTCTTGGTTATTGAAGGTCTTCCTTATCTGGTTCCTGAGGACATTCAGTACTATTCACAGGCAAGTGGCAAATTATAGTGTCTCTCCTGGAAGGGAACGTATCTGAGTGGTCTAGTGACAGAAAAATGTGGTTTTCTCCCTGGACTGATGTATCCAGAAGTAACTGAGCTGAGAAAGTCAGATCTCAACCACCACTATTTACAAGTTACATTTTCTTAGAAGCATGGCACAGACATCTAACTAGACATTCCTCCAGGGATTTGGATTCCCAGCAGCCTATAAGCTAGGACAGGCTTGCAGGAAAGTGGGTGGTCTAGCCCTGGCATGCAGCTACACTTGAACCATCTGCAGGTAACACACAATCCAATAACTACAGAATAGCCACACCTGTTTTTTAAGTACAGTCTCCAAGGCAGATCAGGGCTGGTCAAGGAACTGTATATCCCTTGTATTACAAAAAAGTGGCTGTTTGCTTATTGGGAGTCATGTGCAGCTGTGGGGAATGTTGTTGGTGTAGTTAATGTTGTTAATAATGTTAATGTTGCTGCAGTTCTCAGGAATTCCCTGGCTCCAGTACCTTTCCTTGTAGTCATATTTTTTCTACAAGGCAGTAGATAAACTTGTGAGCAGTTTTGAATGAAAATATAATTTATCTTCCTGTTCATTTAACAATGCCATAATTTTAAGGAGAAAAAGATTCACTGAAAGCATTTAGGCAGAGCATGGGTAGGTGCTGTGCAGTTTCCCATTCATATTTGCTCCTGTGTTTCATAGAATCATAGAATCACTGTACAGAGAATGGTTTGGGTTGGAAAGGACCTTAAAGATCATCTCATTCTAACTCCCCTGCCATGTGCACGGATGCTATTCACTAGGTCAGGTTGCTCAGGGCCCCATCCAGCCTGGCCTTGAGCACTTCCAGGGATGAGGCATCTACAGCTTCTCTGGGCAACCATTTCCAGTGCCTCACCACCCTCTTGAGTAAAGAATTCCTTCCCAATAACTAAACTAAAAGACCTGCTCTCTTTCAGTTTAAAACTACTGCTCCTTTTTGTAAGTTCCATTTAGGTACTGTGAGGCTGCTCTAAATTCTCCCTGAAGCCTTCACTTCTATTCAGTTCATCAAATATCCCAAACTTCCTCTTCCCTTATAGGGAGAGGGACTTCATTCCCCTTTCCCACTCACTCAGAGGATCAAGGTCTTGAGAGAATGGAGAGCCTGACTGCCAGCAAAGGCTGAGGAACACAACTCAGCCTTCTCCATATCAGTTGCCACCAGATCACTCTTGGCAGGGAGGGGGGGTTTACACCCTCCTTGTCCTTTCTTTTCTGGCCTATGTATTATAGAATCCCTTCTTTGTGTCCCTTGCCAAGTCCTGTTCCAGCTTTGCCTTGGCTTTCCTGACCTCACCCCACCAATCCTGATGGCTTTAATGAGCTCATCTGCACTGGTGAGCACCACAGGCTCCATTAATACCTGTCCTGCATGCCTCAGGCATTCAGGGCTTCACCCAAGAAAGCCAGATCCAGCAGGAGCTGCATTATAGTGGGGAGAAGGACAGAATTCAATATTGGCATGACTTCTCTCTTGTCACCCAGTCTGACCTCCTTATTCTCCAACAGTGGATCTGCCTCTCCAGCCTGGAACGATTATGTTTCCTCTTTTATTTTCTCATCTTCCTCCTTCCTTGTCTGTGTTGTGGGCTTGAACTCCACTAGCCAGGAGCTTTGTGAGTCAATTGACTCACAAAGGGTTATGGCCACTAGACCAAGCCTTTTAAAATGGGCAGTGAGGTCTTTAAATCATTTAATAATTCCCTGAAGGCTTTTCTTGTCAACTCAGAAGCAATTTTCTCTACTAAAAACTACAGTCACCAATGATACAGCTTGCTAGCTGTACGCAGCATGACCTTTTGCCTGAGTTTATTCTAGCCAGAATACCTTTACTATTTCTGAGTATGATGCTCCCTCAAATGATCAATTTTATGATCTCTGTGTGCAGCATACCATAACATAAATGGCCTTTTTGTGCATTCCTTTCTTTCACAGCCGATGTTTTCAGCCTGTCAGTGCAGCGGGATGTTATTCAAAAGGCACAAGCAAGCAAGGACATTATTGCCACTCAGCTGCAAAGAGCCCTGAGGGGATTTATTGCGCTGAGAGGGTGAGCAGAGCCACCTATGGACCGCTATAGAATTCTCCGTGAGTCTTCACCACCACCATTGCTCACAGCAGAAAACAACCAATGACTCCCACTTAGGTGGCTTTATAACCCTTCTTGGTTTATGGTCTGAATCACATCTTCCACAGGATGCCCGTGGTGTGAGCATTAAACAGATGAATTAGGCTCTTCCCAGCACTCTGCTACTTCAGCTATCAGCTCTTTTGCTCCTTTTCTTGTGTGGTTTGCATATTTAATTTACAAGCACAGTTTCCTTTCAGATTGGTTTACAGGGACAATGACTTTCTTTACATTATTTACACCATTTATTTGGCGTCAAATGCAGACTGTAACTAGTATGATAAAATGAGATTTACTGCCATTGCTTTCCTCAGCCAAAGCAGAGTCTCATGAGAAACATCTCTTTTTAGGGGAAGCATTTTACTTCTCTCTTTCCCTTTTCCAGGAAAACCTCTAGAGGACAGGTTTGTGTGGTGCAGATTTGTTGTTATGCTTATTGAATCTAAGACTGACACTGAAGTATGAGGTTCTCTTTAACATACTGCAACAGTTAAGGTTTGCCTGTGGAGTTTCCAAGGGCTGGCAAACAGTATCACATGGAATGATTGATCCCTGCCTTTAGAGACTGACACCTCACCTTTTTTCTCCAAGGCCCTTCATTTGTCAGTGTTTTCCATGCTGCAAAGTCCTTTTCTTTCTTTCTTATGGATACAGAGAAATAGTTGCTCTGGTAAAAAGTTATTTACAGGCAATTCTCTGCTTACATTGCCAATTCTAATTTTTGACAAAGAAATCCAGAGCAGTTTCCTGGAATCCAATCCCAAACTGCATTTTTAAAAGTAGAAACATGAAGGGGGGAAATCTACTGCTGGCAAGAAAGAGGAGAGAGACTTTTAAGGGTTGTTAGATGTTTTTAATATTTGGGCACTGAGAGATTTAGAAAAGCTTTTTGTGTGGTTTTGAAACTGAAGAATTAGACACATAAGAGCTTAGAGTTTTTGAGAACCCTGTTAGTCATCTTTAGTGCTAAATACCCTCAAATATTCAGACTGTCAGTCCTTTGCAGTGCAGATGCCTGCAGCTACACCAATGGTTGAAAACACTTGTGTTTTTTCATGACAGAGTTGCTACCAGGGCAGTTGAGAGCTGATATTGTGCCTTTATAATTCAAGAAAAAAGAGAAATCATAGTAAAGGTTTTATATAGTATAGTATAGTATAGTATAGGCATTTATAATTGCAAAACACCTTTGTTCATTAGATTTAATAACTGTAAGATAATAGACAGATAATAGGTATTGGGCTAAATTCTGTCATCACTTATTCCCTCTGATCATAGAGGACTGACAGTAACTGGGTAATTTGGGCTATTAAAGGCCAGAAAATTGAGGTTTTATCAGTGGAAAAAAATCTGTTTTAAATGGAAATCTAATATAATCCCACTGAATTTCGGTGCAACAACTCTCAAACTTGGTCCTGACTTTTTAAAATAAAAATATGACAAAGACTGATTTATCTTGCAGTACAATAATAATTTTTAGAGGACATACTTATTTTCACAATGTATGCTACTTCCAAAAGCCTTCTGTCACAATGCCAGACTATGGCTGTTTTAGCACAAAGTTTGAGGAAGGCAATAGCTGGATCCCCCCCTTTGCATATAGCATAAGAGATACTTATCAATATCTACACCATCAGGATAGAAAAGGTGGTAGAAATAATTCCTGTGTAGTCATTTCCACTCCTAGCATCTCTAACACAAATACACCAGTGACCTTGTTGCCCTTTTGCCCTTTCTCCATAAAGGCAGAGAAACCAGACTGCAGCGAGCGCCTTCAGCTACAGAAGAGACTGGGCTGTAGAAATTTCCAGTGGTTTGTATCAAATGTGTACCCTGAACTCTCCCAGCCTGGAGACACACCAAGATTCTCTGGCAAGGTAAGAGAAAACGCACTATAAAGAATGATTTATTTTTTTTTTTTTTTTTTCATTGTTCAAAGACTCCAGTGTCACTTCCATGTCCTGAGCACTCGGTCCAAACAGGCAACACAACCAGGGTGGGGGAAGAAAGAAAAAGACAAAGAGCTGGCCCAAATTTTCACATAAATGTTGAAAACCAGCCAGGAACTGGACCCAGAGTGTCTGACTCAGTTCAGTGTCACAGCTCAGAGGATCCTAACCTTAGGTTCTTCAGGTGCCATTAGTAAAGGAAAAGAACTGTGTTGCCTCATGCAGATGGCAGAAGTAACAGCAGACAAGATAACTCTGTGCTGACCCATGTGCACAGAGAGAAAAAAAAGCATTTCTTCAGTCCTACAATTCCCAAAGGACAGAAGTGATAGCAATAGTAGTTCCCTGGCTGACTGTGTACAGGACAAAATATTCTTAATGTCTGGGGTTTTCTTTTAAATACATAATTGATAATTACAATTCATTAAATATGAATTTACTCCCAGCAGGCTTACAGGAAGGGAGTTTCCCCCAACAAGGCAACAAGGTCTACTAATTAATTCACACTCAGCTATCTTTAGCCAGATTTTACTGTGTCCTTTTACTATTTTATGTGCCCTTTATTTTCAAAGTTAGCTTGACAAAAGTGTAAGAACTAAGTGTGGATCACAGGAATTGTCACATATCTTTTCTTCTGGAATATCTTGTGGGTTTTTTGACCACAGTGTCCTGTTGAAGTGTAATTTTCCACTAGCATAAACATTTTGATACCTTTCTTTTAATTATCATAATAGTTAAACCCAGAATTGGATCTCTCTAATTTAAACAGAATTCATTGGGTAACTCTTACCCTTGGTGAAACTCTGCCTTTTATATCACGTTGGTTTGCAAGATCAATACGCAAGATCAAGTCTGAAAGAAAAAAATATTGCCTGATCTATGAACAAAATCATATATCATAAAGGGATACAATCACTAAATATTAGCTGAAGGATTTTTTTTTTTTTAATCCAATTGTGATTTATTTCAGTATAAACCTTTACTTACAGCTTTACAATACTGGTGTTGGCTTCTGTGCAGATTACAGGCCTGGAAGAGCTACTGCAGAAGGCTCTATTGAACTCTCCCCTTGCAGTGACAGTATCACCCAGGTAAGGTACACTTTGAGTATTTAGGCACTGTGTCAGATCTGGGGAGCCCTGCAGGAGACAGGCACTCCAACGTGCAAGTGGCTGGGTTGACACTAGTGGAAATACTGGCATGTTCAAAATTAGCATGTACTAAGGCAATAATGCCCACTCTTCCACAGTTGAGTACCACTCAAAAAATGCCAATGTCCCATGGGTCAGATACCCCCACTTTGCTCCAGAAGACATCATTAAGAGCTTATTTGTTTAATATATTTGGTAGTGTTTGGGGAACAGAAAGCTTGTGAGTAAAAAATACATAACAGTTCCAGGATATTGGGGGTGTTGGTTTCCCCATTAGTGACTAAATCTGAAGATAAATGCCTGAACTGCAGTCTAAGGCAGAAGGTAAATTCATTTAGACTCCCTAGCTGGCATTGGTCTAGCTCAGGGTGAGCTGCAGGCACATTTCAAACTGCAGCATGTGAAGACACAGTCAGGAACACCCTTCTGTTCAAATATTTACTAAACTGGAAAATTTTATGATAGGGTGGGTTTATGTTACACATAATCCTAGTTCACAAAGCCTTTCCTTAGGTAAATAGTTATGCCAGAATTAGCTAGCAGGGGGACTGCTTTGAAGGGTCCAGGCTGTTGGGTCTCTGTCACTCATGTTTGGGTTGCATCTTAACAAACATGTACATGAAATTGTCTTTACAATTAGCATTTAAAAATGAACTGGGATGTCCGTATGTCCATCATTGTTCAAACAAACCCTCCCTTTCCCAGCGCTTTGAATATAACAGCATGAAGGAAATCTGGCTTGGTTCTGCTCCGCTGCTTTGCTTTGATGTCAGACACGGGAAGGTTATCCCTCAAAACTGTACAAAGGAGACACACAACAGCAATCAGCACTGGGATGTCCAGGAGGTCAGTAATGGCTCTGCCATGGGGGAAAGGCAGCTGATGGTGACTGTGGGATCACTGGGTGATTTCAGGATTTGTGTGTGAGGAAGGGATGAGGTACCTGAAGGGCAAATTTCACTTCTGTACCTTTTTCACCCAGAAAAATTCGGATGTCTCTTTGGTTTAGAAATACAAACTATAGAAATCCTACCTAAAATCCTATGTCTTTGTTTAACCTGTTTGTCTTACTGGCCTTATAGGAATAGAATTAGAATCAGTGGTTGTGAAAATAAGAGCAGGGCAAATCCTTTCCCATTTGTTTCAGATCGAGGAAGGGTTTGGAAATCCTGGCCTCTCCCAAATGAGAGCCTTTTGTGGAGCTTTTAATGGGAAATATTAAATTTCCTCCTGCACTGTAAGAGAAGAGCAAACTTCCTATTAGGGAATTCATTGTTTTTCAGTGAACTTTACCCAGCAGAGCACAATCTCCTCAACGAGACTGAAAAATGTCATGCTCTGGGACAGCCTGGCAAAATAGCAGTTATTGTAGTTGTAGGGATGCAGCAATCCTCTGGAACAGTCCTACTGTAATTTGGTTTGTTTCCTAAGGCAAGCACTGGTCCTTATGAAATGTTGTGGCCTGTAGTACTGAGGTTGGTGCTGATGACAACCTGTAGTCATGGGGAAAAAACAGTGGTGGAGAAGAACTCATCACCTACCGTGTTAGCTTCAAAAGGAACTACAAATATTCACCATGCTCTGAGCACAAAGCTAAGTCCAGTCATTGTGTTTGGTGCATTGCTAAAAAAATTTTGAACAACCAGTTATTACTGGTGATATATTGTATATAAATTTTCTGAAACATGGCAGACTTTTAATCCCTTACTTTTAATTTGTTCTTTCTTTCTCTTCTTCTCTCATCTTGTAGAATGGAATGATTGTCCATGTCCTTTCTGGCAAATGCATAGAGGCAGCAAAGAGTGAAGATGAGAAGGACTTGTTTCTGGGTGCATGTAACAAGAATGCAAATCAGGTGTGGCAATTTGAACGTTCCCATGGGCTACGTCAGAGGTGACTGACAGGTCTCTGCAGAGGTCAAGTCTCCAAAGTTTAATGTTACTTCTGCTTGGGATTTAAGATGCATTTCCTGCAAGGACAAGAAAGATGTTTGTGTTTGCTGTAGCATGCAAGGAAGTCAGGAATTTCTCTTGTTTTCAAGCCTGGCTCCTGGTTAATCCAGCTAAAATCTCTATTTATTCTGTGAAGCAGGGAATTGAGAGGTTGTGAGAATCAAAATTCTCAGCTCTGCTTTGCAGAAGACAGTTAAATTTGCCCTTTGAAGGAAATGTGGAAAATTGGCTGCCAGACAGCTTGTCTTCAGTATATGCTGTGACTTCTGAGGATACAGGGAAAAAAGTGAGGTTTTTGAAACTGTAAGAGGAAGTCAGCCAAACCAGGACAGGAGTTTAGCCTTGTTTTACAGTGCCCTCGACTCATACAAAACAAAGTAGGTTTTGTATGTATAAAAGTAATAGATGTTTCCCCATGTAATGGTAAAAATTTTGTTTTCCAATTAGCCTGAGCCAAATTTCTACTCTCTGTGAGATTACACAGAGCATCAATTAACACTTAATTAGGCACTAAATGCTCTAACTGACTTGGACTACTAACAGTCCTCAGTGTTTGGCACACCCTTCCTTAAATCCTTGTCCACAGTCTAATTTGGATGGGAGAATGAGACTGAAACATTAACAACTTCTTATTGTTGTTGTTTTAATTATATTTAAGGACAACTCCTCAGGAAACTTTTGTGGTAGTAAGGAGGGTAACAAGTTCTCTGCTTATTTGGGAACAGAAAGAATTGGCAGCATCCATTTGCTCTTGTAAAGCCATGGGATGAGCTTACTATTATTAGTATTATTATTACTATTACTATTATTATTATTATTACAGTAACAGAAGTGCTGGCTGAAAACAGCAAGTAAAGAGAAACAGCCAGTTTCAACAGTGGCTGCCTAGGAAGAAAATACTGGTTTGCTTGCAGCCTGAGTTGTCTTTCAAGCTGTCTGTTTTAGCCAAGAAGATTGTGTAGGTTCTTGCTGCCATGGGTCTTTAAGATGATCCTGAAAAGACCAAATTTGCTAAAGAAGCTTATTCTGTAGAGTCTGCATTACTGCTGACCTGCTGTCTTTCAAAGGAGTGAATTAGAGATGAGGTTAAGTAACAAGAATGGTCTTGCACAAGCATGAACTTAGTCAAGCAAACTTCCACTTCGGTCTCATTAGGGTACTTTCCTTTTTGAAGATAAAGTTAATGATGACATTATCCCAGAGCTTGCTAAGACAGAAGACCAAAAATTTGGGAATCTTCCCACATCAACACTACATCATAATCCTAAGTACATATTAAAGGAGAAGGGCATCCTTAATGAAACTCACTTAGGTTTTGAATTCTTTTCAAGAGACAGAAAATTGTGCGTTTTTTTTAATGTACAGCACATTGTTTAAACTTCAGAGAAAGGAAGGAGTAACAGATCATTCTGCTCAGAGCCTTCTAGTCACCTGCTGTCAGTAAATCACTATAAATTGGTATCAAGCATATAAAATTGGTTACAACAGTGGACATGAAGAGTATTCTCTGTTGTGTTGTCCAAAACACCTCCCACTATCTGACTTTCTGTCTACTTTGATTGCTAGAGATTCCACTGCGTTCAGGCATGACTCTGATCACCTTGATTATCACTTATGCTTCTTTGATAGCATTAGAATCTATTACTATTTCTGCTGTGTCATTTTAAATTTCTGGTGACATTCTGGACAATGCTTTAATTTTCAGCTAAGATGACTATAGCAACATATTCCAGAACACCAAGTGATCCCTGACCATTGCCCAAATCTAGGGTGAGAAAAGAGAATTTTTTAAACTGCATAAAAGCTGAGTAACATGCTGATTTAATGACATGTGATTCCTTTATTTTAAATTATGAGTATGCCAGATTTTTTAATTATGTATTATTTATTATATTTTGGACACTACACTGGGAATATAATTCCTTCAGAATTTAGGTAAATGTTAAAAAATGTAAATACAAATATGGTAATTGACCACAAGTGATATTTATCACAAAGAAGAATGAAAATTTTTTTTGTTTAGAGAGGAAGTGTTTGGAATTTCAGAGACATGGACATCTTCATTTATACTACTTTTTAACATAGTGATAAAAACCTAGAAAATAAGGTTTGCTGTAGATATATGTACAGTAGAAAAATATATTACCTAATACCTTTTGAAAAATAAAATTAAAATCTATGGTGCAGTACCATTTAGAAAATAATTGTTCATGCACTTGTTTCACTTAGTAACAGAGTAAATGTGTGTTTGGTTTCCAAGGGAACATAAAATTCCAGAGCATGGGCCAGAGGAGAGCTACAAGGTGGTCTAGGAACTCTCTGTAGTGAGGCAGCCAGGGGACATGGATTGTGGAGCACATTTCCCTGTAATGTAAACATAAGTTACTACACACAAATTTAAAAAACCAAAAGGAAAGCATCTCTCCCTGTTTTTCCAATTTTCCTTCCATTTTAAAGGGGTTGGCTGGTTGTACCAATACTGTTTCCTCATTGTGATTATTTAGACTCTGCCCCCATGGTTACATCCATCAGCTAAACTCTTCTCATGGAACTAGGCTCAACAAAGAGTGGTGGCTAAGCATGCTGGTATGTTTTCCTCATTTTTACCCATGTTTCATGCAATACTAGCACACAATGATGCTTTGAGCACCACAAAACATGGAATTCCTTACAGTTCTCTATTTAGACAAGGTCAGTATTTCAGGTTCCACTAATTCCCCTGACAGGAGAGAAACATAAGGACAAAATGTTTCATGCAAGAATGAAACAGTTTAAACTTTGAAGGCCTCCAAAGCAGAGCCTCAGGCAAGAGGAAAGGAATTCCTGCATAACACAAATAAACATCTTATAGTGTAACTCCACCTGTTTCTTTGAATTTTGCAACCCAGGCACAGTGAATGCTTTGAGCCAAACCCACCCATGAAGCTGAGCTAAAAGGTCATATTCAAGAACAGGTCACCTTTGGTTGACAGCACCTACTAAATAGCCTGGTTTATTCCTCTCCCAACTCATGGCAAATGGAAGAAAATGAAGACTTGAAATATTATTCAAAGTACTTTTACAATGAGCCCCATTTGATGCAGTTGGTATTGGCTGTAGGCTGGGGTTTGTCCTGTTAGGTGAGGTGCCATCAGTAGCACAGAGAAACAATGACAGCATTTCTCTCCATGTGATAACCTGAAGTCTCTAAATGAGGAAGGAAAGCTTATCAACCTTCATGTTAAATCCTGTGGCACAGAAATGTTGGGGGTATCTCTCAGTCCACATGTAAGTGCTTCCAGGTCCTGCCTTGAAGATGTTCATTGAGCTGTAATACTGTCTGCTGATTAAAATGCTATAGTTTCCATTTCTGATATCCCCAAGAAAGAAGGGAACTATGTTCAGGCATCCTAGAAAAGAACAGTGACAGCCTAGGTTCCCATAACAGGTGGAAGGTGACATGTGAGTGAAAGCTTTCAGATTCTGACTTTGTATCTCATTTTATCTCAAGCAGTTTGATTCAAACTGCAAACATATTGGAAGAGAGTAAAAAAAAATGAGTGTTTTGCAAATAGGTAACATGTTTTTAAGCTATGCAAACTGCACGTGTCTGCCCTGAATAAAGTGTATCAGTGCACAGAGAAACATATTTTTATTTCCTTCATTGTGTAATGATTTAATGCCTTGTTTTTCTCATGGTGCAGCAGAGCTGGTCTGCAAAAAACCTGGTCAGAAAGCATCCAGTGGCAATACCCTTATTCAGCCATCACCTGACAGTTTTAAAGAAATGTACAGGAGGACTTTCCCCTGTCAGCATCTTAGAGGGGGGTTGACTTTCCAGATCTTTGCCATAATTTCCACCGGTTTCATTGGAAAGGTCCAAATAAGAGCTCCAAATTCAGTCCCTGGAAAGCGTGAACTCCGGCACACCCTTCAGGCAGCTCACAGCTGCTTATTCTCCAGGTGGTTTAGAAGGATTACATCCCTTAGTATTGGATTTTTCATGGTATTTTTTCACTTATTATGCTATACAGTGAAAACTGTTTGTTTTTTTTTTTTTTTTTACAGTCTCTTTTTTATCACTTAAAAATTTAATTGCAGCTCTGAAAGAAAATCAACTGGTACTTTGATGTATCAGGAGTTCAAGATGCAGAACATTAGATATTTATACCTGGGAGATATTAAGCCCTTGGGAGGCTGCTTCTGTCAACTGCCCTTTATCCATCTAGTTTGGGATTGGTGAATAAACCAAAAGTGGTCAAAAGCTACAGACAAATCAAAATGCTTGATGCAAATGTCCTACAGAAACAACAGGTCATTGCATTGGTGTCATCTTCTTTTGCTTTTCCCCTTATTATTAGACACTTTGCCTGCTTAGAAATCAAGAGCCAAGCAGTAAACAGAGCTTAATAATCAAAATATTTCAAGCAGGCAGATGCATGGAATTCATCATGTTAATTAAAAAATAAGTCTTACAGTAAATTTCACATTGGACAAGTTGACTTATAAACCCCTGGCTTTCTGTTGCCTTACCTAGTTTGTGTATGTGCCATACTCACCAAAAACTTATTATCTGTGCCAAGAGCTACCTTCATTTACAAATCAGTCAACAAACCAGACAGCCTGGAAGACCACTTAGTCTGGCTGAGCACTGATGCTCCCTGAGCTCCCATGGATCTGACTGATCCATGCAGTCCAGCTGATGGATCCCTGGCTGCCACAGCAAGCTCCCAGATGGTGGCAAGAGCCACTTCTTCAGGGCAGTTTGCTGTTGATCCTTTACTTGCAGAAGCAAAGGAAACATTCATTTCCTTGTGCAGCAACCTGTGGTCAGTCTGTGGTGTCTGCACAGATTCACACACACACAAGCCCAGGAACAGACCCCCGTGCTGACGCTAAGGAAATAACTTTGAGTTTTGCGGTTTCGGCTCCAGCTCTTGTTGGAGCAACCTTCTGTGTGCAGCATGTGACAGAACTCTTAAGATTCTCTAGTGCCAAGAACAACTCTTCAATCAGCAACGAGAGGAAAGGGTGAAACAAAATAGGTCTTGACACTGGAAAAGAACTTGATAAGCAAAATAAGAACAATGAGACCATAATTTGCCAATTACAAGAAGATGTCTGTCTTTTCTATAAAATATACAATTTTGGCAGTTTCATTCAAGATTACATGTAACATGATGCTCAGACTTGGCAGATAGTGTTGATTCCACTTTGAGGAGTTTCCAAGGTTTCTGAATTTGCTTTCAGTGTGGAACACTGAAAACACCATTTACTTTGCTCTCTGGATCGGAGCTGGGATGCTCACAGGCAGTGATGAGAGAGGTCCCCAGGCCAGGCTGCCCATGACAAGGTGCTGGGCTCTGCTTCCTTGTCACCCATCATAAGAAAGAACCTTTTTCTCTGGGCTGTCTTGCTTTCAATATACTGGTAAATTTGTTTTTCTGGATTTTTACTGCTAGATCTTTGAACGTTT
This sequence comes from Aegithalos caudatus, assembly GCA_013389925.1. Taxonomy (NCBI): domain Eukaryota; kingdom Metazoa; phylum Chordata; class Aves; order Passeriformes; family Aegithalidae; genus Aegithalos; species Aegithalos caudatus. Next base: position 186,524 of record WEIU01004888.1, on the reverse strand, counting down.
CTACAACAATTACATGACAGCAAAAAAAGCAGACAGCAAAATGAGGAAAATCAATATTCGGTTTTTAACAGAGAGAAAGAATAAAGAGGCAAGTGAGAAAATGAGAATTAATTTCAATTTCCAAGTACTTCCATCCATTTCTTTCTATGGCACTGGAACACTGCAGAACAACCCAACTGGGCTATACAATAACAGAAGCCTCAGGTTTATGTTGCAAGCACTGGTTCCTAATGACATGTCTGACAGAGAAAGGCTTTTTTATATTTTCATTTTGCTTCCTAACATGGGAGCAGTGAAAAATGAGAATGAGGGTGGCTCATGAAATGACTGTCAACCTCAGCGGCAGAATTGAACCAGGTACATAAAACAAACAATTGACAATCTGATTGGAGTTCAAGGTAAGGCCACTTAGTTTACCAGCAGATGTTGCTGTGTTTAGTAGCAATCAATTGCAGAAAGGGTTTTGAAGTTTGTGATGTAATCCTTTTTAAAAAAACTAATTCTTTATTCTCAGTCCTAGGCCTCTGTAATGGCGTCAGATTTTATGCGGTTCATGTTGATGTTGCGTTGATTTAAATAAAGTCACAGCTATTGGCAAAAACAGCTTACATAAGAATGTCCATTTTCAAACATCCTTCATTGTTACTTGGAATTAATTACTGTGTTAGAGTGAAAAGCATGAAAACATAAATCAAAAGGCAAGAAGCCTAAGAAAAGGAGATGTGGATGTCTATAACCATGATGTGCCATCTGAAAGACTCCAGAGCATAAAGTGACCTCAAGAATTTGTGGAACTTGGTGATTTTTGAGCACACTGGATTTAAAGACAACATGCAAAGGTAGAGAAATGTGACTTCAAGTCTTTTGGGTTCAATTCTGATGCCTTTCCTTCAGTCTGCCTAGCATTAACACATCCTGTCCCCCACACTGAGGGTTTCAGGGACCAGACAGACACTCAGGTCCAGCTTGTGAAAATATTCTAATTCCAAATTAATAGGTAAGTTTTGTCTCCATTCTTCATTGTTTTTAGGACCTCTAGTGGTAGAAAAAAAAAGGCATTTGTAGAGAAGGTCATCTGGAAAGCTCTTAACATGAAAGCAAGTATAGCCAGTATGGCCATGAACTCCAGCCAATAAGAAATGAATGTGAAAATGACATTTAATTAAATTCTAGATCTTCTCCAATAAGAATTATCTATTTTTTCTCTTTATATACAGCATACTGCAAAAAGAATAAACTGAAACAGACCTCTACACTTGTGAAGGGAATTATGCTTTTGTGCTAACCAAAGAAAATCATGGCACACTGATTAAAAAAAAAAAAAAATAGCTCCACTTTCTCCCCTCCAGCACCCCAAAAAACATCCTACTATTCTTCTGTGCATAAGTGTCGAAATCCAGGGCTCCTACTGCCTAACTCAATGCGAGACTGAAGTCTGCTAGGAAAATGTCCAAGACATAAAATACACTCATAGCTACTGGTGACTGTTATTTCATGTCTGTCAGTAATCTTTTTAGCAAACAGTTATCCCTAGTCACTGATATTGCATTATGGGGGTTCAAGTTTTCAAGGTATGACAGGTAAAAACACAAATTTTCTGCTTCTCAGTAGGAAGACTGATAAACATTGGAAATGTACTGTACACCATGAAAACCGGTCCCTCCAGATAACTCCCATTTTGATTCTTGACAACAAAAAAATGTTGGGTTTTGTCTGCACCCCTTTGCCAGATGATTGCAGCTGTGCCAGTACTGTTAAAACCCCTCACCTTTGTGGATCTAGGATTTGTCTCTCCAAACAGAAGAGAATATTAAGCTGCAAAAAGGGCAAGAATAATTTATACCTGCTCCTATACTAGGTCTCATCAGTGCAATTCCATTATTAAAAATGTTTAAAACACACCTGCAAAATAAATAGCAAAATTAGTAAGCCCCCTACATGTGGAAAAAGTCAAGAACACAGGAAAGCGGTACCATTTTTTTTCTTTGTTTTGGCAATAGAAAGACAGTCCTAATGGAGAACACAGGAGAGCAAGTACCAGCAGAATTGACAAGATGGAGGAGGTATTTCTCAGACAGTGAGAATGTGCAGGTGGTTGGTCATTTGTTCTACCGAGACCAAGATTTCTCTTTTTCTGGCTGGCCATGTCAGAAAGATGCACAAATCTGTAACTGAGGTTTTGTCCTTGCCCTATTTAAGAGGTTCATCACATTTACTATGGACAGTCTTGGAATTGTCATTTCTTGGCAGTCACGAGCAATGAATTACAATATGCTACATCTGGGGGAAAATGCCAGAAAGAATCTGCACGGTAAAGGTCTGGAAAATGCAACAATGAGCAAAACTAAACAGTATTTCATATTGATAAAACACATTTGAGAAGTTTAAAATAAGACACTCAGCTCAATAAGAAAGTAGACTAATAAAAGTGAGTCGTTTCAGATTTTCTGAAAAGGATATTTCAGATGTGGATATAGCTCCTCAAATCTCACCAAGGTGTTTTGCTCCCAAGTTAGTGTTGGGCAACTGCTCAGGAACATCAAGAACATGTGTAACACAGCAGGGGAGTATTCAGATGCATCCAGTGGTGGGGATTACAGCCTGACCTCATGGAGTAAGGTCACCTTATGGTGACAGAAGCTAATTCTAATCAGGTATCTTACATCTGAAGGGTATTGTAATAGAGATTGTACAGCTGCTGAATTAAGTAAATGAATAGAAAGAATTCATCTGTAATGTAAAGAAAAAAAGAAAAGATAAAATAAGATTCATTATGCACTGAGTAACATCCCCTGAAAAATTAAGTTTTGGGGGAATAAAAACTTCTCAATGTCGGTGTCATGTGCCAGCCTGGGTGGCAGGATAGTGCAGGGTAAGAAATACTGAGACTTCATATGACTTCTTGAGAATGACATGAATAATTTCATAAATGCTGAAATGCTTCAATTGACACTCTGGGACCAAACTGATTTTTATGAATATAAAATTGCTTCCCCTCTCTCCTTTTCAGTTCTGCAAGAGATAATAAGTAAACAAAATGGGAGCTCTGCTCTGACCAAGAGCAGTCATAGAATGTGCCTTGAGGCATTCCAAATATGGCTCTGGTAAGGACAAAGTCATCTCTTAGAAATCAGGGTTTTGTCTGTGCTTCTGCCTCTCCCTGAGCTGTTAACAGCCTCAGATGTGAACGACACTGAAATGCACTTGCTCAGACTGTTTTTTTGGCTGACACAGTGAAGCAGCAATCAGACTGAGGCTGAAACATTTATGAGAGAGAGTCATGAAGGGCAGAAAACCCAGAAATGTATTATTTACTGCCCATGTTCTTTATTCTCTCTTCATGGGTAATTCATTTGAATTCTGCTCTTCTGTTGGGTGAAATGGATCTGAAGTAACATCCCTGAAGCAGCCTGTGTTGCTCCAGATTTACAGGGCTCTGCTGGATGGCAGGATCTGCCTTGGAGCATTTTATATTAGCTGTGTCTCAGAGTGCTCTATGCCTAGGGCTCAGAATATTCCCAGCCCGTTTAATTTTCACAAGCTGCCCTTGCAAGGCAAGCTGCAAATGTATTTAGAGATCTAGCACAATAATTTCTTACTCCTCAGGTTGGTTAACCTGTCAGAAATGAATCTGTTTCTCCAGACTTCTATTTTTGCAGGTGCCTCTGCTATAAAGGCAGAAAATGAACTAGACAAAAATGAACTAGACAAAATGTGCAGACACTTTATTTGGCATGGAAAGAACCCAAGGACACATCCCTGCTACGGTTGCAAAAATAAAAAAGAATATGGGGAACTTGGCCTTCCTCAGTGGAAACTCAACATTTGGGTGGCCCTGCTGCAGCCTGTGTGGGGCTGGCAGTCTCTGTCTCTGAATGAAGAGGCTGACTTAACCTGGATCTCTATCAAATCCTCCCTCTGCAAGACCGTGCATTTGGCAGAGGTACTGACAGAAATCCTCTGGCCGAGAAAGCGCAATCAAATCCTGTTAGGCACAATATCTTGAGAAGGGGGTCTATTAGTTTAAAACACTGGCAAAGTTTAACTGTGGTTGTTTGGCATTTACTCTGGTTGCTGATTTATTTCAATTCTCCTTCAGTTACAAAAGTCCCAAACTTTAAAAAAAAAATCAAGGCAGAAAAAAAAAAAAAAAAAGGACCTAAGGATCTGCAAGAATCAGAGCATTTTTAGGAGGCAGATTAAATTCCTCCAGTGTGCATCTTCTATACATCATCCCCCACCTGTGTACACACAGGAGATAACCAAGCAGTCCTAAGTACTGGGATTCTTGTGAGGTTTACCAGGAAACCAATTCTGAGGTTAGTGCCTGAACAGACAGCTGGGGTGGGAGGAAAATCTTTCCTCTGGTAAGCAGGGGGAAATGGGTCCTGAATCATTGCATCTTCCCAGACTGCCCCACTACCCTCGGTCCAGTGTGCACAGAGGAAATCCACATGGGAAAAGCTCAGGTATCAGCCCTCTCTGCTGCTCACCCTTGCTTCCACAGCAAAATCCCACCTTCTAGGTTGCTAAGCAGTTTGTGGTGGAGATGTAGGGGCCACAGAAGCATATTTTGATGCCCAAGGCAGGGTGCCAGTTTGGTGTGCCATCACCTGCTCCCTTCTGGGCCCTATGTCAAGGGATATTAAAAATACAATCTTCATTCCAGTTCAAAGTAGAGCTTGAACTTCATGAACCATCCCTGGCAGGGACCATGTTTCTCTGCTTGCCATGTCCTTTTCACAGTCCTGTGAGGGACTACATTTTCCATGTTGCTGTTCCACTGTGCACCACCCCCATATTTGGGATTTTTGATTTTTGTCTCAAGAAATGTATTAAGATCCCAACTCCACAGCTTTTACTTGCCCAAGGAAAGCTCATAGGCTTCAACCTCAGGCTGTTTGCAAAGCCTGTCAAAACCCATTTGTCTAGGAGATTGCAGCAGCAAATATCACAGTTAAGGCTAAAAGGCAATTCTATGCTAAGCTCATTCTAGGTCACTAACTTCCTAAGGGTATTCTTCCAAGAAATAGCTTCATCTTGAGTAGTTCTGCAAGAGGAGAGAGACTGTGAGTTATAATTAACCTCTTCTTCACAAGGAAAAGCAAGAATCCTTCAGTCTATCACATTTATCATTCAAGATTTATTCAGGCTAAGACTTCCCCCCTTAGGGCCAGTACTAGGAAATAAAGTTACAAGGAAATAGTAGATTTGAATGAAAGAAAATATTCTTTGCCCTTTCAAAAAGCACATCATTTTATGTGTACATCTTGGGCAGTATCCCCACTTCTTTTAGGAAAGTAAATACAGTGTATTCAAAACTGAAAGAAATCTCACAGTATCCCCACTTCTTTTAGGAAAGTAAATACAGTGTATTCAAAACTGAAAGAAATCTCACATTGAAAAACTGCATCAACTCAAATAAAAGGCTTCACTGCCCAGAAAACTCAGATACCCCCCCAGGAAAGCCACTGTAGCAAAGACAAGGAAAGACAGGAGGCACACAGATGCAGCTTTGAATGAAGACATGAAGTCATGTAAGAAGTGCAATAGGGCTAATTAAAATGAACATGCAAGGGAAGTAACACATTACAAAATTAAACAAATAAAGCCAGATAAATGATGGGAGGGGTGAGATAAACCAGTCTTGGGCAGTCCTACCAAAGTGCATAGAGCTTGCACATCTTCATCAGCTGCTGCTAGGAGGCTGTGGGAGGGACTAGCAGAAAAACTACCTGAATCCATGATACCTTAGATCACCTCATCTTCTAAAAACCAGCTAGGCCATGAGCAAGAGACAGAGAAGAAAGACAAGGTTATTCTAAGGCTTAGATTCTAAAAAGTTATTTCCTAAATTAAATGTAAGTTCTAAGATAATGTAAGCACATTAGGATTTGAGGTAAGTATCCCCTAATGCTTGCCCTGGTCATGGACTCTTCAGTAGCTGCTGGGCAGGGCTGGGGATGGGATGGGACCAAGAAGACCCCTGGCCTGCCTTGGGACAGACAGTCCTCCTCTGGTCTAGTTACCTATTTTGCTGCCACAGCCCTGCTCAGCCTCCAGGGCAGAAGCTTTCCTTACTGGCTCTGAAATGACCCTCTTGAGTAGTTCTGCAAGAGAAGAGACTGTGAGACTGACAGGTGTTCTGCCTGAACCTCTGCCTCTGGACTGTTTCCATATCTAAATTCAAAGTCTGGTTCTAGCTTTGAGACACCAGAATCCATCCATGTGGGAACACCTGTGCAGTGCACTGGAGGCCACAGAAACCTCTGCATAATATAAAAGTCAAATGTATTCTACCCTAATAAGTGAAAAAGTAGGATAAGGGCTCATATTTTATCTACCCTTTTTTTTGTAATTAAATTAACATTAATCTTAAAATCAACCACAGGCTACAAAATCAGTTCTTGTATGTTATAGAGTGATAAAAATGATAAATTTATGCTGCAGTCTTGTTATTGTCTAAAACCAAATACCTTAAGATGGTATTGCACTGCATAGGTACACAATTTTCATGGAAATAATCAACAACATGCCTACTATCAGAGACATGCAGAAATAAAAGCTGTTAAACAGTATCTTTTTCAAGATATTTGGAAAAGAAGAAAAAAAAAAGCCCTCCCTTGAAAATAGTAATTTTTTTTGTAGGCATTGTGAAATGGTCACTGTTACTAAAAGCATACCAGAAATTTGCATTTTGTATAAACACCACAGGACTACATACACAAAGATCATGCTAAGAAGCGGTGTAGCTATTTTGCATCCGGTGGATGGAAATCTTTTACTTGAAGCACTGAATGTGTCAAAAAGTTGTCCTCTAACTTCTCCAGAAGGACAACTGAGACCAAAATAAAACCATTTGCCATGGAGCAGGAAAGGACCTGAATAGGTCACAGAAGAAGTGACTTATTGCCAACTCCCGTTGATTTTACCCTTAATCTTGAAAGTTGGATCTTTCCCTAAAGGAACAGCTTCAGCATTGAAACAAGATAAGGATCTCAGTTTTGACATAAAAATAAAAAATGACCACCGCTGGATGGGGCAGCTCTGCTCTGACCTTCTCACACCACCGTGCCTTCAGAGCGAGCCTCTCTTGGCTGGCTGCACTCACTGACAGGGTCAATGGCACAGCAGTGACTTCCACATGACAGGAAACCTGTGCTGGACTGCTGAGCTGCCAAGAATTTTGGAGAGGTGCCCTGGTGTGCAAACAGCTCCAAATGGTGACAGCAAGGGGTGGGAAGGAGTGATGATGGGTCACTTAAAGTCGTGCCCTGTTGGTTGGTCCATTTTGACCACTTCCCCCCTGCCCACAGGCGAGGCTGTGCCAGCTGTTCTCCCTCTGGCACAGCCTCTGTCACTCAACAGGTCTGACCTCTTTCAGGGCTGATGAGACCAGCGCTTTCACAGGATCCTCCCTGTCTCCTCCTTGCCATGGCTACTATAGAAAGACATTAAGAAATTAGTGTTTTAAGTTACCATGAAGTAGAATCAAGGCAATCCACATGGAACTGCTAGGAGAAAAATCATGGCAACCTTGAATTACTGCACTAAATACCTTGATAAATCCTATTTGTAAAAACATTTCAAGAAGTTTTCAGTGTACCCAATACCCATCCCTACAATTAGCATGATCTGAGTGTTAAACTGGAATAGATGGTGATGGAACATGTAGAAACTGCTTGTCTTTGTGACGATACACAGTAGTCAGTTCACTGTCTTAAATGAAATTTTGCCAGTTTATTAGAAATTAATCAGTATCTGCTTCTTGGTAGATAGACTTGGTAATCTATGTAATGATCTTTAATTCTGATGCTCTGCAAGGAACACCTGTTGGGATTGCTTTTTTTTTTTTTTTTTTGACAGTTGCTGAGAATAAAAATTAAAAACTTGATGGAAAGAAGATGTCAAGGTACTTACAAAGGACTTCCCTGATATATGGACAATGAAACAAGTGCAACAGCAGAACTAGTGGCCTAATGACCTCAGCTCTTGGAGGCTCAGTGTCACAGACTTCTAAAGCAGCTATTCAAAACCAATCATGTACACCACCGATATACAGGGACAATGAGCCAAAAGTACATGACCTTCTCAGCAAGTTTCTTTGAAATGCAAACAAGAATCTGACCGATCAGGGAGGCTAAGCCTCTTTAGTTTAATGAAGAGCAAATTATCTTCCATTTCTTCCCATAAAACTGTGGCAACAGTGTATTGCTTGTTCTCAGTATTAACACAGGAGTTCAGAGATGTTCAAGAGTATGAGAAATTTCACAGCTTGAGTATCTGAAATTGCCCATAAATTGTTTCACCCTCTCTCCACTGAGTATGAATTATTCCATTAATGTTCACGTGATGCTGTTTTCATCACACTGGACTCCTCTGTGCAGACCTAATCAAACACATAATCAATCAATCTGCTTGTTGCTACAAGCAGCAAACAAGACTTCTTTGTGTCCTGCACAATTGCCTTTTGAGAAAAAAAAGTGAGCTACTGCTTTGTAAGAGTATGTAATACACAAGTAATGCGAGAGGGGCCAGAGCCTGTGGTGCTGTGAGGAAACCTTGTGACTGAATTCCTGACAAGGGACATTTCTCATGGGTTACTCAGGCCCTGACTGGTGTTCTGGAATTACACAGTATGAAAGAATATTTTTAAAAGATGACTGCAATCACTGGAATCAAAAGCTTCTTACAAGTTAACAAAAGACAAAAGTGGGCAACCCTTTAGCTTTAGCATTGCTGAGCTTTCATGAAGGATGAACTCTTGCTGCAGAACTCCTCTTTGCAGTGCAGAAGGGAAAACAGAACAGCTCAACAGTTTTTAAATGTCTCTCTCAGATCCTCAAAGGGCAACAAAAAGAGAAACATGACACCCATCCTGGGTTTGCCTCCTTTTTGGAGGGGAGGACAACCACTGTCTTGAGACCCTTGACACCCTGCAATGGGACAAGAGTTTAAAGTAATTTAAGTGGGCAAATGTGGGCACATCCTTTTCTAAGAGTCAGCTACAACATCTTTCTGTTGTTATGCTGTAAAAAACCTCCAGAAAAGCAAACATGATTTGCACAGGTACACAATAAAAAACACACAGGTATGCAAACACACTTTGTTAAAGCTTTGATACATACAACATGTGATCAAGTAATTTTAATGTGCATGTATATTGCATTCCAGAGCTTGGACCCTATTCACACCAGGTAAGAAACTTGAAGCCCTGACAGTCCCAAGTGATGTAACAAACTAATTAATTCTCCTAAAATTACTTTTTAAAAAGCCATTACCTGTATTTCAGATGAGTGGGAAACATTACTAAGAATCAATTAAAAGCTTGTTATATGCCACGTTTACTTGGCACCTGCCAAGTAAAATTCAACTGATTAATGCTTTTTACAACCATGTAGGAATTTAACCACATAAAGTACAAATAACTCTCTACAAAAGTTTCCTAAGTCAGAAAAGGCCTGACCTTCATTATGTAACAAAATCTAGTCAATGATTTCTGCAAAACCTATGCACTTTTAGAGATGACACCCATGCCAATTTACTCTGACACATTAAATCAGAGCATACATTCCCTGGTCTTGCATTTGGAAACTGCTACAATTCCTTTTATGTAGAATACTTGTGGAAAAATCATGAAGGTATTTATGCAGAATTTGAACAGGTGCTTAGGTAGGGTTCCTATAAGTTTGCTTTACAGCATTCACTGATAGATTGAAACAATTTTTATTAACCAACCTGAAGAACCTCCACTATCATCACCCCAGAAGCAGCAACTCAAAACCTCTGGAAATCATTGTGGCTGGAGAAGAAACAGAGTAAGCAATGGCCATTATAACCACTGATGGAATCTTAAACATCTTTATTTAAATAGTCAAAATAAATATTTGATAAGGCATAGCTAACCAAAGGACCACAACATTTATTTTTTTTAAGCACATATGTCAAAGGAACATGAGTGCCACCTCCTGGTTTAGGCATGGAAACACTCTGGGCTGTGCTTATTGCATTCAAAACTTCCAACTAGATGTAGGTGCTGGTTTTTTTTCTCTCCTTTTCTTAAAATAACTAGAATCTTCATCTTCAACATTCACAGAATGCTGTAAAAACAAAAAAACTATGCAAAAAAATGCAAGAATCCAGTAAAACTTGCTAATCTTTAGTGCCTGGAGCAAAACAGCTATATAAACTCTTCACAGGTACTTTTCCCGAAATTTAACTTCACAGATGTCAAATCCTATTAAAACACAGGAATGACCACAATTTTAAGTAAATATTCAAGTGCAGTGGCTTGTAACTTAAGAAACAGTCTTGGAATCAATGTGGAATCAAATTGTATGTTCTCACGGCCTTTTTCTACCCTAAAAAATGCCTTTATTAATTAAGTGAAATGTGTCCATCTCCTATCCAGGAAGTGACAGAATCTAATAAAGAAAGGCTGAGAAATTTACTACAAATGGCACAAAGAACTGCAGAGCATTTTATATCTACTGCCACAGTCAAATCACAAAGTTGTTGAGAATATAGAGAACACTTTGAGTTCCAGTCTGTCTGCATGCTAGTAGCTGTGCAGGGGTAATAAAAAAGGTTGACTCCATTTCACACAACACCCTCAAAAGCGTATCACTATTATATCAGTCATTTGGTACCAACTACCAAAGTTCTTTCAAAGCAACTTTAAAAGCAATTTAAGAAACAAATCTGCCCTAATTCAAGTGTTGCCCCCACTGCAGGTACACGGACAACTGCAACTTCTCTGTGCCTGGAGGAGTAAAGACAATTTACCAACACTGGGTAAATGTTGGTCCAGGATCTCTTGTTTCCTCCCCATATTCAGCATGGGCTGGAAGCACACAAGCCCACATCCTGTGAGAAGCTAGACTGTGTCAACTCTGTATGGCTTTGTGTCCTGTGGACACCTGGATCTTGTCTCCCAACATTTCAGCTCTCTGTGCCATTTCACACTCACGTATACCCATATAAAGCCTGTTTTTCTCCACAGGCTAAGAAGCCACTGCTAGACTAAATGCTACATTTCGCAACTCCACAATCTTCTTCTGTGTATTGACTTGCTGTAAATCAGGATCTTAATCCTCAAGTCTTCTGGAATACATATACTTATATATATATATTTAAGTATAACTTTTTGGAACAAAATGCATTCACACATTTGATGTCCCAGCAAACTCTCATTCATGTTAAGAAGACAGACAATTATTGCACTTGTATCCCACAGCAGCAAGAACTTCCAGAAGGAGAACCACAACTTTTTCTGCAGTCACCATTCCCCATGCTGTCTCATCCCAAAGCAGCACAGTCCACGGTGCATTCATCAGCACTTGACCAATTCCTTGTTTGGCAAAGGTTCTGCCACGACTTCATCCTGCATGAACTGCTCCTAAAGACAGCAAGCAGGAATTTAGGCGATTTACATTGTTTTTGCATCTTCTCTACCTCACAAACACCACGACATACACCCAGGCTGGAAAAGAGAGTGGTTATAAGCGGTATGAATCTGTCTCCCAAAACATGAAAGCCGTAAGGTGCCTGCGAGGCGAGAAAAGCTGCCAGGGCTGCTGGAGTCCGTCACAGGAGCTCTTCGTTTAAATCACTGACTTCATCCCGTCTGCGTCCTACCCCACGCCCACCCAGGCAAGCATCTTTTTAAGCCCAAACACGGCAGGAGGAGACAAGAAAAACCAGAGATCAGGCAGCAAATGTAGTCCCAAAGGAGGGATTTTTAAACGCTGCCCCGCGCTTTCCGCACGGGGAGGAGAACAGCGACTCGGAGGGACCCGGCTGGAACGCGTCCGAGCGCCCTCCCTCCGCACCCACCTGGTCATAAATGACGCGCAGGATCAGGGAGCAGCTGGGGCAGGTGGCCACGTCCTCCCCGTTTTCCAAGTCCTCCTGCAAAAGGCCCGGAAGAGCGGTCAGGGCCCCGCCGCCTGCCCGGCCCACGGGCCGCACCCCCCTGTTCTCCCCGCCAGCCCTGCCCGGCCGCCCCTCACCCGCGTGATGAGGAATCGGTCCCCGCAGGGGCACGGGTAGCTGTAGGTCCCGGTCTCCTCATCGTACTCGAAGTCCTC
>WEIU01004888.1:56275-174310 GCA_013389925.1 Aegithalos caudatus | reverse complement strand
TGCGGCCGATGGCGCTGCCGGTCCCAGCCCTGGCCTCCTGCCCGGCGATCCCGGGGGCTGCGGGGAACGGCCGGGCACTGCCGCGTCCTTGCCCTTCTCCCTTGCCCTTGTCCATTGTCACTTGCTCTTGTTCCTCCCCCGCCCCTTGCCCTCGTCCCTGGCCCTTGGCCGTGTGCTTCCCCTGCCCCTTGGCCGCCTCAGTGCCGCGCCGCCCCAGCTGAGCACAGGCTGCCCTCCGCTCCCCCCAACTCTCCCCACTCCTCCCAGCGCTCACCGTGTTCCCCCCAGCCCTGGGAAAAGGGGGAAAACCTCGTTTTCTATGATTACTTTTGCAGGAAGGACTGTTTGTCTAAAGGAGTGTTTTACCGAGAGATAGCTTTTGAAAAAAGACTTCCAGTGCTGCTTGCTTAAGTACCCTTGCTGCCGCCCTCTGCACTCTCTTGCATTAACCTACCTAGTAATTCGCACTTAAGTGTGATGCGGGTGAACTAAAAGTAGTTCTTCTTTCAGATAGGGATGTGGGATTGGGGGAAAGAAGAGATGCAGACATTTATCTCAAGAGATACAAACCCAAGGCCAGTGCATCAGAGGGGGTGGAGAATGAATGGCTCGTTGGTTTTAAGTGAGGAGAGGAAGAAGTAATGACAAGTAGTGCTCGTTTTGCTCTGTGGAGCAAAGGAGGTTTATAAAAATATGTCAATATGTAAAGGGTGGGTGTCAAGAAGATGGAGCCAGGCTCTTCTTGGGGGTGCCAACCACTAGGACAAGAGGCAAGGGCAGAAACTGAAGTTCCACCTGAATATGAGGAAGAACTTTACTGTGTGAGTGACCAGGCACTGGAGCAGATTGCCCAGAGGTACTACAGTGTCTCTCACTGGAGATATTCCAGAACCATCTGTGCTCTCAAATGGCCCTGCTTGAGCAGGGAGGTTGGACCATATGACCCACTGTGGGCTCTTCCAACCTCTGTGAAAAAAGAGGGTATTTGGAGTGACTATTCCTGTACCAGTTTGGGTAAGATGAGAATGAAGGGAGAATATGCCACCTGACAGGAGCCTGGGAAGCTGAAGCACAGCGCTTCATGGAGGGCAGGGAATTGCCAAAGAGCTGGATGAGTGAAAAAATCACAGAGGTGACAGATGGGGGAAAAGCTGTTCATGTTTTGTAAAGGTGTGATTCACACTTTTATGTGGTAGAGGAGAACCAGGACTCATTAGAAGATATTTTGGAATTTCTTGGTTGCAGAGTAAAAACTGCAAATTATTTTTATTGTTTTTCGTTATTGGAAAGTGATGATAGTATAAATGGAGCAAATTTCTTGAACTACTGTTCAAGAGTTATTTCTAATTTAGGATAGAGACTCAGCCTTAAAATAGTTGTATCAATAGGGTCTTTCAGGTGTGACAAAAAAAAAAAAATAGGCTGATATTTCTTTTGTTTCCAGTATTATGTATTGATATTGAACTTCAGGTTGTTTGGAGATGTAGATGTCTGTAACCATTATGTGAAAGATTCCAGATCACAAAGTGATCTCATGAATTTGAGAAACTGCTTTTTGAGCACTTTCAGTTTACAGACCATATGCCAAGGTAGAGGACTGTGACTTCTGCATTAGATGGGTATTTTGTTGTCCTAAAATATTATGAGATTGTTAATACTTTTGTTGTCAACAGCCTCTACACATTTGTTTAAGAAAGTACTAAAGTGTTTTGTTTGAACACTTAAGTACACTTTAAGTACTCTGTGATGCTGTGGAAAAAAAATTGCAGTGATTTTGCTCACTGGGGGTAGAATACTTTTAAATAATTCCATTTTTAAAAGTTGCAAGGTGCTGTGGAATTAAATGCTGAAAAACTATGAAAATTTATGGACAGTTAAAAGCTGCAGGAAGTATTTATTATGCTTGAAAATGGGCATCTTGAGTCGTGACTGTAAATGTATTCCATTTCTGAGCAGCCTAATTTGTGGAAGCTCTGCAAAATTGCATACATGACTACAACAGGACAGATTACTAAGTGACCAGCCAATGCAGCTGTTAGTGAAATCCTAGAGTATAGGCCTGATTAGTTATCAACAAGCTGGATCAGTGCCATTTCAAGGGATTCAAAATGAAAAGAATTTTGAAAATAAATTACACATCTTAAAACAATGCACGAAAAGATATTTAAGTGAAAGTAAAATATTAATGCTTTAAAGAAGCAGTGGACTGCAGCATGGGAATAAATATAATTTGATAGGTGATGATATACGATAGAGAGTTATGTTAATCCATTTTAGGAAAAATAAAGGCAGATTTACAAGGAATGAGAAATATCTCTTGGCTCTCTATGAACCTGTTCCTACACATGAAGGTTCTGACTAACCTTGAATGTTGTGCTTGTCAGTTTATCTTTTTCTGTCATAGCTGTTTGAGTGTGTGTTTTTGAAGCTTCACACCATGTTTCCACTGCAGTGCATGAGTGTCTTCCACTTTTTTTACTCTTTAGAGATGTATTATGTTGGGTGCATAAAAGTGTGAGGGATTCATGTGCTTTTAAATAAACCTGTGAACAAACAGGCTTAATTAAAGCTCATAAAATTCTGTACCCAGAACCTTTTTTTTACCACTAGAAAGGGAACGCACAGTCAGTGTTTGATCTTTCATACATGAATATTGTTTGAGCATTTAAAATCACAGATATGTTGGCTGGAAGGCACTTCTGCACATCATCCAGTCAGAATTCTTGCTTGGGGCAGCACGGTTGTTCACACTGGATTAAGCCAGTCCCAGGTGTAGACCTTTGTCATGAGATTTCTGCTTTCCAGCCCTGCAGTTTCTCAGCTCCCCCTTGAAGGGGAGTTCTACTATTCTAACGTAGTGTCATCCACAAGTTTGCTGATCATAGAATGGCCCAGAGGGGACCTCAAAGATTATCCATTTCCAGCCACCATGCCGTGAACTGGGACACCTTCTGTCTCATCATCCAAGTTAGTGATAAATATATTGACCTGTATCAGCCCAGGGGTACTCTTACTATTCTAGCCAACAAGTAAAGCAACTTGAAGCCATCAAGTCTTCAATTCTCTCTGCCCAGACAAGTTTTCAGCTGCTCCAGCCATCCATCTAGCCTCGGCTTACTAATGCGTGTGTGCTTCAGGGGCTGGTGCCAGGAGCCACAGGACACTCAAGGTGTGTTGCATCCTGTCCCCTTAGTGCATGACCAGACCTTTCATCATGGTAGCTGTTCAGATTTATCAAATGTAATCTGCCCTGGGTAAATCTTCCTGATTGCTTTTTTAGCTTTCACCCAGCTAAGAGGACAAGCTCTGAGTGTTTTTCCAGATACTGAGATGGTGCTGACTGGATGTCAGCACTGCTTTTTGCCTTTTAAAATTGAGATGTGTAAGTCTTTTCCCAGTCACTTGAAGACTGTGTGATAAGTGTTTTTCATAGGTAATAGACAGTTGCCTGACAAGCATGTCAGCTGTGTCTCTTAGCAACCTTGAGTGTAACCCATCTGGCTCTCTGCATTTGAGTACATCCAGCATCTCTCAGCAGGTGCTGGCCCTGCTCCTACTCATCCCTCTCCTTCCCAACCACTGCTGGTACAAGCAGAGGTCTGGGTGCAGGCTTTGCCTGTAAAGGCTGAGGCAAAATGAACATTGAGTACTTCAGACTTTTCCATATAATCTCTGGCAAGGTCTTCCCCTTGTGAGAGTGAAACATTTTAATGACTCATTTAATGTTAATTAATGACGTGTTCATTTTCCCATTTGGAAAAGCTACAGGGGCTTTGCTGAGGCCAGGTTTGCACCCTGGACCAAAGGGTAGGAGGAGAGATTTGGGAGTGTGGTGAGAAGCCTCTGATGTGCACAAGAGCAGCCCAGGTGCAGGGAAGGTGAGCACCCTCCACCAGAGGATGACCACAACAAACTGAGCTTTGTTAGCAACAAGCTGGGTGTGAGCCAGGTCAGGGAAGAGGCCAGTGAGAAGCAGGTGCTGCTGAGGTGGGATAATGCTTTTATCATGCCAGTGTCCTCCCTTACACAGCCAGGCCAGCTGTAAATCTCCCCTCCCAGGGAAGGTGTTGGGACACTCCCGTTCACACCTGGGCCTGAAGGTGTTCATCCCTTCCTGTGGGGCAGAACTGGTGTCATGGCTGAGAGGGTGTCATGAGCCATCAAAGACTCCAAAGAGCCCCAGACTCATTTCTGGGGCCTCCCACCAAACCACTGCACATGATCCACAGTGTTGGAACAGAGACAATGTAAAACTCCTCCAGGGGAGGTACCTGGGCATTCCCACCTGAACCTGAATGTAATGAACCCATTGGAATCTATGTTTCGTGATCTTCCCTCACCCCTGATGGATCAAATCTCCACCATGGCTTTGACTAAGTGAAATTGTAACAATCAGTTCATGTTACAGTATCCATGGGTGGTAGTATCTTTCCTCTATCTTTTCTTATCCCTTCTTTCCCTATTATCTTAAGTGATTCTTTTACACTTTTATATTGTTTCATTTCTATAGCTAGTAACCAAAAGGGCTCTGTGCCTCCTTTCCATTGCAACCAAATTGTTCTCAAACAAACCTGCATTATATGTAAGTATATATATGTGTATGTATGCATATATCTATATCTATATCTATATAAACACTGGTCATTCAGTGTCATTTCACTCTAATCTGTCCCAAGGAATCTATTGACAAGAACCTCACTTTTAGGAGTGGGCATAATATCCCTTCACTTGATGGATGGATATTTTCACTTGTTTATGAAACTTCCATTCTTTCAAAATTCCCTCTCATTATACTTTGTTGCTAGTTTTAGTCCAGCTGAGCTTTGGCTTTTTCTGATTTAAGGGAAATAAAAGCTGAAAACAAGCCATGTCAAATGCCAGATGCTTCATTTAACAAGTATTTACAATTTCTTTTCAGGAACCAGTAATTCTGAAGACTGCCTGGTCGTAATGGCTCATGCTACTGTTTATGTGGGTTGCACTGTTCCTCAGTTACTGAGAGGTGCTCAGAGCAGAATTTTTCCCTCTCATTCTGCATTGGGGGTGTTGAGACACTCTGCTTTTTGTTACTGCACAGGGAATGGGTAGGTTATCCACTTTTTTTTTTTTTTAAGATAATGCTATGGTAACATTGTCAAAATGGAACTGACAAATTACTACAGACCTATAAATGCTTAATTTAACTTCCAATTATATATTTATATTTAATTCTTATTTAGATTTATGTCATCTGTAGTCTGGATTACACTGCTAAATTGTTATGTTAATAGAAATTCATATCAGTAAGGGACAGTAGCACAGCTGTCACAATGACAATTATCTTTGTTTCCTTTTTTCCTTGCAGTACAATAAAATCAAAAAGGAAAATGGATCATCTAGAGAGGACAGCAAATAATTTTCGACAGGAGGTTAGTGTTCTGTTCTTTTAAGATGCAAGTAACTTTTTTTTTTCTGTGAAGATAATTATATTGGATAATAGTATTAGATTCTTAGGCTCCATTTTGCCTTCTGCTGAAGTCTGGTTTACTTTTTTTCTCCTCATTTTTTATACTTGTTACTGGTATAAAATTAGCATATTTAGTGTTCAGTGGGTGAAATGTAATGAGTTTTAAAATTTTTCAGTGATATGATGTTGTTTACTTTATGTTGGACAAGAAACTTAACAAAATTCTGGCCAAGTATGGATTATAGGAAGTAATGAAAGCACATGGATACCACTCATCTCTAAACAGACTTCTCAGATTTTTTATGGATTTCTACAATTCTGGTTCAGATTTAAGGTTTCAAAATGTGGAAAATGTTTTTTTATAACACAGGAGTAAGGCAAAAAGTGTAGACATTTTGAAGGAAGAGATGATAGCTGTAAAAAAGATCTTCAGTTGTATCTATTTTAATTCACAAATACAAGGAAGATAGAGCGTTGTTCTCCGTCACATTCAGAAATGCTTATTCTGGATCTCGGTTTTGAGCAGCAAGCATTCTCTTTCATTATGTTCAGAGGGGAACACACCCTTGTATTTCATACAGATATTTCCTTTCTGTAATAGGCTGAAGTAGATGCACACAGATACAGACAAACCACACATCTGTCAGTGAGTGTATCTGAAGTCCTTCTCTGCTGAGTTTTTCCCTGATTATAGTGGAGAATAAGTCACATTCTTCCCAAAAGGAAGCTGGGTGCAGGGGATATGTAGGTAACCCCCAAAAGAGAAGGTTCAGCACTGTGTGCCCTGGGCTGTAGGTGGAGGGGACAAATGCAGCCTGGTTCTGCCTGTCTCCAGAGCTGTGAGCCAGCTTTGGGAACCATGGGGCTGTGCTTCAGCTCTTCACACCTAATGCCAGCTCTTCCCTGAGTACAGATCAGTTGCTTGTGGACATCCAGCTGCTCTGGTGGATGCTGTTCACCTGAGAAAATGGATGTAGAGACAGGCACAAACCAATGTGTTCTCGTTTGCTTCTGACATGAAAAAACTTTTGAGTGTTGCAGCCATGGAAGTTTTTTATATTTATTGCTTGGCTTGCTTCCTTTCTCTGCACAATGTCAGTATCTGAAAAATACATGGAAAATTAATCCTTATGAGGTGTTGGTGCAGGGAACTGTAAGGCACAAGGAAGAGAAGGAAGCTGTATGAGATAGGTGAAAGAGCAGGGCCTCAGTTCTTGCTACTGCACATTCTCTGCATATCAGAGGATTATGCTGTTTCTTTTTTTAATGCTTTATTTATTCTTTGTTGCTTTATTTCCGACCACTTTAAAATCAGTTTATTTTAAATCCTCTGCTTGGTTTTAAAATCTGTATAATCAGCAAGTTGGCTTCCCTCAGCCAATATTGCCTTATTTGGCCATTTCAGTCCCGTAAAACATGAAAGAATCATAAATCTGTGTTGCATTAGTGCGAATGGTACAGAACATTGCCTGTTGAAGAGTGATAATGTGAACACCAGGGCAAGGAAAAGTGACTAATTCTTTCTTGAAACACAGCTGCAAAAGTCCAGAGTCCTGTGCCCTCCTCCCTCTCACTGCAGCCTTGCTCTGGCCAGTTGGATACACTTGTGATGGTCCAAAATACTGTCTTTGATCACCCTGACTCAAATTTAATTTTTGAAATAACTTTATACCAATTAAGAATTAAATTTCTAGTACTCTTGCAGCTCTCCCAGCCAAATAACAAATTAAGGAGTGTACTGAAGAGTAAAGAAGGGAATGAAGACGATCCAAATTTAATGTCCCTTTCCTGCACTTCTCCATCAGAACAACTGTTGAAGTCATGTATCTGACATTTCTCTTGTTCATTTTGACTGACTGCATTCCTCATTTAATACTGTCTGCTAAACTGGAACAGGAATCCATGCTACTTCATTTTAAATTAGCAAATGTCCTGCTGTTTAATGGGACATGGGACGTGTTCAGATATTGCTTTCTGAATAAATTAATTTCCTGACATATGTTTTAAATTACAACATAGTTGCTTAAAGTTAATTTTTTTTTGATCTGTTTGATCTTAGACAAATGAGAAATGGTAGAGTTGTGGTGGTATTTTGAGTATTTCCTTCTGTGGAAAGTGACATCAGCATTTTTAACAGTGAAATCTGTGTGTTGCTCTGTGTAGAAAATACTTAGGGCATTGCTTTCTTTGTAGAGGAAAAAGGTTAATAATTATAGTCCAAAATAAACTGCAAAGGAAGGGTAAGGAAGGGTTGCAATCCATGTTGCACTGATGGGCATCAAAGAATTTAAGTGGGGTGCTCATCCACAATGGGTCTTTTTGCAAAGTCCACTTTTCATTTTTAATCTTTTGGTTTGGTTTTTGTTTTTTTTTTAGTTTTTTTTTAACTCCTTAAAAGTAGTATCAGCCATGGCTCTGGCATCCCCTCCCATATGGCTGCCAAACAAAATCTGCTCTGTTAACCAGCCCTGAGACCTTGGGTCTTGGTTTCCCTGTGGTCATATGGGGGTGTAGGGGATGAATGCAGTAACACAAGGCTTGTTGGTTTTCTTTCATTGATGCAGTAACATTAATGCATACTCTTTCAGTAATGCATTTAATTACTTAAATAATCTAGATCCAGAATTCTCCCTGGGACTTCATCTGCAACTGATTTTTTACAAGTGTCCTTTGTCTTTGTATCAGAGATCTTTTTACTTTGTTGCTGGAGGATGCAGGAGTGTGTGTCTTGTACAGATGTGATAACTAGCAATCACCTCCTCTTTATAGTTATGTTCTCTTCAACTGAAATAAAGCAAGTTTGTATATAATCTTAGAAAAAGTGACAGATGTGGTAGACTGCAAGTACAAACACTGTTCTCCATTCAATGACTATTTAAGTGAATCAGAATGGTTTGGGCTTGAAGGGTCCTTAAAGATCATGCAGTTCCAACCACCTGCCATGGGCAGGGATACCTTTCACTAAATCAGGTTGCTTAGGGCCCCATCCAACCTAGCCTTGAACACTTCCAGGAATAGAATGCATTTTTATTTCATCACCTCAGTGAAAAAAATTGGTGCTGTAGGTAATGAAATGCCATGGGTAACATGGGAAGTGATGGATATCTCATGCATGGCTTCTTGAGTGCTTTTGCTGCGAATTACATCTACATATCACAACGGCTTCTTTTTCTTTTGCTAGGTAATTACACAAGCAAAAGTGTGTGGAATCAGCAATGAATCTGAGACAGTCAAAAGGCTTCGTTTGGCAGTTGAAAATAAGGATTTTACTTTCAAGGCAGGACAATGGTAAGATCTTCTGGTATTTTTGAGGGGGAAATTAGTAGGAGAAGTCCACTATAACAAAATGCCAAAAGATCTCTGAACCTTGGGCCTTGGAAAAAGTTGCTAATTTATATAATACAATGTTTTCTTATTGGATGCTCTGTCAAAGAGCTGGTATTTGGCATAATTTTTAAATAGTCATTATAAAAATGCTAATATTACTATTAAAAGTGCAGAAGTGGATATTTAAGTGTTCAGTTGTACTGTTTTTGGTGTTTTCCTGGGGTTTACTATTGTTTCTTCAGGAGTACTTTGAAGTTCACTGCACTTTATTCTGCAGGCTGTCTTTATTTACTAGTTATTTTTACAGTGGAGCTGAGACAGCTGATTTGCAAGTTACTCTAGTTTTGGTTTATTTCTTCCCCTTGAAGTTTACACTCTGAAAATTAAGCCTGTTAGGTCAGATTAATATATTAATATTAATAGACAAATTTGAAAATAAAACCCTTGAATTATTAAGCCTTTGAAACAATTAGCCACTTGTTTAAACAATTTTACAGTTTTGTTTTTTTTTCCCAAGGAAGTAGTGGATTTTCA
This sequence comes from Aegithalos caudatus, assembly GCA_013389925.1. Classification (NCBI taxonomy): domain Eukaryota; kingdom Metazoa; phylum Chordata; class Aves; order Passeriformes; family Aegithalidae; genus Aegithalos; species Aegithalos caudatus. The sequence goes on along the minus strand of WEIU01004888.1, from coordinate 165,003 downwards.
TGTTTGTCATCCTTCCTTGTTACTCTCAGTAACTTTTTTTTTTCTCTTAGAAATTAATTTAAAACTAGGAGTAGTTGCTTTTGGCAATGGACATTTAAATGTTCTTAAACTTTTTATTTGCTTTGGCCATCTGAAAGCGGTTTAGCTGAAATCAAAGTATAGCTGCTAGGGTATTAACAGCATATGTTACTCATGGAGTGTTAATATGCTGGCTTTTAAATTTAGAACCAGAACACAAGATCCTGATTAGCAATAATTTGTTTGTGAAGTAATTTGCTGCAGTTTTTGCACATGTGCAGTGACTCATATTAAATTCTTGCTTGCCAGTACTTGCAAAGTACATTTACCCTCCAAAAATGTTTCTGAAATTATCATGCTGAAAACTGAAAGCTTTAATTATAATTACTCTTCTTCATTTTCTTCTCCCTTGAAAGTGTTCTAATGCTATTGTAAGGTACATACTAACTTCTCTGTACTTGTATCTATAAACTGGAGTTGCATTTTTTTGATGAGCAGTACAAAACAACACATTTTCCTGAGCACAAGAGGCTAAGTTGTTAGGTTTTGCTATAGTAAGATGTTACTGCCAAAGATTGTCACTAAAATGTTTACATTTCCTGAAGGTGTTCTAATCACTGAGTTTTTCCGAAGCAAAAGTGAATTTGTTTTGCAAGCACTTTGGCAGACCCTGGTCTTTTTCTGACTTCAAATAATGATGAAGAGACTTGTTGCTGTTGCACCTTTTGATTTACTAAAACATGCATTGAGGTGCTACAAATGCTTTGAAGAAGTAGCTTTATGGTTTTAGAGTTTCTGATTCCTTACTCCAGCAATGGGTAATTGTTACTCCTTTCTTAAAGATACGGTTTAGGTGTGTTTTAAAAGAGGGAAGTGAAAAACCACCCTGAGATTTCTACTTTACATCATTTTGTTCCTCTCCTTGTTGTGCATTTTCTTCTTTTTTTTCCCTCCTGCTGCTCGTTCCCCTTAGGCTGTCACAGGTAGCATTTCTTCAGGAGCCCTCTCACCCTTCCTAACATAGCTGAGAAGAAGCCATCAGAGCCAGTCCACTATAAGACAGTAAACTGTGCATTGAAATCTCTCAGTTATGCACTTGGGAAAGAAAAATGCATCTGCATTAGTATTTGGAAAAGTTAAAAACCATGTTTGATATAGGTTTTGCAAAAATGTGTGTTTCCCCACCAGGCATGGATAAGGAGGACATTTTGACTTGAATGTAAACTGTGACTTTACAGAATAAATTCTCATCTTTCTCGTTAAGTAAGTTCATCTCTAGTAAGATTATTTTCCACGAGGGGGAGGTAAAGAGCTTCAGTAGCATGGTGAGATGTTCTTTGGCAGGATAAACGCTGCAATTCCAGAGTGGACCTTTCTCAGCTCCCAGAGCCTGACTGTCAGTAAAGCAGGGCCCCAGGGGCAGTGGGGCTGCAAAGGCTGAGGATACTGAAATAAGCCTTCTCGAGTTTTTTTTGCTTGTAGACCATTCTTTTGCAGTCATGTATCTTTATGCACCATCAAGATAAGCATATAGCATAAAACATATAAGCATTAAGTTTAAAATTCTATCACTATTGTATATATCACACTGTATGCATTCTTTGAGAGAAAGATTTTTATTTTTTTTCTTCAAAGGGTGAATTTTTCATGGAGTAAGCAGACAAGACTTTTTTTCTTCAAAATGTGGTGACCTACTCAAAGTGCTTCTCTCCTCAAGCATTTGTGGTCTCTGCGAAGACTACAGCCTTGCTGTTTAAAGAAAATACTTGTGCAGTAGAAGCCAGCCTGTATTTCTTGTTGCATCCCTACTTAACTAATACCGAGCCAGCTGAACCCAGGCTTGAACTGAATAATGGTACTCTAGTTCTGTGGTACTGGGCATTGTTTATCACTGTGGTCATTTCCTAAGGGGACCAGCAGCACCAGTTATAAACTTTAGTTTATTTTGAAATAAGGGGATTTTGTTATGTGCTGTAGAAGACAGAAGCATTTAAAGATTTATGGAACACAGGGGAGCTCAGGTGATACATGACAAACCAACTTGCAAATTTTTTTCTGCTAATTATTTGGAAGCCTCATCAAGGCTTATCAAAGCCTTTCTTTTATGAGACTGAATTATAGTTCATATATAGTAATGACTTGCCTTCCATACTCTCTTAATGGCTGGTATTACAGAAGCCACATGTTACCTTCTTATCTGTACAAACTCATGCATGGTTTACTTTTAAGCTGAAAGAAAAGAAAAAAGTAAGAATTGTTTCCAGTTCCATTTCCTATAACCTGAGGAGCGATATCTGCCACCAGAGGGAGCTGCAGTTCTGCTGCCAGCTGCGGACTTCTTACAGGGGAAATTTTGTACACAGCTCTTGGTTTTACTTCAGATATTACATCTACCCAGGAAAAGAAAGTGTTTAATATAAAGTCATTTCCCTAAAATAAAAATGCCAATCATCTTATGTTTGAAAATTGAAGAGCCCACCAAAGGGACCAAAAAGAGTGGGAATTAAGCTACTCTCATCAAGTTTTTGTTCTAATACACAAATAAATGATTTAAAACAGAATTCCAGTCTATTGTGAGATGTGACATCTAATGCTAAAAGCAGAATGGTTTGAAAATGTTCTAGTTTAGCAAACATGATGACATGGTTCTAGAAGAAAATAATTCCAAGGAAATCATGTTACTCAAGGTTAACTCACTTTTTGGAAAAGTTACATTACAAAAATGAAGATGTTGTAAAGAAAAGATAATTGTAACAAAGGCAGCCACATTATTTTGGCTATTGTTGTCCATTGTTTGGGGTTCTTGGCTTCTTTTTTAAACTTAGTGTCTGATCTATTTTTAGGGTTGATTTCTTTATTCCTGGAGTATCCGTAGTTGGGGGATTCTCAATATGTTCAAGCCCTGGCCTGTTAGAACGAGAAGGAATACTAGAGCTGGCAGTAAAGCACACTGATCATCCTCCTGCTCACTGGATTCACACTGAGGTAAATGAAATTAACTGCGAGATTTGGCCTGCCTTTTGTTTTGTTTTGTTTTGTTTTTTTTAGGTAAAGGGGTGGTCTGTGTTTTTAGACCTCTTGTTGCTATTAACTGCAAAACTCACATTGACTTCTTCAAGCATTTTGGATACAACATAAATCTTAAACCCTTTTGTTCACAGAAATTGGATGTTTATATGGAAATATGGTTATTTTGATCTTTGGACAGCACTTGTGCTTACAGTGGACTTAAAGTGATATTGTAGTTAGTGTATATAAGGGTTCTCAATCCTTTGGAATTAAAGAATTTAAAAATTTTGAAAAACCTCTGTTCTGACTTACATCCCTGAGAACAGGCAGTGTTACACATTCCAGTGTTACCTCTGTTAACCTTCCATAATTCCTGACTATTTCTGTAAATATAAACTGGGAAACGTTGATAAATCACAGCTAGATATAGGTTATTAAAGGGGAGCCAAGGAAGATATTTAGACCAGTTTTTCTGAAATGATAAAACATTTCAGAATATCTATAGTATTCTTTTAAATATGCAATATTTTTGTAATAAAGACATAGCACATGTTTTTGCTCTATTAAAAGTAAAGTCTTAGACTTGGTCTTCTGGTGTTTTGTTCATCATTTACCCCATTTAGTTTGTCAGACGAGTCACATGTTTCATCAAAGATCTGTCCTATCAACTTCTGTTCTTTTCACAGTCTCTGGAAATTATTTAAGAATTTTTGATGTTGTAAATCAGTTTCAGTTGCTGTTTTCTGGTGGAATTTATAGGATAAACCTTTAGCAAGGGGTGAGCTACATCAAACCTGATGCCGTGGAGAAACCTCCAGGGTATACATGGACTCTTCTAGCTATACAAAAGTGCATCTTTTCTTTAGGAAACAAGCAGAAAAAACAGCAACCTAGAGTTTGAAAATGTTGTATTCATGGTGACAAAACTGGTCCTTATTTGTTTAAAAGTCGTTCCTAAAGGAAGTTTGTATCTCAGCTTAAAAATGTTATGGGAATAGTTAGCACTAATTTACTCACTGTATCTGTATTTCTTAGAGGTATTTATTTAATACTACTGTATATAAAATAATAAATTTTAGCACCATGTACTTTATATAACTTCAGGAAGATGTAGCCTTTAAGAATATCCACGTAATGTAAGGATTGCTTCACTTCTCTGTCTGAGCTGTTTATAAACTAGGCTAAAGCTCAACAGTTTCTCATGGTATTACTCCAGAATTTTACTATTTTTTCTTGTATACTGACTTACTGTTATCATTGTCATGGCCAAAGCATGAAAATATCTGGAAGACTGCTGGTTAAGAGAGATTTTTCTCAAATCCCATGTCCAGTCTTGAGGAACTATGGCTGGTTAAGGGGGCAGATTGTTTCTCCCTAAAAATGCTTATTTCCTCAAAGGGTACCATATTCAGTGTCCTCCTTAGGCCACATGAATCTGGAACACATTTGGGTTTGTGCTTCTCTAGACCAGAGTAAAACCTGGTGAGAAAACCTGGCCAGGTGCATCACAAGAGACAGAAATCAGTTTCAGATAATGAATGCTCATTGTCCTGCAGTACACTTGAGAGACAACAGTTCTGCAATAATTAAGAGAAGCAAGAAAGTTGTTGGGTATTTTTAATGATCATGTTTACTATCTTAGGAACCTGCATATTCAATGCAGTGCCTGCATCCAAGGGCATGCTTCTTGCTCCTGGTGGATTTGTTGCACATTTAGACCTTAGCTGTCTGTGCAGCCTTCATTGTGTAACTCCCTTTGTTTCAATTTACTGTTCTCTGAATTCTTCTTCTTCAAAGAATTCTTTGGAGGAAGTGTTTTCATTCTCTAAGCTAATTCTTCAGCAGTTCTTATAGCTTGTTTTTTTTCTCCTCCATTCCCACCTTCCTTGGTTTCCCAATCCCTCTTCATTTTATCCTTTACAACCTATATATGGCTTAAGTGCCTAAGTGCTCTTATTTGTTCTGTCAGCTTGCAGTGATGTGGAAGAACTCACCTGACTTCTCTGTGCTTCAGCTTCACCCTTCAGACCAGGATGCAGTGCTGGTTTACCAAGGAGATACTGACCCAAGTGGATTTTTTGTTGTTGTAGCTTTTGTTTTTCCATGTATCAAAAAAAAAAAACAACCTTGTACGCATTTATTTAGGAAATAATTTCTTACGTACAAATGAAGAGAGAAGATTTTCCCCTGATTTTTCTTTTTCTATGTCTCTGAAGTTGAAAATGCAGAAGTGATTCTGCAAGAAATATTCTTGTGGATACTTACTTCACTTCTGGGTGGTTTTTAAGGAATGGGGATGGAAAAACCTTCTGTGTGTGCAACTTATTCTGACCTTCTGTGACCTTGCAGGAAGGCCTTTTTTGGCATGAAGCTGGTTTGGGGTAGAAGTGTGATTTCACTTGTTGAGCTCGGGTTTTCACAGCCACATGTTGCTGTTGGAAAACTCTCTGAATTGTTCCTCTTTCAAATCCTATGGGGATAAGAAGGGGGAGTCACCATCCTGCCTTACCATAAGACTGAAACTTTTGAAAGTAGAACGACATCCCTAGAGACACTGGGTTACTTCAGATAGCTGGAAAGTGTGTGTGTATTTTAAAGTCCCTCTGGGTTTTTTCACTGGTCAATTAAAATAAAAATCCCAGCCCAGAAAATCTTGTGACTGGGATGCAAAAAGTAAGATTTCAACTTCTGCATTTAGTTCTGAAATTAAATATCTTCTTTTCCATCCTAGTGTACTCTTGACTCAGAAGTGGCTCTGCGAGTGGGAGGTGATTTCTTCTTTGATCCTCAGCCTGGTGACTCCCCAGTAAACCTAGTGCTGATAGCAGGGGGTGTTGGAATTAACCCATTGTTTTCTATACTGCTGCATATAGCAGATCTTCATGGATACCAAGGGGGTAAAGGAAATAGACACAAATTGGGAACAGCGAAGCTGTACTACAGTGCAAAAAATACGAGTGAACTCTTATTTAAGGTAAATCAAAAGTTTTTTTAAAATATAGGTCTCTGCTATTCAGCTACCTGTGTGTGTATCAATGCTACTAAATTCCAGAGAGTCCTTCTGTGTAAGACACTGTACAAAGAGAGATAAAAAGTCACTTCCTGCCTCAAATCCCGTGTGTGTTTTGTTAACTACTTATGCCAGTGTACCAGTTAAGGTTGTTACTGGACATACCTGTTCCCATTGATTTGGTAAGTCCATTACCCCCAAATTTTATTATACCCCTGCATTTTACTATGATCTTGTAAGAGCATCATAGTATAGTAAAGATTACACATATATATGTGTATCCACACTAATAGTATGCATAGTGCTCTAATACTGCTATATTTTCTGGTTTATCTGATAAGGTATGTGCTATAACCACATGGTCTAAACAGAGATTGAATGTAAAGACTAGAAAAGAGTAATTATATCCAAAGGAAATACTTTCTAAAGTAACAGGGGAGCTTTATTGATAATGCATTAGGTACTAATAAGTACTAGTGTATGAATGAAGGATTTGTAGCTGCTTTTAAAACTGCTTGTGCAGTAATTCATCAACATTTACTCAGCAGTTAAAGATCAGTTGTCACAGTCAGCCATTAAGGGTTATTAACAGTATTTTAGGGTCAAATTAGCACAGCTTCTGTAACTTATTATTCTGTAAATGATGTTATGATTTATGGGTTTTCTAAGTATTGAAAATTTTGATTTTAAGATAAAGATGAAGAGCTGATTCCAGAAACTGTGTATAGGATCCATTACTAGTTTTATTTCTGTACTTCTACGATGTTTTTAGATGTAGATACTTTCTTTCCTTGAAAAGTCATTTGTTTCTAGAAGCAGAATAATTTGCTCTTCCTTTTAGCCACCGATTAATCTCCCAGTCTGTTCTAAGCATGCACAGGTTTTTCCAGTGCCAGTGCTGACATTCCCAGCATTCACTTAAGCAGGTTTATGACAGCAGAGCTTTTGCACTAAAGTTTCTGGGACAGAAGAGAACAGTGTCATGCACAATGCTTAAAATAAATCCCTCCCTTCATTCTTCACATGTCCCTCAGATCCAGAACATGTCTGTCAAAATTCTTCACTTCTGTGCAGAGGATTGAGGAAATAGAATCTCTAGCAGCCTTTATGCTGTTGTGAGAAACATCTGCACAGGATGTGTACAATCTCCAGGAGGACCTGCTGGGTTATCACTGATGGTTTGGAGGATGTGGTCCTCCAAAGGAAGGAGCAGCTGTGTATGGGCTGACAAAGGCCAAGGGAGATGCCACCGTGGGGTCTGATCCTCACTGTGGATGTGCTCTCGTGTCACAGGCTGAGGCACTGGAAATATCCTTAGTGCAATTGATAGAAGCAACAGCATCAGGGGTACAAAGACAGCAAGTCAATAGGAGTGGTGCTGGTGGAACACTGTACAGCAGTGGCACTATGTGCTGCTCTTCATCCCATGTCTTCTTAGGGAACAGATTTTCTACAAAGTAGAATCCTCACAGTTTTTTTTTGTTAAGCAATCCAGGGCAGACTCAGTGTAGTAACTAGTTAACAAGCAAACACTTAACAAAATGAGCACATTTGCCTAGAAATTATTTTTATTTGAGAATATTTTAAGGAATTTCCAGTGTCTATTCCAGCAGTGAAAATCCTATGTAATGCAGAATCTAGACAGTAGCTAAATCTTAATTTCAGAACTAACAACAGCATCTGACACATTCTTTTTTTGCTATGATTTGAACTGAAGCCGCTGGGGGTTTAGTGGTAACTCATCACAGCTGTGATATAGGGAACTGAAAATGAGTTTGTACTTTCTACTCTGGTAAAAATAACATTAGCATTACGTGGTAGTTGGTTTTACTTGAGAACATGAGACAGTAAAGAGTCGAGTGACCTTATCAGATAAACCAGAAAATACTCAGAAAGTTCCTAACTAATGATAAATACACACTGCAGGGTTTTTTAAATGGAAAACCCCTATGGAAATGGAAGGAGGAAATACTGAGAATTCATAAGGGGAAGAAATTGGGAAATGACCTAACAGGATCTTAAGTCCAAATCTTACAGACTGTAATCTGTGTCAGAAAAGGAGAAAAGAACTAACACAGCTGGGAGGGTATTCGCATTCCAAGTGTGGGAATTCTGTGTATGTGTGCAGGTCAGGCCTGTGGAATCACACCCATCAGGTATTCAGTGCTGAAATGCAAAGTCTTGGTTCTCAGTAGTAATCACTGGCATTCTGGGACTGTGTGCTTACATCTGCTTTGATTTAATGGCCTGTTGTGTAAGCAAGCGTGTTTAACATTACAGAAAAATATTCTTGGTTTGATGAAGGCATTTCCTGGAAAGATCACATGTTGTTTCCACGTCACCCAGCAGCACTCACAGATCTGTAAAGAACTGCAGCCACACATTACAGGTAAATGTCATGGCATTGTACAGAAATATTGTCTGAAGCCCAAGTTTGATTACATCCTACACCATGAAGTTGTGCATAATAACCCAGCATTTTCACATTTAAAGATTCAAAATGAGATGTGAGTTAAACAGTTTCTCTGTACTTACTACACTTCACAGAAAAGTTTTCGTTTTCTGTTAATCCTAAACTTTACATGAATATTTCCCACTGCAGACTTTATTCCAGAAACTATTAGGCAAATGCTGTTTACTTTCCTAAAGGTGGGATTGATGAAGGTTAAGCTGACTGCTTGTCATACTTCAGCATGTTTCCAGGTCTGCTGTATTTGTGTTAGAAATAGCTGTTTTTTTCATGTGAATTTGGGATTTTACTTGTCTGTAAGCCATGTTTCTCTTCAGTGACTAATACCCTGTGCAGTCCAAGTACAAGCACTGATCTAAATCCCCAGAAAAACAAATGGTTTTGGAAGCCTTAAATATCAATACCTATTATCCTGAAACAGGCCAGGCATTTTTAAGAAATGAGTGCTTGAAATACCTCTAACCAGAGATTATTTTTGAAGTGACTTCAATATTAATATTTCTGTTCTCATTTCCTACTTTTTTTTTTTGTCAGAAGGAAGAATATCTGAAAAGGATCTAGAGAAACACGTATCTAACGATACTTCATGGTACATCTGTGGTCCCCCTCCAATGATAGAATCTATATCCAAACTACTCATTAACATTGGTGTTCCTAGAAACTGTGTTTTCTTTGAGAAATGGTGGTAGTGACACCCGCTGAAGAGAAAATATATTATTTTTGCCAGTGCATTTTGATAAGCTAAAATGTACAAAAATGGACTATGAATGTACAAAAATGGACTATGAATTATTTGGAAGATTTTAATGAGTATGTTTTCAATGATGAAAGTGGGCCTTTAATTTAACTCTAATACACCTGTAATACAGTGCTGCTGCTTTGGGGAAAGAAAAGTGATTTTATATTAAAGACATTAACTGTTTGTGGGTTTTTTTGATGGTTTGCCTTTTCTTATGGGTAGTAGCATCTTTTCACATTATACACTTGCTTTTTAAAAACTTTCAGTGTCCTGATTCAGCACTTGTAGAGAATTAGTTGTGCAGCACTGCCAGGTCTTTTTATAAGGATAATTCAGGCCACAGCCTCTGAATCTGCTCCAAATGAGTACACCTCCCCAGTTCTATATAATACATTTACTATTTTTATAGAAGAGCTGCTGTGTTGTGACTTCCTTCTCTTGCCATTTCTTCTCAGAAGAAAAAATCCACCTGTTTTGTGGTTTATATAAGTAAATCAGTTGTGTTGACAAAGATATTTTCTTGTAATCCTGTTTTGTCCTGAATTGAAAGTGTTGAGTGCAGCAGTCTTAAGAATTCCTCTCCTGAACCCATATCCTGTGCTGGTGCTGAAGTTGTTCAGCCAGACTCTGCTTGCATGGGTCGTGTTCTCAAAAGCAGCACTGGCCAGCAACAGCCAAGGTGGGAAATCTCCAGAGTTCTGCTGCATAAACTGCAGAGCTTTAGGGGATTCCAGGTCACACTGCTTGAAGAAAAGTCTTTGGAAAGGTTGGTCTTGCAAGGTATGAGTGTACTTCTAGGTGTAGTGGCCGATACCTGAGCCCTTCCTGAATGAACTTATTTGGCCAATTTTGTCCAAAAACTCATCGTAGAAATTAGGAGACCAAGAAAATCTATGAGTTGTTTAATTATCTGCATAGACAGTCCAAGTCCTTAAGTGGCATAGATTCCTGTTGTACATTTGAAGGCCTCAATCAGGAACAATATCAAAAATACTAAATTAATACTCAATTAGTAAAAATGTTAAATGGGTAAGGCTTTCCCTTTGTTAGTGGCTCCTATCCTTGAGTTACATGTTTCAGACATAGTCAACCAGGTAATGCAGCAAGTTCCTTGCCATCAGTGTCTCCCTGCTCTGCCTTAAATGTGGGTTGCAGAGACATTGAACCCATCAGCCAATTCCCAGCCTGCTGCAATACAACTCCAGCATATTCCAGTTGTACCCTTTTTTAATCAGTCTGGTATGTTGTACAGCTTGGGGGCTACTTACTGCCGCATCCATGTACACCTCATCCTCCAACTGCAGAGAGGCAGCCCTGCTGGAAAGGCCAGGCCTTGCCTTGAGTGAAGCACAAAGCTGCTCCTGGGCCTGTGCCAGAAGCTGATAAATGGAATAATCCCAGCGCTTCCTGGGTGTTGAAGAGAACAGGCCATACCTGCTGCCACTCAGAACACAAAGATAACAGGAGGGGTGGCTCTCATTGATGGACCTGTAAGAGCTGCCTTTTGGGGACAGTACTGTCTGATGTACTGATGAGGCTTTGCCCCTAAATTTGTGCCTTCTGCTGCCTCATCCACTTGGGTCTGTGCTTCTGTTCCATGCAGTGCCACTGCCAGCTGCCACTGCTGGCCCCCTGCACAGCCACTGTAGGCCCAGAGGGGATGTCTCATCCAATCCCTCCTCCTCAAACAAGAGGAAGATTCCTTCTGAGTACTCCTATTTCAATGAATGCTTCCTTGTTAGTTCACTCTAGAATGTAAATAGGACAGCGTGCTTGTCACAAAAAATAACACCAAGGGGGTTTTGTGCTCACAGAGATCACAGCTGACATGTCAGAGCTTGATGCTTGAAAGAAGCAGGGATTTCCTAGGAACGTGCAATACACTGCTATCAGGAAGTACTGCTGCCCTAAAATAGCCACGCACTGGGCTTATCCGTATTTTAACAGTGTCATGATAAAAAGATTCTGAGCAGCCCTTAAATGTTGTTTTTCATATGACTTCTAAATCTGTTTCATGAATTATAAACTGGTACACCCTTTTTCTTCCCTTAATGCAGAGGCTTTCTGCAGCCCAAATTACATCTCTTTCACAAACCCTCCTCAGACCTGCACCAAAATGTCCATTTAACAAAAGGCATTTTGAAACCCTTTGCTTCTGTCATCATCTTCTTTTCCCTCTAACCTCCTTCTGTCATCCCCTGTTACACTCAGCCTGAGTGCTGTGGGGCAAGGACACATCTCTCTAATTGTGTGGGCTCACCCACTTGAAGAGCAGGACAAAACACACATACACTGCCCCGAAACATGGACAAGAGTAATTATTTCATACCCCCCCAAATAGTGATAAGCTCTGGTGTACTGTAAGCAAGTCCTTTCTTACCTTGTAATAAATGCCATTTCTAAGCCAAGAAATCTGGAAAGTTGTTGACATCCCCTTCCTCCACAGCCTTTTCCTGTTGACACTTAAGAATCTTTTGGAAGTCTCATTCTAAAGAGTTCTGTGGTCTTTTAGTGAGACATCAGTTTCACCTTTAAGTCCATTATTGGATCTGACTCCGCCATAATTAAAGATAAAAATAACATCCCAGAAACATCAACCCACATAAACACACAGTCTACAAATAATTCAATAAATGTGGTATTGGCCTGCACTGGTAGGAACAGAGAGCAGCCCCTGCTGTTCAGCTGCTACTGAGTTGGAGAAATATTCTCATCATTTGGTGAATCTTGTCATTGTAGAAAATGTTTATTTCTCTTACACTTGTGCCATCAGCTAAGAAATGGCTGAAGGAGAAAAAGTGTACTGATACTTTTTTATTTTTTGTGATAAAGGATGAGGAGTGAGAGATGTGTCCATCTATACATTTATATTTGAACTTAAGGAGATGCTTTGTGAGTTACCTGGTGTTGCAGCCTGATTAGACTTTATCTTTCTCTTCTTGCTGTGACATGATTATACACATTATCAGTGTGCTCATCTGGTACAATGAGTATCAAATATTCCTATAGTATTTGCATCAATTAGCTTGAAAAAGAGTGGCTATTCAGTTATCATTTTAGTTACTAGGGTGCTTTTATAAGTGAGTAACAGAAAGCACTTAAAATTGAAAAGCCTTTTCCCCCCCTTCAGTGTATAGGTAAGGTACTGATTAGAGTCAGCTGCCATATCCAGCACCACAGGCACTTTCCTGAGAATGAAGGCTTTGGCAAGGATCACCTTCTAAAGCCAAAAGCACATCTTCACTAACGGCCTCAGAGACATATGAATTGTGTCTACAACTACAATTCATAAGCACGTTGTTTGTTGGCATTCCTCGTACTTTCGAGAAACATTTATCAGCAAGAAATTAGTATCTGCTCTTCTTATATTCTTCAGTTCTGGGAGGATGAAATTCCTGCATGAAAGGCTGATCATGCTTCATTTCTGCCCTATAATTGGCTCCCTGAGGCAAATGTAGAGTCACAGCAACTACAAAGAAAAAGTAGGGTATCCGAATGCAGAGCTCACCTCAGAAATTGAGGCTGACAGGGGAGCCGAATTAGGGAGAAATGGGTATATTGTTTTGTACTTAGCTTCATTTCCACCCATGTATTAAAGCTACTTTGGCCTATTTCATTTATACTGTTTTCAAGTGCAGAGATCCAATAAAGAAAGACATAATGCAAATTGAAGTACCAGTCCCATCGTTTGTGCATTTAACCCCTCTTAACCTACCTGTTTTCATTATGGTGCTTCAAGAGTTTGGACACCCTACCCATCATAGTTGTACCCCTCTGCCCCTGTTCCCTGTTATTTGTTACAATTTAATAAACACTTCTCCATCTTTCATTTAATTTAGCCACTCCTCTTTGACATTCCTCATTTGCCTCATCCAGTCTTTTTTTAACACCTCCAAGGGAAGGTGACTCCACCTCCACCATTTGCCTCACCACCACCTGGCAGCCCATTCCAATGTCTGAGCTGGATTTTCTCCTTTGAACTTCTGTGTAACAGCTGGTGGCTTGTTCAGATGACCACTTGCTGACTGCTGTCTTTCACTTCCCTGGCCACTCTGGTGGTCCTGCTTTTTCAGGCCCAAAATGGCAAAGGCAGCTGAGGTAAAATGCAGATAACAGCTGTGGAGCCTTGCTGCTGCACCACGGACCTGCCTTCCCCAGCCCTCATCCCATCTGGATCATCGGTCTGAGAGATGATTTTAGGCTTCCTCACTCTCCCTGGGACAGGAGCATGGCACAAGCATGCACACAACTTCAGATAGCTGAACCAGCTCTGAAGTTACAAGTAATTTCAACTTGTAACTTGAATTACAAAGTAATTCAAAGTTACAAGTTGAAACTGATTATGAGATTATAAACCCCAAACCAGCTGCCCTTTTGAAACTGAAAAAACATGCAAGTTCTCTTCCACTCTTCCACAAACTGTAACCCAGCTTTTATAGGAACGAAGTTTTAAATCAAGCCTTCACTTAGACAAGTGCAGCTTCCTCATAGGCTCTTCCATGCTCTGTTGGGAAAGGAAAACCAAGTAGCCAGTTCTTGTAGCACCAGTAACTACTGCTAATTCAGTAGTAAGGAGCTTCCCCTCATCACCACTTATAGAGCTGAGTTCCTCCTTTTGGGGATGAATAATTGGCATTTGTGCAAACACCACAAATACGGAATCTCCTCATGACCTTTATTTCTCTTTAGTTTTGTAGGCAGTTGGGATTCAGTTAAACAAGGTCAAATTGCAATCCAATAAACGTTTTCTATTAAAAAGTATTTGGAGAGGTCTTTCTACTGCAACACTTTCTACTAGCAAAACGTTCATTAAATATAGTGAATTTTTAAACAAGATTAATACAAAGCTGATCCTTGAGATAGAAACCATCGGTAAAAGGATCTTATGCTAATAAAATCTGCAAACAGGAACTTAAAATTGTACAAAGCAGAGACCTTGTATTTAAGCAGAACAACTGCATAAACCTATTTTTGAGGCTATTGGAACCCCAGTATAGTCTCAAAATCCCAAATGAAACAACTGAAAAATAGAATCAGAAACTGAAGTTACTTACAGTCCTGTGGTTAGACCACTGAATTCAAAATAAAACACTCTTTAATCAATGACAAAACTACCACTGTGCTTTGTGTGTGTGAAATCAAACGGTTTAAACTTGAGTGCCTTTGTCCCAATTAAATGAATATTTAAGTGATGTAATTTTTCCCTTCTCTGCAATGTTCTGCCAACTGAGTAATTTTTAGGCATGAAAGATGCTTTTGAATCACTTTAGGTGCACATCTGATACAGAACACAGTCCTTTGTACAGCATTTTGATTTAAAGACTAAGGAAAATTATCAAGCACAGATCAGTCAAGGGAAAAACAGCAAATCACTAACAGAGCTCTACCTCTTGCTTTAAAACAAGAAAAGCAGGGAAATTTACAATGTTTTTCTCACCTTGTTACCATATTACTTGACCACTTCTAAATAAGGATGAAGGTAGTTAAGAAGAGAGAAACCACTCCTTCCTACATTTGTAAAAATACTGAAGTACTTGGAGAACATTGGCACAGAAACTATATTACAGGTACATTCACTTGTAAATATTTTTATGTAGCTTCAAACATTAAAATGTTGGTAATTTTACAGAATTCCATTAGGTATCACTTCCATAATATGGTTACTTGTATGAAAAAAAATGGTCTGTTAAGGTATTTTCATTTTGGATGGTCATTTAGTGACAATGTTGGCCATGGACCCCTGTGTACAATTTCAGTTCTTTACCACAAGGTTTTTCGTAACAGTGAGGAAGTGGTGTAAAACCACCTGGAAAAGGTCAGGAGGTAACATCTAATTCCAATTTTAGTGATGATAACCACTGACCAAAGTACTTTTTACCTGCCTTTTCGTTTCCTGTTTTTCTGTCTTCTGAAGCCCCCACAGCTACTGATGAATTGTTGATTAGCAGTGACCGAATTGGAAATTGCATTTTGTACTGGAATCATCCACCTCACAATTCCACCATGGGGTACCTGCCTGAATAGGTACACAATTTGCTTTTTGCATAAAGATCTGTAAGGGTTAATAAAATTCAGAAGTCAGTATCATCAGCGAGTGTGCTCCTGGAGAAAGATATGGATAACAGCCATCTTATCTAAGCTTTACAACTTCAGTTTCAACCTCTTGAAGTCCAAGTATCATTTTTATGACACTACAAGCCTAATAAAATAACATCTGGCACAGTAACTTCTCCAGAAAAGCTACGTGGACAAGAAAGTACTACATAGTAAAATCTGACCAAACAGAACACTTGCCCTGACCCAGGCTCAAAGCTGGCTTGCTAAGGTTGGTCATGGAAAAAAGTATGATTTCTGTCCCTCCCTACTTTTCAATTTAAAGTGTGGCTCTAGGAGATCATTTCTCACTACGTAGAGTGAAAGGAATTTTGCAGCTTCTGTGGGCCGAAAAATCTGGGCCCTGTAGACACTTAAAACATTAAGATACCAGAGTGCTGAGGAGCAAAGTAAGTCAAAGAAATGCAAAAAAAGAAATGCTGAGTTGAGCGATGGAGTTAGTGGTGGAGATTATCAAAATCTGTTCTTTTGTCTTGGCAGAGTATCAGCCACTCACAGGGTTCCTAAAAAGTAGGCCTTACTCGCAGGAGCAGTCCGTGTCCGGCGCTGCCCCGTCGCTGCAGCCATCCGGCCCCGGCGCGCTGCCCCCGCCCTCTGCGGCCTCCCCCGCAGGGCAGCCGGGCACGCTCTGGCTGGGGCACACCTGCCCTGCATTGTCACCAGTGTCACAGCTGGCAGGACACGTCTCCGCTGACGCCCCGTCGTGCTGGGCACCTCTGTCGTTGGTCCCGGCTGCCTCGTCTCCCAAGTCTATGACATCGTCGGGCTGCTGTTCTGGATCAGGCTTGGCTGCTCTTGGGATTTGTGCTTCTAAGTTTCTTGTGTTCTCTGTGATTTCAAATTCCTGCTTCTCCTGTGCCCTTTGCTTCTCCCTAGTACTTAATTTAGCCTTTGTGGAATTCTTCGTTTTTCTGTTGTGCATGTCTTCTTTGGAGAACCTCCAGTGAAACTACAAAGAAGGGATCCAAATGTTAAACACCATTAGAGGGCAATCTCACATGGACATCTACTTTGCTGAGTAGAGACATGTTTTGATCAGTTAGTTTTAATTCAATGACCAAGGGCTTGATCAGAAAGACCCAAGATTAAAATAAGTTGCCTGACCAAATCAGATGGCCTAAGATGACTTCTGTTACACAGAGGAAGGAGAGCTCAATGCTTTCTGCTTCTGCTGTTGTATGTGCCTGGTGGGTTCCTCTCAACGCTGTTTGGAGGGGAAGGATACGCAAAGCTGCGTAAGTGCAGACAGAAAAAGCAATCCTATGGTGTTATTGCAGTGCTTTTCACCAAGTTAACAGCAGAACTAACACCACACCCACGACCATACCCAAACAGTAAAACATTCTGAACCATCTGTATTAATGTCTTTTGATGAGAAAGCATGAGGCTGCTACTTGCAGCACTCCCACAGGACTTGCCACTGCCACCATTTCAGAACTGTTTTAACTACTATTAAAAAACAAAAAGGGAAATAGAAGCACCTTGAAATACTAATTTGACAGGTATAATGTATATAAAGGCTGACAAATATGTCACTATTATATCTGCTTCGTTTGTCAAAAAGTAAATCAAGCTTCCCAAGGGAAGCCAGACCACAGAGTCATAGAATCATAGTACGGTTTGGACTGGAAGGGCCTCAAAGGTAATCTAATTCCAACTACCCTGCCACGGGCAGAGACTCCTCCTAGAAAACCATGTTGCTCCAAATTCCATCCACCCTGGCCTTCAACACTGCCAGGGGGTGGGGCACCAACAATTTCTCTGGGCAACCTGTGCCAGTGTCTCACCACCCTCACAGTAAAGAATTTCTACCATCTAATCTAAACCTGTCCTCTTTCAGTTTGCAGCCATTACCCCTTGTCCTATCACTACACTTCCTGGTGAAGACTGCCTTTGTAGCTTCCCTGCAGGCCCCCTTCAGACACTGGAAGGCTGCTGTGAGATTTCCATGCAACCTTCTCCAAGCTGAACAGCCCTAACATTCTCAGTTGTCTTCAGAGGAGAGGTGCTCCAGTCCCCTTAACAACTTCAAGTCCTCTTCTGGACTTGCTCCATGGTTCCAAGCCACTGCTAAGCCATCCTACACAAGTTTGCTAAGTGCCTCTGAATGTGCACAATCATTTTTTCAGCAGTGTCAGTTGCTGATGGAAGCTCAGGAATGGGTTAGGAGGCAATATTTGGATGGCATAAATAATCTCATCAGGATGTTCAGAAAACCCAGCCATGTTCAAAAAAAGCCATTTTCTCCAGTGAAACTGGGTCTGTGCTGAAGCTGGCCAAAAGATTTTGTATGCATAAATTTTTGATCTAGCTATTTATTCCTTAATCAAAAAGCCATTCAAAACTTATTATTAGATTACAAAGCTGGAACAATGTTCTTTCCTCCTGGTAGCCAGAATTTAATGTAAAAGGAGAAGGGGAAAAAAGAAAGAAATTGGCTTTCACAAAACTCTTCTCGGTTTTACTTAAAGGAAGTTATCTTTCACTTCAATAGGACTGCAATTTAGAGAAAGAGGAACGATAACATCTCAGTTCTAGAGCTCAGCTATTTAAGATTCATACACCTGAGTTTTTTCCTCTTTGATTTGCAGAAGTGCTGGGTACCCACTACTCCACTTAACGCTCTCTTTAACAGAAGGTTAAGATCAGGGCCCTAAATGTGATAAAGATCCAGCTGTAGGAGGCTTTGTGTGTGTGCGTACGTGTATGCAGTCAGGTACTTACACCGTTATTTCACAAAAATGCATTCAGCCAGTTTCTGCTGAAATAAGCATCAGTTTTGTATAAAGTGAATGAACACTTGAATGAACCTCATCCCTGATTGAATATTACACTAATAGAAGTACTTTTTAGTGGAGAAGTTGTACCATTCCTTGCGTATTTCCTTCTCTGTTCCTCTGACTACCCTGAACAGCAGTTCGTTGATGAGCAAAGATAGGACAGAACATTTTCCGTCAATGCAATATCCTTTTAATGTTATCATCCTATTTCCTTCCTCTGAGGGTTATCTATAAACATTTTAGACATGCCACAGCTTAAGTTAAAAAAAAATACCTGATAGCCTGGGATGATGTATGTGCAGAATATTCAGCAACTTTTAATCAAATGCTTGGGTTGGCATCTTTGATATATGACACAACAACCACATGGAGATGTTGAACCAGTCTCACGTCCCTTTACAGAACTATAATCAAGGTGTGTCATCCTTCTTTGACCTTTGGTATGAAAATGTGCTGTACTGATTCTTGCCCTCAAATATGCCTGTACATTTAACACTGCCAACGAGTGAGTCCTTTGTTTTGTCAACCAGACATTGTTAAATAAGTTTTTATAACCCAGAATGAAAAAAACTTAAAGTTTTAAGTCATCTGGATGGTATGTATGTGTTATTAATACAAGAAATCAGCATCATACTTCTTTCTCTATTTGAGGATAAACAACCACATATGGGTTCCCATTCCTTCTACTAAAACCACACACAATGGTAGGAAAAGAATGACCAAATACAGGAACCCTAAAACTCACCCCAAGATCCCTTTAATCACATGAAAACAAAGAGAGAAAACAAAGAAAATGGGCTTTGTACCAAGTTCACACAATACTCTGTGCTCCAGCTTTGCTAATGAGAGAGGGCAAATCCTAAATCAGTTCTCCTGCTACAGTCAGTTCAAACACTCCCCTGGTCTGCACTGTATCAAAAAGACAACTTTCACAGAACCAGGCTCCAAAACAGTAAGGGCTTCACAGATGAAAACTATCTGCAATTATCTAAACTGTTGGGTAAAATGCTTCTGGTGCTCAGCTCTGCTCAGCATTTCCCATCTCTTGCTGCAGCTCAGCTCTGCATGGCCTCAAGCGCCCACTCCTGCAGGTGATGTTGGGCTGACAGCATTCACCAAAGCCCACAGAGCCAGCACAAAAATGAGGCTGCATTAGTCAGCAACCTCACTGTTGCATAGTTCCAGAGATCTTTTCCATACTTCATCTGGCTTTCCTCATCCCTTGCATGGCAAACTTGACCACTGTAGGAAAGCCATCACTGTCTCAGTTTCCAGTTCCTGTATTTCTCTCTCCAGCTGTATGGCATGACAGGTTTGGGCAGGGGTTCCCACAACTGTGTGTTTAAAAATGGAAGTGGGAATACATACATGCATCCACATCCATACATCATTAGCTGTCAGCCATGCCTTTGGGTAATTTAGCTGGATTCTAGAGGCTTTTCTTGGTTAAACTGCAGCTGAATTCATTAATATTCACACAACAGAAACACCAGCCAAGATAAGGCCTACATTGTACCAGGTTCTACCAAAACACAGAGAGAGAGAGAGAGAGAGAATGAGAGAGCAGTTTAAACAGAAAATACAGGAAATGGGTGAGACAAAATAGTGTTGGTTGAGAATTTCAGGTCTAAATGGCTGGTTTACATGAAGAAAAATCTGCATTTTTTATGCTGCTGTGAGTTCAACAGAGAATGAAATCTAAGAGCTTTGACATCATTTGAGCATTTTTTGTTTCTTTCATTTGAACAGTTCCATTCCTTGTGTCTCACTAGTGCATGGCAGAAACATTGAATAGGCCATTTTACTTCTACAGGAAATCAATTTCAATATAAAAATACCACCAGCAAAACCCAAAGAAACCAGAAACTCAAGGTTATTTACCTTAGATTCTTTCTTCTTTGCTTTCTGGGGCAAAGAAGGTCTCTGAAGAAATACAATTTGCTTTGTAGATAAATTCCCCTCCCTGTAAAGAAACAAATGCACACTCCTGAGAATGAATTAAATTCACATCCAGCATCATTCAAAGCGAAAATCCATCTCAGTCATTTATTTCTGCAGGTCAAAGAAGAACAAGATGAAGAATGATCCTCACATTTGTCCCTGGTGTCTCTGAGCAGCCTGGTATTTTGTGGGGCAGGGAGAGGGGAATGTTCAGACTGATAGAGCCTGTCAGCCTATGACACAGTTTTGCTGAATGTTTTAGCATTAGTGTGTAAACACAGAATAAATTGTTTGGAACAGAAAGGAAGAAACCCAAGAGCCCCAGTGCCTGTGTCTCAGCAACAATGGAGTGTTCCTTTCCTCCTTCCCTCCCTCCTGGGCACTGATCTGGAATGGGGCTGGGTGCTCCCTGTAGGTCTAGAGCATGGCAAGAGGAACAACCACCAGCTGGGTGCCCTTCTGCACTGACCTCTGTTACTCAAGGTATTAGTGGGGTACAGAAAGCTGGAAGAGAAAGAAAATTATGTATGTATCTTTAAGAGTCAGGGATTACAAATCATAACTGTGATTTTCTATTCATTCTTATATTTAAACATTTATGTAAAACTTAAGTACAGTTTTTCCCTCAACACAGATTGCCTTTTACTTTTTAGGTTTTTCTGTGTAGGAGTAGTCTTCATCCAAATCTCATAAAGAGCTGGGCATATTTTTACTCTTTTAAGATAAAAAATCATGACTGATTATATTGGTGTATTTATACATATAAATATATCCCTGACCAGTGAAAATTCAGAAAGCACCATCTTCATGATTAACAAGTGGTATGATTATTTTTGCCCAGTTCTGATGATTATTTTAAAGTGATTTGCATTTATATTTAAAAACCCAGAATATAAATAATGGCAAAGTAGACCACAGAAGTATTATATCTGCACACAAGGCTACTAGAGCAGTGACACACTAATCTCACAGGGTTCTGCTCAGCTAGACTGTATCAGCAGCATTAGGCAGATATCTATTAATAATAAAATTACTTTTCTTCAGCTAGACAACATCTCACTCCAAACATTATCACACATTTTGTCTTTGCTCTAAAGGACATTACTGGAAGATCCAGAGCGGGAATTTTATAGTCGTGGACCTTACAGGGAGGCAGAAACAACACCCAGAAAATTCATGCAGAAACCAGTGCCACCTGGCAGTCTTTCTGCCCACCAGACGTGGGCTTCCTGCCACATGTGGTTTGTGATGCTCAGAAAACCCCAAGAACAGCTGCAGCAGGCCTTGCAAGGAAATCCACACTGACTGCACAGGGAATTGCTTGTGCAGACTGCAATGCTTGTACAGCAACTTCCCTGGCCAAAAGGCAGCACCCACCCCTCCCTACCTGTTTGTCTTCACAATGGGAGTAGGAAGCACGCACGTCAGCTGCCAGCCGTACATGGCAAGGGAATTCAGCAGCGGAACGTAATCTGTCTGCACTTCAACTCCCTGGGGAAGGAAAATCAACAGTTGGCATCATCACTTGGAGTGCGACATTCAGCTCGACACCAAAAAAACCCTCAAGAAAAAACACGTGTGTGGGTTTTCTCAGAGGGAGAAAGGGGTTTTGCACTGAAGTGGGTCATGTTTTATGTTCAGCTAGGCAGGAAGGAAAACGTTCAAAAACACGAGACAAATGACCGACCGCCCATACATCCCAAATTGTTAAAGGAGTTTGTTTAAAATGGTAAACATCTGTGATCTTGTTCTTACACTGCCTGACTCATCCATCTAGCTTTAGATCGTTCCAGATCTGAACAGGATGAATTTGTTGTACGTTATCAATTATCTCCTCCCGAGAAAAATTATGTTCAAGTAGTTAAAAAATGACAGCATCGCTTTGCTCGGATTCTGCACTTGTCTAAACTTCAGCAAACCCGGAATATCTGCACTGAAATCAGCCGTGCTACTCTACCATGATCAAAAGGATCAAAAGGAAAATAGCCAACAACAGCAACAAAAAATATGAGTCTGTTCCTTTTATCGCCCACAAATACGTGTCGCTGCCTTCTTATTTTGAATCAGGAAATCTGTGGGCGAGACGAAAAGCTTTGCCTTTCAGTGCAGGAGTCTGGCTCCTGCTGCACATGTACCCAGCAGAGCCTTGCTCATTCCCTTTCAACTAAATGGCAGACCCTGCAATCCACACAGAAAGAACCTCTGGTGGTTTCAACTAACATTATTCCAGTGAGGTGTCTAATTGCCAAGACTGCCAGTAATTTAATGAATAGATTCCACAGCATATTTACTAGCTTTTAATTTTAATAAACACAAAGCAGACAAATGGTAACTACTAGTCTCTACAAATATAACTAAATTTGATTGGAATAACAATTACATTTGCCAAAAAGCTCAAGCACTTACACTGGTTTCACGTGCACATAAGGATTTTTAACTGCCAATTCACAACACTGGGGAAGGCACAATAGTTTTGCAGCTCCAGAAAATCCATTTATTCCACAGTAATGAAATAGTCATTTGATCAGAACTAATCCAAATCCTGCTGTAGTCATTTCAAGGTATTTTAGTGAATTCCAATCTCAGCTGTTCCTTTCTTCTAACGAATGTAATTTAGGTCACTTATATCTTTATAACAGAATGGTTGGCTGCCTATACCTATTAAAAACCCGATCATGACTACAAGTGCAAATAGCTGAAGAAGCTGTATCAGTGCTGCTTAAAAGGAAAATGTTTAAAATCTCTACCCCAGAAAACACCTTAAAGAGAACACTACTAATGTTACTTCTGCTCAGAGGCTTAGAGAGGGGGTGCTTAGACAGGTAGTGCTATTTTAAAACATCACCCTGTGCAAACTGGAATTTTTAACTCTGGGAGAGGAATGAGACGCCCTGCGAGAGGGGGGCAATACCACATGGCCCTTAACTAGTGTCCACTGGAGCAATCAGGACTTATCCTGCAGCTGTGATTGTGGTAGAGCCACAGTCTCCTTTGACTCCCATTTCCCTCTGGAAGACAGATATTTGTGCACTCTTTCCAGTTTTTAAAATAGAGTGTCTAAGGGTAATAGAAAAATCATGACATACCTAGATGCCTTTAAGATGTAATGTCTCAAAAAGATGTATTAATAACGCACTGAGATTTATGAGATTGGTCAACAACGCCTTCAAAAAATAAAGATGAAAATGTGTAACATGAAGATTAAGAATAAGGTCAGAGCATCCACCATCACAAGCTCTTCACGAGGTGCCACATAAAAGGACCTGTCTAAAACATTCCCTCCATCAAACAGTGTTTGCAGAATGAAAACCAGGAGTTCACTCATTTAGATGAGGGAAGCAGATCAGGAAAGACTGGCACAGCAGAGCTTGTCTGTACCCTGAGGAACATGTTCTGTTGTAAAGAGGATTTTTATTTTGAATTCATTGCCTAAGGTGGGTGATTAGTAGGGAGAGCCTTCTTCTTGCATCAGGATGTGCAACAAATATCAGAAATCAGAGGGAGATTACGGCAATGAGGAAGGACATCAATACCACGCAGAGCTCATTTGGCTGCTGTAGAAGCCAATTTGTTTCAGGGACACGCCATCACTCCTGCCACAGCCCCCTGTCCCTGCAGGCTCTGAGCAGCGAGACAGGGCTGGCTTTGGACCTGTCTGACTTGTCAGGATTAAGCATCATCTGCAGCAGATGATGGTGTATTTCACAACCCAGTGGTGCAGAAAGGAAACAAGCAGGTAAACACACTCAAAAGTTAACAAAAAATAAATTTAAGTAAATTAGGTCTAAAAAATGGGGGTTTTAGATCTGGCAATGTAAAAAAATCAAAAACAACCAACCTATTTTAAGAGTTCTACACAGTTGTTACAAAAAAGATGACCTCCTATTTTTCCCATGTGCCAGTACCCAACACCCCAGTGGGGATGTCTGGAGGCAGGAAGAGTGTACATGATGCAGAGGTGTTCCCCTCTCTGAGCTCCTCAGGCCCTTTAACAAGCTCCCTCCAATTCCACGTCGCTTCGCTGGAGTCAGACACTGCACCTCATCTCCAGGTCCTTGGGGAATAGACTACTCCCAATAATTGTCTGAGTTTGAAGATGACAGACAAGAAGGAGTCACTCCAATATAAACAGGTTAATCCACATGGGCTTCAAACTCCCGACTTGCAAATACAGATAATTGAAGCTTTCTTTAAGACCACATGAAATTTTTTCTCCCTCCCCCTTCTGAATCATTGGCTGTAATTCTACCCCACGACTGGAATTTGTTTGCCAGCAGGAATCACAGTTATACAGACCTTTAATTGGTGTCATATTAAATGCTTTCTAAAGCAAAAATGCTTCTGAACAAACAATACACTGGGGGATGGGTGCAAAGCAAAAGAGTCATCTTGTACTCGGTTTATATTTAATACAGTAGTTATTTTATCTAGTGTTGTTAGAGACAATAGAAATTTCAAACACACCATTCCCTCAAATAAAAGTGCAACGTTCTTTCTAACTAACAAATAGTGGGTTTGAACACCAGTAGAAGTTGAAATAAAAAAAAAAAAATGTGCCAGAGCACTCCTGAAAAAGAAGTGTTCAAACAATGAGTCTCAAACTGGGAGACATTTCATTCACTGAAAGGGTGGAAAATTTTAATTAACTTGCTTCCCACTCTCCTGTGGATGATAAGTAATCTCTGATCACACCTTGAGTGTCAAGAAGCCAGAGCATATTGAGCTAGGATTTTTCCTTGACTTGCACCACATGAAAAGAATTCTTTTTATTTGTAGTTGTATTGTTTGTTTCCAGAATTTTTTCCTTTCACAGTTGCTTCTGCTCATTAGGGAAAAAAAAAAAGATGAAAAAAATTATAAGAATAATATCTAGGGCAAGCCACACAAACAACTGCATTAACCATTTTTTTTCTTCCCCCCTCCACTGCAGCAATTTTAACCACAGCAAGAAAATAAACAAGACAACTACTAAGCTCTTGTGAGACAGAAGTTCTTCAGAAATCATTCTTTTCTGGGCTAAGCGAATGTGATTTAGTTACAAGGCAGCTATGGATTGTCACCATTTAATATTTTTTCCAACATGGATTAAAGAGTGGTAGATTGAAAATCCCATTAAATAAATCTTAATAAAATCTTTATCAGCAAATCCTAACAGACTGCATACCAAAATCTACTGACAGATGGCAAAGAGGATGGGAAGTAAAAAAAAACAAGTTGCTTTGAAAGTGTAACCTACTGTTTGTTGCAGAAAATGGGCACTGCATTCAAACCCAGCTCCTTACAAAAAATAGAGGGAAGAGCCCACGAGGGTGGCACCGTGCACCCCCTGCCAAGGCTGGCTACCAGTCCCCAGCTCTGCCAAAGCCAAAGCTTTTCTGCCCCTGGGCACTGAAGGGAGGAAATGGAAGTGGCAAAAGGCAGGACTTGCACCACAGAGGAAAAGAAAACACAGTGAGAGAAATTGAATATCTGGACTGTGCAAGAATGACCCAGTAAAAGCGTGATGCAAACGTTTTATGTTTGCAGTAACATAGCTGACAGGGGACCTAAATTCAAGCTCTAAATTTGTGAATTATTTGCCTTTTTCCTTTTCAGACTTCTTCCAAGAGGTAATTTCTGCTGACAGTGTAACAGTATTGAACCATTTAAAACATTTATTGGAAGCAAAAGAGAAGTTTCACAAATGCTTCAGCAATAAAATGTTGGACTTTGTTCTTCTAGTATTGAGCTGCTCCTGAATTTCCATGTGTAACACACCACAGCACCTTGCTGGCAGATACTTGCTACACATCCATTAGCTGTGGAGCAAAGGGCTGTGGGATGCCTCCTGCGTGCTTGGAAACCACCAGTTGCTTTGGGAAGCAGGTGGGTCACTGACCAACAAAGAGCCACTGCCAAATGGGGACCTCACTGGAAAGGTAATAGGGGGAAAAAAAAAGAGTAATAAGTAAAACCACAGGCAGGCTTTTCCCTCAATATTCTGGGCATATGTAACTTAGAGTTATTTACAATTACTAATATATATGTGAATTCCTGCAATGTGAAATATTTTGGAGAATTTAGTAAGCTGTAACACTATATGAGGCAGCATCTTGTTAAGAGAGTTTGTTCAATTCAGATGTATCCAGTCACAATTTCAGTACTGAGCAGCATTCAGAGCTGGCTCCACATCTAGGGTAAAATTAAAACAACAACCAAAAAACCCTTCTGTGCCCACAATGCCTGCTTCTCTCAGTGACTTCTGTGGATGCAAATCCTATTTTCTAGCATGTAGAAAGATCCTGATACTGCCTGAACCTATAACACAGAAGTAAGCACAGCAACATATTTCTGCATTTATAGAAGCACGGGGTCAGCAGCAAAAGCTGGACAATGTGAATGTGTTGATACAGAAGGTTTCCCACACAGGAAACATGGAAACATCCTATGAAATGTGTTGAACTCACCACTTCATAGACAATGTACATATGATGGGACAGATCCACTTAACTGTCCATGAAACACAAGAACGTGATTTTGCAATCCACCAGTACACCTTCTTAAATAACTCTGGCATTTTTACTTTCACAATTATTGCAACACTTAAAGTGTACCTTAAGGCGAGCATTGATGTTACTGTTTGTCCATTAGTTCTCTTGGGGAAAAGAAAAACAACATAAAAAAACCACTAACTGAGAACTTACATATCCCAGTGTGCCCTACACACACAGCTTAATCATCCCCAGGCTGCTTCCCCAATACAGTTCCCTTTGGTTATAATTTATTCCCAAACAACATGTGGCTTTTACCAAAAGGCTTTGTGCAGCACTCCCCAGTCATGCAAGTAATGATCTATTTCCATGCAAGCCCCACAGCTGAGGCCTGGACCCTCCACTGCCAGTGGCTCCCACGGCAGGAAGGCGAGCGCCGCGCTGCCCCTCGCCCACAGACGGGCTCCGTGTGCGGCCCGTGGGGTCCCAGCACCCACTCCTCCCATGGCCCTCAGCATCCTCACACAGATGCACTGCCCAGGGCACCACTGCACAGCTGGAGAAGGCTGCTGGGCAAAAGAAACATGTGCCCTGAGTGGTTTTATAGGAAGTATAAAAGAGGACGGAAATACTCAGCTTGTTCTTAACTGGGAAGTTTAGAGCAGGGATGTTCATTTTCCTCTTGGAAGATTTTACGGGTGAGCAGGGAGCTAATTCTTAGAAAACTGTGACAGCTAGGAAGGGTTTTTTAATCCATACTGTGCTTTTTTCAGTCTCTTTACTTCAAGTACTTCTTTACTCACATGGAAGAAGTGTTTACCTTGTTAGATGTTCAAGGCTACCACAGCCACAAGAAATTATCAGGGATGTTCCAAGTTCATATTGCTAGATTTTGTTACTACGTTAATCGTCAAAACCAATGAAAAGATTACCCTATGGATTTTAATCATGTGAATTTTAATCGATTTCAAACCTATGTCTGCTGCGTTCAGGAGTGAAATATATAGGTATATATGCTGCTTTCATTCCTTATATAAAGGAATGAATCAAGAATGATAAAACCTTTGGAAGGTAAGAGGCTCCTGAAGGTTTTTGTTCAGCTCTTCTTAAAAAGCAACAAGAATTCAGCAACAGACATTGCTGAAATATTATGCCCATGCAGCATATTTGTCTTTGAGAGGTAAAGAGGGTCACAC
Source organism: Aegithalos caudatus (assembly GCA_013389925.1). Taxonomy (NCBI): domain Eukaryota; kingdom Metazoa; phylum Chordata; class Aves; order Passeriformes; family Aegithalidae; genus Aegithalos; species Aegithalos caudatus. The sequence continues at coordinate 137,256 of WEIU01004888.1, read as the reverse complement.
ACATGACTCCCCTGGGCTTTTCATGCCCATGGCATCAGCTCCTCGGCTGACCTGGTCATGCCTTTCTCCTGTGGCCGGAGACAGCAGAACATGGCTTAACTGACATATGACCTAAATCAGATTTACAGACAAATCAAATCCTCATTTCCAGAGAATTTGTTTCAAGGCTTACATTAAGGCAAGTTGCAACCTAGGCTCAGCAGAGATAAATGTTTAAATCTTTTGATATGTCGCACTTTAAAAGGTTTACCATGTCTATGGTGGAGACTGACCCCATTCAAGTCTGCCAGGAAATGGCAACACCACAATATATTTGAGATTTTAATTCATGTCAGTACACCAAAGGTATGGTGTAGCAGCAAATACAATGTGATGAATCAGCAGCTCAAGATTTTCAATGAGAAAATACAAGTAAATTAAGGACAATATTTTCAAAATGAACACAGCTTCAGAGGCAGAACAATGCAGTGATCTAAAACAAATGTTATAGCACTCTGTTTTAAAGACAATATTAGCTATTTTGTCTTGGGTAATGGGGAAGGGAAGGTGACAGATTTAGAGTTGGGGAGAGGGAAATCATGCAGGCTCTGATTAATCAGAACTGTCTACCCACATTTGCCTACACAAGCAGAATTAAAGCCATCAAACAAGTTTTAGGGCCAGATCTCAGAGACTGCAGTGGAAATAACATGTCCTGACATTTTTAGAGTTAAAGTGATAAGGATGAGTACAGTATTTTGTCATAACAAGTCCTGTGGTCATTTGTAGAGGATACCACAGTTCTACTTTGAGAAGAAAGAGTTAAAATTACTCAGAGCTATTACATCCTGTCTGCTGCTTGGCGGGACCACATACTGTGACAGCTGCGAGCTTTACATCCTCTACAAACTGACATTTTACACACATACTGAGTGCATCACACTGTTCAGCTTGTTTTCTCTATTAGCCTCAGCAATTAAAAAGGCAGCACTTTCCCTGCTAAGAGGTGTGCCAACCCCTCTCTTTTGTGTTAATGGTTAAACAGCAACCCTTTACCTTTTCATTTAGAAAGGTTTTCTTTTAAAGGGCATCGATACATGCTACATGTCTCCCTTTCTAAAAAAGCTTTCTTTTATTGTGGCTGGGATTCTATTGTTTGTTTCCTTTTCTTCTTCGTCTTCTTAATTAGGATACAGCACAACAAATTTACATTCAGTTCAGACCACATCTGAATAACTCCAAAGCTCATCCAGATAGCCAAATCTGATACAAATTTAAAATAAGGATCCACTATATACATTTATGATGTCATGCTGCCCATCAGACCTTCTTCCACTTCCTTGGTAGAAATGGAAATAACAAATAGAAAATATTAATGTAGGTCAGAGCTGTATGTACACCAAAAAAACCCAATCTTCTACATAATGAGTCATTCCACTGATCCATAACTGTCTCTGTAACAATTATACTTTGTAACACTCATAAGAAAAAAAAGGCTTTAATGGCTCTTGGACATCTTCTGTCACCACTGACTTCTGTCTCCTTCCCCATTTTACAGTCCCTTCCTCTGCCACTGCATTATTCCATGTTGATGGTAAATATAAGTGAATTCCAACACGGTTTAACACTTGGCCTTCTGGGTACAGCACTGTGCAAGTGCCTACAGATTGCCCAGCTGCCAGTCCTTTCACTGGTTCCATGACTTTACCTACCCACACCTACTATGTCTCAGAAAGCATGAGGCAAGATGCAGTTATTCAAATTGCATGAGGAGAAAACCAAGGTGGCCAGCTCTGCTCTTTCTCTAAATAGATAAAATCTTTGCAAGACTTCCTTAATGCATCAACATTGTTCCTTCACAAAGTTTTTTCTTCCCCATATTCTTCCACTTTGAGCTTGGTGAGGAACATTTTTGTAATGCCCACAGAACAGTCACACTTGATCTCAAAAGAGCAAAACTGCCAGGGAACACCCAGCATCCAAATTTTTAATTACAGCAGAGAATAATCTGATCACACTGACAAGCTCTGTGTTTGCTATCAGTCAGTTTCTGAAATTGCACATCCCAAATCTTATGTCTGGAACAGGAGATTCTCTGCATTAGCCCTCACAAAGACATGGTGTGTAGCAGCACAGCATCTCCTGACACACCAGATGGCATTGGGAGGTTCATTCTTTAATCTGCTGACCAGCTGTGTTCTCTAGCATGGAATTGCTAGAATTGAAAGCAAATGATACTCCACCTATAAGGCCTCTAACACTTCAAAGCACCCTGCTAGAAAATGCTCTTCTGCTGTGTCCTGGTGTTTTGGTGAGCATTCTGCCAACACAGGATCCCCATTATCCTTGTCATGTAGCTTGAGAGAAGCTGTCTTGTGCCCACACAGGTTATGCCTAACTTTGTTACGATATCCTACTGAGATGGAGAACCTTGGATTGATTGTTTGAGAGCCAAACTGCCTCTGGCCAAGAATTCATTGATAATTCAGAAAGCTATTTCCAACATGGCTCCAAGTGATGGTCAAGGAAAAGTAACACATATTAAGTCGAGCACGCCCCAAATATTTCACGTACTTAGCATGTGTGATTTAGTTTCTACTGAAAGAAATCCTGTTTGTGCACTGTGGGATCATTCTGAGGTGAAGTGAGGCATATTAAAGATGGATCACTTTTTAAAGTGGGTTCACTTCAAAAAGGTATTCCTGATCTGAATTTAAATGTTTGTATGAACACAAGCTCCTCTAAACTTCCTGAACCCACAATCTCGTCTAGAAAGGAGTTCCACAGATCTGCTGCATAAATAATTATCTGAAATATCTCTCTTTTGTTTGCTTTACACCTGGCCCTGACTAGTGTGATTTGGCACTTAGTTCTTATGCTGGAAGACATGGCAAACAATCCCTATTTACCTCTTTCCCATGTTTTAGGAGCTCTCTACCTATTCCATTCTCCGCAACTCTATTTTTTCCCAGGCTGAAAGAACACACATGTAAAGTCTTCCTAATATGGAAGCTGTCTGTATCTTTGACCATGCCCACTCTCTTCTCTGAACAATTACTGTGCTAACACAGCCTCCTGAAATAAGGTGCTGTCAAACACAGCTTACACAGTAGTATGAAGCAGTATATACTTGCTGTTTCACCCTCTATTCATTTCCTAACAGTTTTAAACATATGGTTAACATTAATGTTTCCTAACATTTGCCTTCTTGATCAGCCCTGACCTAGTGCACTCATGAAACCATCTGTCATTACCACAAAACCTTGTTCCTGAGTGGCAACACTGCAAATTGACCCTAAAAATGAACAAGAATTTACAGTCAAGTCTGTCATAATTGGAATAACATTTAATGCAATAAAGGAATCATTTTTTAGATGCACATCAGCAACAAGAAGAGCTGTTATTAACACACTAAACTGTTCTGCAAGTTGTTTGTAGCCATTACTATTTGGCCATTTCTTGCTGCACTACGATATCATCATCTAAAAACTAAACTCTTAATCTTAGTCTCCTGGAATTTTTCACTCTTATTCTAGCATCTGTCCCATTTTCCCTTACCCTGTTCTTCTGGCATGTGTGTGCCAAAAGGAGGGATTATCTGTCTAAGGATTTTACACCCTTTACAATACATTCCAAGTGAAATGATCAGGTACAGCATCTATTTCTAGCAGACATCAGATAGAACAAAAAAAAAAAAACCAAATTTCTAGGAGTTATGCAACTACCTTTCCCCCCCACCATACTCTTTTTGCTTCAAGCCACAAAGAATTTAAGCCCAGCTTTTCAAATACAGAAGCACTGTGTGTATCAAATTTGCTGTGGAGGATGGGTACTGACCGATCTGGCCTAAGCAGCACTTCCGCTGGTCTGTGTGGGCACCTGGATCTGCAGAAGGCCAAATTGTGACACAGGTGGTTTGTCTATAGGGGCCTATCCAGAATATGCATTTTTTTCAGCCTATGAAGGAGGACAGACAGAGCCAAGGCAGTTCTCTGTGCTTTCCTGCTGCAGTTAAGCCTGCCTACCTAAAGGGCTTCTTTAGAACTGCGGTGCTACAATGACTTGTGTGATCATGTTGCCCTGACAACCAATGGAGATCCTCTGTGCAGTTAATCTAGCAGACATCTGTAATTTTGAGACAGATAGCCCTGAGTTTCATTGCTCACTGTCACTCATATTTCCTAGCCGCCAAAAAAAGCACAAGGTCAAGATCAGAAGTGTGTCATACAAACCCAGAGTGTGGTGGAGTGGCATTACTGTTAACACTGCATCCCTTGCCTTCGGCTGCCTGGCTGGTACTGTCGGAACACAGATCAGTACTTAAGAGTCTGTCTCACAGTCTTGGAGTGCTCTGATTTACAAAAAAAAGTCGAAGATGAAAGTGTACACATACCTTCAAGACAGTCCACTGTTCTACCACAATTGCATCATAGCCCTGCGTGGTTTTACTGTCTTCCACAGCAACATCTTCAAAGAGAAATACTCCATCCATTGTCCCGTGTAAAGAATCTGTGAAAACACAGGGCTGCCTGTAAGCTTTATAGAAGAAACTCCATGTGTAGTGAGGCATCTGAATTTATTAATAACATATTCTTCCAAGGATGTTACTAAAAAGTTCACAGACATTCTCTGATAGTCTCTTAAATGAATGAGACCTGTAAGTCTAGCAGTTTTAAGAGCAATTCTACTCCCTAACAGCAAACCTTGCTGTCCAGTCTGTTATTCCACCCTCTGCCATCAGAAACCATAGCTCTCCCATTCTGAGCAGGCAAAAGTGATTCAGTCCTCAGTTCAAGCAGTACTGCTCACCTGCTTGAAACCATAAATGCACTAAAGACCATGAATTATATCAATGAGTCATTTTCAGGGGGTTGTTAAGTACACTGATTTATTTTTACAATATTGATACTTATGACTATATCCATTCATTCACACAAGTCAGAAGCCTACATATGGATCAGCCACTGCAGATACAGTGATCTACACGGACTAAGGATGATCTGGCATATCTGAACAGTGTGAAAGAAAATATACATTCATAAGTATTTAATCAATTTATGAAGGCATTTGACCATCTGGTTTAGTGCCTCTGTGTTCTCATTTGCATTCCCTACACGTTCAGCCTTTTTTCAGACAACACATACTCTTAAAGTTACTTGAGCAGCACTTTCTCCTTTAACTCAGCCACACACTCCATTAACCAGCAATCACTCCCATATACCAGAACTTAGGTTTTGTCAGCTCCATGACAGAAGAGAAACAGAATAACTGAAGAAAAAAAAAAGACTTATCTTTCTTTCTTAAAATACACTGATTGATGGAACAATAGAATTGCATTTAGAGAAACTGTAAATAAGCAGGACTGTGCTCTTTACAAACAGAAAAACTCTTCTCACGTTGTCAAAAGGTGTCTTTTTCAGCCTTTCTAATATGAACAATGTATTTACCCTGTATGACTGATTGTACAGACCTTGCTTGTCCCCTCCCCAAATGCTGCATTTTGCATGATAATTTCCTTACATTTCTAGCAACACTATATTCCCTGAACAACATACATGTTTTTGAAATGCAGTCACACATGCCAAACTGACAGACTCTTGAACTGACAGGGAAGTCTTCTGGATAAACCTGCTTAGGTGTTTCATCAGGGTCATCCTGCTTTCCTGGTGGATGTTACAAGGTCAAGAAATGCCAGCAGGAAGGAATCGCTGCCTCCAAGGGAAAACATATATCAAACTCAGAAACAATTTTCACAAAGGAAGCAGTGAGGAGGATTAAGAGGCTTCTTACCTCTTGCAGACACAATCTCAGTCAACATCTTCCAATGTCACTATATGATCTAAATTCAATTTATTATCTGGAAATAACAAATTTGTTGCAGACAAAGCCTGCAGCAGACCAGACTCCTACATCTGGAGGCTTATGTCTACACAAACACTGCAGCAAGACTGCTGCTGCAGATGTCAATGCACAACTCCTCTGTTTCTATTTGCACAGTCCCTTATCCTGTTTTGCTGCTGTTGCAGTCAAGTCATGAAGTTGCAAGTCAGGAGATGTAAATACTTGTCTCTAAACTAACACAGCTTTTGTTGTTGTTCACTTACGAAGGAAAAAAGTTGTAAACCACTTATTTGGGATTCTCCTTGATATTCTGTTGGGAGACTGAAAGAAGAAGAAAAATACTCTGTCTACTTCCACACTTTTCCACAGGCAGGTTTCCTGCAACTGTGTTTAAAAAAAAAGAAAGGCAAAGACTCCTCACCACTACAGCAAGCCAGGATTACACATTGCTCCAAGGTGGATGAGCTGGACTACAAAGCAGTAACTCCTGTCACCCAGACAGATTTCTCACCCAAGTGAGAAGAACAGATATTTTTGTTGTGAAGTAACAGGCCAGATTACTAAGCAGCTGGATCACAGGTTTGAAAACACAGGGAGAGCAAGCATGCCACATACCAAAGGGTACAAGATTTAATTATTAGATTTCATTCAAAAACAGCAGTTTATTAGACCTGACACTACAAAGGGGGAACCAACTCAATTTCTGTGAAATATCAATTCCAACACCCAAACACATATCCAAATCTATTTCAGGATGCTAATGTACAAACAGCCCTTTACTTTTCCAGTGCAGGGATGACAGGACAGCACCAAAAACTGAAAGCAGATCCCTACTCAACACAAGCATCCAGATCTCGCCAGGGCAGCTTTATACAGCAGCAGTGCACTGCTCCTGTATTGTGAATTCCCTTAATGAAATTCAGTGTCACACTGTTGGCACAACTGCAGCTTGAGCTCTCTCCCCCGCCCCGTGTTTGCCAGCTAATTAATAAGCGATCAAAACACAATCAGCAGGCGTGTGTTTACACTCACCCGTAAATCATCCTTTATGTTTCATTCTGCTGCACATTCCACTCATGCAATTCACAGCTTCCACATATGTGAATACGATGGCACATATGAAATGTTTTAGAAACCAAGAGCTGAGCTCGGGAGACCCTGCAGGCAGCAGAAACTTCACTCAACAGTGCTGAGTTTATGGTTGGACTCGTGATCCTAAAGGTTTTTTCCAACCTAAATGATTCTAAGATTTTGCTTCCTTGTTGGAAGTACAATCATTATTGTTGAAGGCTACATCCATCAATCATACAATCCACTGATTTTTATTTTTTTTTAATGGGTTTTCTTTGCTAGTAAAGAAACCCATGGAAAAATGAGAAAACTGGAAGGGGAAAATGATGATGGAAAGACAGCTGCAAATGTAAAGAACAGTGTCTGTTCAACAGAATGAGGCTGGTGAAAAACTGCAGAAACTGGTTGATAACAATCAGTGAGATTTCCCTCTAACCAGAACCAACCTCCCCTACCTGTCATGCCACAGTGTTTTAAACATTCATGCCATGAATGCACACCTGTAATTTCTCACATCTCACACCCTGGCCGCACATTTTACCTTTTACACTTCCAGAGAAAAAGAGAAACACAGGAAAGAATACTTGGATCATTAATTCCTTTGCATGTGAAGCATTTGGGATGCTGAGAATAATGGGGGAAAGGAGAATGCAGCAGAGAGAAAGCTAGCACAGTCATGTTTTGAAGAAAAGGCACTTATAACACATGCTATGGTGTCAGGATCAGCAGGAATTTCAGGGAAACTCTTACACAGAGGTGTGAAAGGGCAAGGAAATGCCCAGAAGCACTGAGTCTGTCTGCAGTACCCTGCAGGGCTCTAGATCTAAGAGCAACTTAAGTCTACAGTCACATGTTCTAGAGCTGGCCCAGTAGGTGAGATGCACCAATCCGACAGTTTCATAGAATCAGAATAATTCAGCTGGATGGGAACTTCAGGAGGTCTCCAGTCCAAACACATGCTCAAAGCAGGTTCAATACAACTGCAGACACACCACTTGTGGCTTTATCCAGCTGCATCTTCAAAATCTCCAAGAATGGAGATGATACAACTTCCTTGGCAGCCTCTTCCAGAGAGTGACCATTTTCATGATGAGAAAGTGTTTTTCTATATCCAAAAACAACCTATCTTATTTTAGTTTATGTATATTTTTTTCCAATCTTCCTACCACACACCACGGTCAAGGGCCTGGATCCACCTTTTTGATTGCCTTCTCATGGAAACTGCCAGGCTGTCCTTTCTCCAGGCTGAACTAACTCTCTCAAGTGCTGGTTCATCTCCAGCTTGCTGCCTACTAAAATTCCCCTGGACCTTTCTACAGAGCTGCTACCCAGCCAGGCTGTCCCCAGCCTGGATTAGTCAAAAGGTCTCTCCCTTCCCAGAGGCAGGACATTTGTCCTCATGGAATTTCAATCAGCTCCTGCTGGCATGTTTTTCCAGCCTGCCCAGGTTCCTCTGGACAGCAGCCCAGTTCTGAGGCACATCAGCTTTTCCCTGAGTATGGGATGGGATGGGATCATCCACAAATGTGAAAAAAGCAAGCCTCGTTGGTACATCATTGATAAAACTGTTAAACACAACAGGCCCCAAAATAGATCTCTGTGGTACCCAGGTAAACTGTGACCTATTACCCATGACCCCCTGAGTCTAGCCATGTAACCAGATTTTTGCCCATCTAGGCTGCACGGTCCTTAGCTTGGATACAAAAATATTGTGGGAGCCACTGCCAAACTCCCTTGATGAATTCACCCAAAATGACACCTACTGCTTTCTCTTTACACACAAGTAATTTTTTTATCACAGAGGACAATCAGTTTCAAGTATGTTTTGCTCTTGTTAAATCCATGCTGAATGTCCCCAATCACTGTCCTCTCCTTCATGCATCCATGAGTTCCAAGAGGACCTACTCAGTGATCCAGCCAGAAATGAAGTGAAGCTAACCACCCTGTAGGTCCCTGGTTTGTCCTTTTGGCCTTTTTTTCTAAAGGTAGGTGCAGCCTTTGCATGTGTCTGAAGAGTGGGGCAAAGGAAGCACCAAGTATCTCAGTCTTATCTAGATGCACCTGATCACTTTTGCATATCCCAATGCAGGATAAGGCGGATCACAACACAAATCCTACTGACTGTATTGGTCCAAGCCTAGATTTCCATTGATTATACTGGCACTTCAGTGTGACAACTCATACACAGACTCCTGCAGGGCAGATTTTACAGACACATTTATTCAGCTGGATGTTACCTAACCTGTCTACAAAGATCAGTCCTCTAAAGCTTTAGATGGTAAGTTGGTATTTCCAGTTTTCACTGTTTCCTATGTAAAGTATTTCCTGATTCTGATGCAGTTGTATTCTCTTTTGGTAATCCCTTGTTTAACAAGATTCAGCTCCTGGAACATAGCCTGAAGTTAAAAAGTTCCTTAGAAATTCCAAATATTCATCCATCAGCAACAGGGCAGTAAGAAATGCCAACTGCCAATAAAACAAAATATTTTGACTTTGTTTGTAGTATAATTTCCCAATCTCTACTCTTGAACTTCACTCTTTCTTTAAGAAAAGGCTCCAAAAGTAGAGGTTACAATCAATGTCCTTCCTCTGAAAATGTTCCATTACCACTGCATCTTTTATTAAGGTTTCCTACTGTGCACAAAAAGCTATTTTCACTGGGTTGTATAAATATTTGATGTAGCTCGATTGACAAAAGCGTATTTTGATGTTCTTGCTTCTGATTTACAGGAGGTATATGGGAAAAAATTACTTACTTTACCATGACAGCTGTCTTAGCAGGCGACAATTTTCCCCCTGTTGTCTTTGAACTACAAATTCTCCTTATCTAGGAAAACTAACCTTTTGGCTTCTGTTGCTCTCAAGGAGGAAAACTAGCTCTCTGTGGCTTTATGGGGCATGTGCCCAAATGTCTGCCTTTGCTTTGTATTTGCATTCCTGCCCTCTTCTGAATCTTTCCACCCTCAGTACACACAGAGAAAATAATTCCATATGGATGATAAAAATCCCAGTACTTCAGTGGCTAAAGTGACAATAATCAGCCAAAGGCATCGCCAGCTCATCTCTGTCAGAAGCAGATGACAGAGACTATCAATCGGCCTCTCTTAAAAACCTGACTACATTCTTCTTCCAAGCAACTCACGTTTTGTTTCATTTGCTTTGTGTTTAAGTACTGTCAATGTTTTCTGGATGGTTGGCTGGCTTTTTCTGGGTTTGAAAGGCAGAAAATTCACAGACAGAATGGTACAACAAATATAAAAATGCTAGGCACTTTAAAGAGCTGCAGCTCAAAACAACTGAAGATGAACAGGCTCGTGAATACTCTGTTAAGGTATCAAAATATAACCTTGAAAAGGTTTGATCTTCCTGCCTTCTAACAGTGCTGATTGGAGACTTGCTACTATAGGAAAGACGGAGACCTCACCTGTTACTTCCTTTCCATTTGGTATTAATGTGCAGCTTGCTGCTGTAGTCTCCATTCTCACTAGAAGAGGGCAAGGGTAAATTCCTATGGTTACTTTAGGTCACTAGGCAGGATCAGTTTACACCTGGGACTATAGGCAGAGCTGCATGATAAACACCAGCAAGTAACTGAAGTGCAAATTTAAATAAATAACTGTTATCTGGCAACATGAGAACATTCAAGGACCAAGCAGGTTGCTGTTTCTAACTTACCAGCAAAATCTGAATACATTTAATATATGGTGCAACCCTGTATGGTTTACATATTGTGATCGACAATTGTGTTATATTTCTGTTTATAATTATCTGGTACAATAAGCAAAAAGAAACAATTGTTACCAGTGAACTTTAAAACTCCTCTAAAGACTAATTATTAAACTGTTACCAGAAGGAAGAAACAGATTTATGACTACTGACAATCTGGAAATCTTCACTTCATTGGGTATTCCAAGGACAAGGGGGAAAAGAAGAAGATAATAACCCTGCTTTTAAGTCTAATAAGCAAAATAATGAATTCATACTTTAAGCCAAAAAGAAAACCAGTCTCCAGAACAAAGAAATGTTATATAGCCAATTAAAGAAAGTATGCTGATATTACCTTAATTTGGAAGAGGATTAATCAGTGAGTAAGACCAGATATGAAGAGCTGGACAGGCTGCCACAGAAGTCTAGAAAAAAAGTAAGGAGCTGAGAAGCCCTCAGACCCCTACTTCTTCTCTTGTCCCTACCCTGTGTTGTTTGACACTGACTGGCATATGAGTGAAAAAGCTGTTCCATTTCTCTGCAGCATAGAAAAAAGTTAGGATTTAAATGGTAAAACATTTAACTGAAATTAATAGCGGATTACAGATATTCCTAGTAAATGTTCTTCTAACAGCATAATACACTTTTAGAAACCCTGTTTCAGCTTTTTGATTTCTTGCTTCTCCTCTAACCATAAAATGCTAGTAAAAATGTTTATTAATTGTTCTTCTTCAATCACTAATCTAACTTAATCCTGAATCTGCCCACTTTTACATAATTTGTTGTCCTGTTTGGGTTGAAACTTTATTGCCAGCATTCAAGCCTACTTTATCTATGTCCACAGGCAGTTACCCAGCACTCCTCACTCTGGTATCCAAGTACATGAACCTCCCACAGGGCTCTGCTATGTAAATGAACTCTAGAAGTTTAAATAATGGAAAAAATGCTGTGTTTAAAACATTTTAGAGTGAACTGACAAGCAGATTTCATTAAAAAAAAACACTGAGTCTGATAACTGAGCCTGATAGAGCCAATTAGCTTTGCCTCTGTGCAATTTATATACATGAAGTAAATGACCATTTGTTTTTAAGCAAGTTAACTAGCAATTACAAGGCTTTCCAGGAAGCTGTGTGAAAGCATTCCATCAGCTGAACTTTAGACCTTCCTTTTTTTTGCTACTTGTTTGTAAAGTGAAAAATTAGGATTGCCTGTTAATTTCCTGATTGACTTTTACCAGAACTGAGTCATATTCCTGTGTTTTATCCTGGGTTCTGGAATTTAGACCAACAGTAAGAATATGCTCTGAAAACAGCTCCCCTATAATTTTGAGGCATAAACCAACTAATTTTAGTAGGAATGTGCAATCTCTGGGTTACCACACTCCTTTTGAAAAATGCAAAACAAAATTAGGTGAAAGACTCAGCTATAAGCACTTTAAACATGAAGTACATCAGTCACATAATTTTCCAGTAAAATTAATCCAGCTGCATCTTCAACATTTTTATGTTCAAGTACTTCCCTTCAATAGTCCTCATGGCTCCTTGGGTATGTCTCTTGGATCTGTGCACCCAAGTCTCTCTCTATACAACAGGCCAGCCTTCAAAAGCCATGATGGCCACGACTGTGGTACAGACTGCCTACAGTACTAAGCTGGACCCAGTGCCATCCTTCCGTAACATGCAAAAATCTAGGATTTTTAATCTTAAATTAAAACCAGCATTTATCCATCACTCATAGCTAAGATGAAACAAACCTAGAAGACAATTTTGCAAAACAGTGTGCCAGCCAGGTGGAAAGGGTCCCAGCAAGAACTGGAATTAACTGATTTCTGGTTGGCCAGATAAAACTCTAGTCCTTGCACTGACCTGCAATCAGAGCCAGATGCAGTGGGTGGCTGGAGAGCAAAGTCACCCCTCTATTTACATCCTCTATTTTGCTATCTTATTAGTTTAATTCGCTTTACTTGGTACTGTTTATTAACTCTGTATATTTCTGCAATTACAAAGTAATCTCTTGTATGTTTATAAAATACAATACATGAATACCTTATTCAAATGACAAAATATTTTCCGTACTTTCATTCCATTTCACTGAAAGAGGCTGATCTAATACACATCTGCCCCAAGTCTATATTAAAGCACCTCCCAAATAACTTCTCTTCAAAGATAATGACCTCTATGAGAGGAGAAAGGAAAATAATCACAGCATAATGCTTTCTGTAATTTCCATACCATTTACCATTCCAAGGCTGAAGATGGCGTTTACCAATGAGCCTCCTTTCCTGAAGTGATCTGTCATGTGCTCCAGCCAATTTGCTTCTAAGCTGTTGACAGTCTGCCCATTCCTGGAGATCCTCATAGGAATAGTCACTGTATAATACTGGCTGCATTTTTGTGGGGTTTTGGGCTTGTTGAAGAGAGCGAAGATCTCTGCTTCTACCAAAGAGTAAAAAAAAGGAACAATGAAAAAAAATCGTAAAATTTCACCTAAAACAATGCATAACCCACCGTTTGCTCTTGCCTAATTACACTGGGCAACTGCAAAAAATTCTTTGGGATGTGGTTATCTCCTTAATACATTTCTGCAGTCCAACACAGTAGGATTCTCTCAAGACCCAATACAGTATTTTGTTTGCTTTTATAGTATTTCTTACTCACAATGGATTCACTGTTGATAATAGAACATTTAAAGACAGTAATACCTGAGTACTAACATGTCAGTTCAAACATGAAATCTTACTGCAAATTTAGAAGGAATTGCATTTGGTAGATTGTGGCCATTAAAATACTAAATAACTTGGTTTTGATAACACAAAAGCATGAAACAAGCCAATGGCAGTTTCATCTCAAGAAAATGCAATGAATCATTCATGTAGAGACTCTGGTCCCTTTGTTGATTTACTCTGGATCTGAGCCAAGGTGAGACATTAACACAACAGCAAATGAATTTTAAAAATGGAATTGTGAAGGGTCTTAAAAATTAGAACGTCTTCTGGACTCTTTTCCATGTCTCCTCCAGTATATTTTAGGAGCAGTTACTACAGGCAAAAAAAGTCATTGCTGACAGCAAAGCTGAGCTTTCACAGCCCTAAACTGGAATCAACTTTAAAAGCAGATATCCTTTTCAGAAGGGTTTAACCATAATCAAAATAACCAATAAAAAAATTTGGACATTATCATTTTACTTATTAATGGACATGGAAATCAATGGTAGAATTTCTACTGACTTCCAAATGCCAAAAATTCTCCCCATATATAATTATATGAAAGGCAAAGACATTACATGAAGTTCCTTCACTCAATAAGCTCCTCTTGTTTTCAGGCTGTTAGGTTCTAACCTCAAGTAAAAGTAAAGAAAGAGATGTCAAGAGAAATGTTAAGATTACTCTCTAACAAATATCACTGAACAAGAAGCAGTGTGTAAATTGAAAAAGATATCAGAAGGGAGAAGTTCAGAAACAGGCTGGCAGCACTTTAACAGAAGAGCTGGAAGCTCATAACCAACAGGAAAAGAGACCTAATGGTCTCAGGCATGAACTATATTTCAAACAGAGTAGAAAGGAATAAACATTAATATGAATCCTCTTGCTGTTTACCACTTGTTTAGAAATAATGAAATTATGATAATCCTAGCTCAGAAAAGCACACAGAGAATGTTTCTCTCATCATTTTGATTCTGACCTCCAGGAGAGTCTCTTGTTGGAAAAGACACTGATAGGAGAAGCTGGACATGACCCAGCAATGTGTGTGGGTGACATCCAATCCTATGCTGAGCTGCATCCAAAGCAGTGTGGGCAGCAGGGCAAGGGAGGGGATTCCGCCCCCTGCATCCAGCTCTGTGCTCCCACCACAGGAGAGCACACTTGCAATAGGCCCAAAGGAGGCCATGAACATGATTAGAGGAATGAGGCACCTTTCCTATGAGGAAAGGCTGAGAAAATTTGGGCTGTTCATCCTGGGAAGACCTCAGAGAAACCTTCCAGTACCTAAAGGTAGCCTACTGAAGAGAGACTATCACTTCTGTAGTGATAGGACATGGGGTGATGGCTTCAGACTGAAAAAAGGGCAGGGTTAGATTACACATTAGGGAAAAATTCTTCATGGTAAAGGGTGGTGAGGCCCTGGAACAGATTGTTCAGGGAAGTTGTGACTGCCCCATTCCTGGACAACCTGGTCTAGTGGAAGGTGTTGTCTAACCCAAGTCACTACTGACAACAATTTTCACCAGTGACCCCAAATCCTCACACATTGCAGAAGACACCTGTAAGAACTCTAGATGCTGAGAATGTTGAAGTCAAATTTTTGCACCTTCTTCCTTCTTTTTCAGACACCCTTCAGTTTGGGTCTAAATAACACAGCACTTCTGGACATACTGTTGGAATATCTATGCCTTGTTCACAGGCAAATATTTTTCAACATTGCGTTGAAAAGCCTTTTAAAAACGGGGGAAGCGAATGAACACTACAAAACATTCAGGAATCAAGTGAAGCATAAAAACAACACTTGAATAGTATAAAACCTAAAATAAAGAACATATTTAAGATCTCACAAATAGTGAGGAATACTAATTTTCTTCGTGAAGTTTTACGTAGGGGAGAAGCAGTTCAAGAGTGGTAACTTCCTATGAAATATGTAGGAAAAAAAAAACAACCCACCACCTGATGCTTTCAATCTTTACACTCCCAAGGAAGGATGGAGAACTGGTGCCAAAATCTGAAATACATTTTCCATGGGAGGAAAAGGGAGTGCTGTAATAACAAAAAATTCATTCAAGAGTAATAAAGAAATCAGCAGTGCTGTACAGGATTTGGAAAAATTCTACTTTACATGAGCTATCACATAAAACTGCCTTCTCAGACCTTCATCTTGGAAAGACTTGCATCTTTTCTGGCAAATCAGCAGCAATCCTGGGGTGTTACAGACAAAGGCTGAGAAGACTGGAGGTGATCAGCTTCGCATTATGCAGAAATATTACTGGTTAGCAGAAGAATTTCAATGCTCAGTAAGGGGAGGAAGAGCATCAAAGAGATGATTAAACTTGCTAAGTTAACTCTTTCAAAGATAGCATATAAAAAAGAGAAAAAACTGATATGATTAGACTTGCAGATAACTAACTTCTAACTATAAAACTAAGAGAGGTTTTACATGTAAAATTTTTTTACGTGTAAAATTACAGTGTTACACCTCTAAAGATGCAGATGATAAGAGATTGTTCAAACAACATTGCTTTGACCCAATCTGCGTGCCCTCTTGGCCAATAAAAACGGAATAAAGTTTGTTGGGAGTTTACTAGAGCGGGATCCAAATCGGATCCAAAAGCTAATTACACCAAACTGCAACGGAAACCAAGACAATAATCCAAAGAGCACAATGAAAAGTCATTCTGGGTCCTATACACAAAATTCCCAAAGGGGTAGGATTGTTTGACTGAATCTATGTAAGGTCTTAGAGAATAGGGATAAACTGAAGTCAAGGACAGTGCCAGCTTTAGAAATTCCACCTACATTCCCCGTGCATAGATTTGTAGCCTGTAAGGAAATTAAGGAAAACAGTAAGAAAAAAGAGTGTAAACATGGTTTTCTTTGATTTAAACAAAGATAGAAAAGAAATGTATTTTGAAGCTTAAACTGGAAATGGAGCAAGAATATTTTTCCTTTTAGTTTTCTAAATTACTCTGGTCTACATCCTATTTTGAACCACAGTTCCTGCTACGGAAGTACCCTTGGAGCAACAAACACCTTAAGGAGGGTATTTTAGACCTCAGCTGAGACTTGTGATCTTTGATGACATAAAATGACATTGAAAAAGGAAGTCCACCTGAAGAAAAATACGTCAAAGAAATTAAAGAAATAAATCCAGAATATGAGTTAAAATCTTAAAAAAAAAAAAAAAAAAGATAACTGGAAGAAAGATAACTGGAAGGCAAATTATTGAGCTCCATTACCACAATTTTACTATGAATTAGCAAACATGAGTCATTAACAAAAATAACTACTGTTTTCCAGTAATTACAATTCTGACTGGAGCACTGACCCCCACACTGACTGTAGGATACCAGGAGACTTCAGAGTCCAGGTCACATATGTTCATGCTGTTCCTGAGGTGGTTTAATTCCAGCTATCTGTTCACCTGCTACAAAGGGGCTAACTGTGGTAAGTCTTTGTGAATTCTTCCTTCTATGGCTGCAAAAGCTTGTCAGGCAGATTAATAAGGCTTTTCATTCAAACAGACAAAAAGGACAGAAAGATCAAGAGCTCTCAGGGTATGGCAACAAATAGAGAAATGAACCAATTCAGCTGAACAGCAGACAAAAATAAGTCTTCACACTCAGGCATACATGTGGGCCATAACAAAGCTGCACCTGCTTATATCACCTCTTCCTTTGCCATCTGACTCCTGCTCAGTTGTTGTGAACTGTGTAACCATGTGGAAATCAGGTTAAGTGGCTCATTTGGGGCATCTTTTCTTCACTATCCCAGTGGCAATGTCTCCTCTGCATCCCGACCCCGCAAAGGAGCTGGGAACATAACTGAGGCAATTTTAACTTGACTTTTATGTACAAGAGGTCACTAGAGTACTTACTGCCAGAAAGTGGTTTTAAACATCGTGATGGTGTTTCATTCTCTGCAAGTCCATTTGTCTTGTCTGCTGCTTCTCTCACACTTGTGTTCTCATATTGAGTCTGTTCTTCACTTCCCTTCACAGACTTGGAATTCAGCTCTTCTTCCTGTCCTTCACCTCTACAACCCTCTCTGGATGTGGCACATTGGTCAGCACTTTGCTCCCTCCGTGTTGGAGTACTGCATCCATCAGTGCTGTCTATTTTCTCGCCATCCAGTGAAGCATGATCCTCGGGGCAATTTGAAACATTTTTATTATCTCTTGATTGCAGAGAGTTGTTACTGGCAGGTGTCAGGGAGGTGCTGACAAGGCAGTTCTTTCGGGAATGGTACTGAGGTATAATTCCAACAAATTTCAAGCCTTGACTTGCAGCATCTTGAATCTACAAGATGAAGAAGATTAGATTTTTAACTGTCAAGCTGTCTTAGCTAAATAGAAACACAGAAAATAACACCTTTCAAGGCAGTGAGCATGTCATTTTGCTACTTTTGTCCACTACCACTAGAAATTGTCATGCTGCATTTATATAAAAAGGTACATTCTAAAGAAGCAGGATGAAAAGTTGCCCAAACCATCTGATATAATGTGAAAATGAGGGAGATGGGGGGGAAGGAAAAAAGAGAAAATGCCTACATATTTCTTCACAAGAGATAAAGCTTATTTATAATAAAATACTAGAAGTGGTATTTCTTACAAAAATATTTTTGTATTGATCTTAAGAAATTGGAGACTTATTATTATATCTTCTGCTGTATTAGGTGCGTGATTATGACATTTATGAAAGGAAAAGCTTATTAATTCTATAACAACAGTTGTTGTTTGTCCTATTTTGGATTGAGACACAAATGGCAAACTTTCACACAATGAGCGCATAAAAGCAAAGCTATTTTAATACACCACTTTGGGGATGATACAGAACTCAGAATAAAAAAAAGGCATTGTGACATGAGCTAAGAAGAAGAAAAAGGAAACTAAAAGGCTCTGTCATTAATCCTTTACACTTCAGGTAAAGGAGGAAAATGAAGGAATCAGATCACAAAAGATCCTAAGGAAAAAAGCACTGGCCTAGTAGTAATGACAGTTGGATAAAGCCAGCATTAGCTAATGAAGGTTTGAGATGAAGCAGAAAGAGAAATCTCTTTCAGGCAGACTCGGCACCATGGAGTCATCAGCCTCACACTCCTCAAACCCAGGAGAAGTGCGAGTGCGAGACAGACTTCTGTGAAAACATATGAGTGTCTACTGCTTCATTTATCAAAATCATTCACCAAAATGAAAAGGCTTCCATTTAATGTATACGCTTCACATAATGTGAAATCTAAATACACATAAATCTTTCAAAAATAAATGCCTTGAGAATGGAGAAATAATTTCACTTTGACTGCATAACACAAAATTCCAAAGAGTTAAAGTGTCTAAATTCTTTGCCTATGCTCAAGTTATCATGAACTTAGACAAAACAGTTTAGTGGGACTTTCTTCAGTAGGAAGTAAAAAGGAAGAATTCTGTATCTTTTTCAAATTTAAGAGGAAAGTAATTTCTGCATCTTCTCTACACTTTTTAAGTGTATCATTTACTTCCTGGTAACATGTTACTGCTCCAAACACACAAACCTACAGATGATGCCTGATCAACAAGAACTTCCTCTTTCAAACCACATTATATTTTCCATGTTAAATTAACTCTTCATTTCATTATCACAGGAATTTAAACAGAGGCCTCCAGGAAACAGCAATGGGCTTCACAGGTGTTTAGTCTGGGAAACATGAGATGCTGACTTAAGTAAAGCTCACTGCTACACAGGACAATAAAAATACCATTAGCAGTATCCTGGCCAAAAGGGTTATCTGTCTACAAAGAAAGTTAGCTTTTACTTTGCTCAGGAAGGTTTAAGTGAGTATCAGTGTCAGATACATTTATAATGTGCTCAATGGTCCGGGCTCTCCTTTGTAACTCAATTAATACTTTTTTATATAGTTAGTGATAGAGTTACAAATTCATCTCTTATCGCTCATGTACAGACACAACACTACATTTGTTTAGTAGGTTGCAGGGCAGCTAATTATAGAAATCTATCTAGTATGCAACTGTTAGAGAGTTTGAGGACAGTACATATGTGGTAATATTGCTGGTCCTGGTCAATAAACACTGCTTGTCAATCTACATCAGACACCCACGCTGTGATATGGAGGAGAGAGAACAGCTTTCACAGATACTGTAGCAATGTTTTACAGTCTCAGCTTACTCAAAAAAAATGTTTCCTCTAAGGAGTACCTGAAGCTGAGGTGTTCCTTTTTAGGCTCTTGTTCTCAGAATAGAAACGCGAGGAACTGAAAACCAAATTACAGTCTTACCTGTGCTGGCCAAACAGCTTAGCAAGAAGGAAAGTTTGGAAAAAAGACTTTGTATCTTAAAGGCCCTTTCCCAACAAAGTTAATACTGTACACTACAGAAGAAAAAATCTTATTTAAATATGTATTGCAAAATTTCCCAATGACATATGGCAAAACCTAGTATCTCATTGTTCTCAATAAAGCAAATGTAGCAGGAAATGCTACATCAAAAGTGTGATGCACACTGCAGAACAGAAAAGTGATGTATCAGCAGATACAGTCCTTCCTTTCAACTTTTCACAAAACCATGAAGAATCTAGCTTTCATCAAAAAATGTAAACGCTGAACATATTCTAACTACAAGGGCAATTTGTTTTTCGGAATCCTGCTGATAGCTTAAATATTATGAAACTTTAGTTGCCTTTACATCCAGACCAAATCATGCCATCCAGAAGAATCATATTTTCTGTTTCCTGTGTTTCAAAGACTGAATATACAAAAANAAAAAAAAAAATAAACCCACACCTCAGTAAGTGGAGAGGTTGTACCCAGGAGATACACAGGACAGAAGGGCTGTTTCTGCAAGCCACCTGCAGGTTTTGGACCCTCTTGTGGCATCCTGTGCTGGTACACAGACGGTTATGTCTGTCACAGCCTTCTGGGAAAACATCTCAGCAGATGCAGGGTGGCGAATCAGTAAGAAGGCAAAGTGTGGGAGAAAAAAGGGGTAAAGCTGAAGAGAATGGGAAGAACATCATGCTACTTGGACAGGGTCACCCAAGACATATTCCAGATCAGATAAATAACAAAATTACTTGTCTTTATGTGCCAGTGTAGATCATTAACAAAGAGCACTAACAAGGTCTGTACCACAATGCATTGCGTGACTAAATGAAAGGAAAAAACATAAAAACATACAACTACATCTCTACCGCTTTTCACATCAGATAAAAATTTAAAGTGCCCTTACGCTAGGTGATAGATACAAACTTCAACTGTTTTATGACAATTTTTATACCTCACATATACTATATACTTGCCATTTAAATCTTGGGAAATTCTGAAAAGGGAAATTCCAACAAAATTTTTAAAAATATATAAAATTCTTTGCTTCTTTCCCCAGATGGGAACAGAAACATTTTTACTGCCTCATAAAGTGCTGTTTGGATGATATTAACCACAAATACAAGACCAGACCTCCATCACAAAAGACGTTATTGTCCAACCACAGAAGCACAACTTAACTCATTTATTTCAATCTGGATAAACCCCCAAGTGGGTACATCCAAATTCATTTGCAACTGGCTTGCAACAAATTGGATTTATGGCAGTTTAAAAATAGAATCTGCTTAAAGTAGGGGTGAAATTTCATGTGTACAGAGGGCCAAGGCAGTTAAAGAATTTAATGTCATCCCTATAATTTGCTTGATTAGAAACCTGGCATTTTCCCCGAGGGGAAAAAAATGACAGATTTAGCCTTCACTGTCTGCAAAATAAATATCAAATCTCCCACGAACTTTAGAAGGAATATGAACAAGCACCGTGTCCAACCCTGATGTCACTACCTTAATTGAATTTTAGCTGGGGCACTTGTGTTAACATTCTTAACATTTGGGAAGTGTTATTGTTTATTTCAGAACTGCCTGACCGCTATTTTTATACTGCATTTGGAAGAAAAGGAGCCATCAGCAGCACAAAGCAATGTCACTAAACATTACGTTGACAGAGCAAATTTATGTCCCATCTTTTTAAATATTTCTGGTTCTCTTGAAGGCTCCCTACCCTAATTAGAAAATGGCTGACAGCCTAAATTAAAGATCTGTAAAACCACGCCTGGCACCAGCGTGGCTGAATGATGAAATACTCTTTTCTGGAAAGTACTTGTTTTACTCTGTAGCTCTCACAATCATGTGAGAAACCATGTTCAAAAGCTCATTTCAAAACCTCATGTCATACACAGGTTCTCTTTTCAAATCTATTTTGAATAAAGACACTTGGCAAATCCATTGTACAGCCCACATAAATGTTTATGATTCTGTGTTTCTTGTTCCATTGTCAGCTCCATAATAATCTCCTCTTGAGAGCAAGCGTGATGGTACTCTTATAAATATGGAAACTCAAGGATATAGATCCCATGCTGAACAGAATCATACACTTTTGTCAGCTTCAGCAATTGCTTACAAGGAGATCCTGATCACATCCCTGTGGGATGGCACACAGAAAATCAAACACTTCTAGCAAGCTCAGGGTTTTATTCCACCAAAATCAATAAAAGTGTGGAACAACATGCAGCAATTTAATAATGAAGATGTCTCCTAAGTAAGAATTTCAAACAAATTATTTAGTAAGTGTTAGGAATTTCTCTTAACTCTTTAATGCCAGGAGCTGGACATTTTTGAGATGCATCCAAAGAAAAAGTAGTTTTAGTTATGTCATCAAGGCACTTGAGTTTACAGCAGCCCTAAATGGTCTCAAGGCTTACGCTTTCTGATGACCCGGGAAAAACCACCCTCAAAACTTAGGGACTAAAACTGAACATTTCATTAGTAGGTTTGCTAGATGACTCATTATATAACAAGGTACTGAAAGAATTTAGTAGAAATCCAGAAACAATTTATGAAGAGAATACGTATCAAAAATGCTCATGGAGAAAGGACATTTTCCAGGAGCGAGGAACTGATTTTCTGATGGTCACATGCATTCAGTTAGCTCTATTGTGAACTTTGGGAAAGACTGCTACTTAATCCTACTGCTGGCCAAACATATGGCCTTGGAAACAATAGCTGGTTAATTTTGCTCAGAGCTGTCCATTTAAATCAACTATGAACTATCATAGTCAGTAAAATAAATGCTTTCCTGTCTGTTTATTTGGTCGTTTTTAAAAGAGCAGTGTTAAAGGCATTAGGTGTCATAATGTGCACCAGAAACCAGATCAGTGTATTTCTCTACGTCCTTCTTAGGATTCAGGCAGTTCTCCTTAGAAAACAGACAGCACCAGGGATCTTCATGCAAAAAACACAATCTTGTGGTTTGAGGAGAATGCTACACTGCATGCCAGGAGTTGGAACTGGAAAAGTATGCTCAAGACTACAGTCTCCCAACTCTGTCCTCCTTCATTAATATTTAGTAGAACATGTCTCATCATAAATACTGCACATCCCCCCCCTAGTTTGCTCATTTATGGAAACAGATGTTTAAAATTAAGACAGGCTTTTAGTCTGTTTCTTGTATTTTCCGTAGATCTTGCATGCTCCTTCCTTAGAAGACAGGAATAGTCATCAAGAATTTACTGCTTATTTTAAAACCAAAGTATTAGCTAATGTTCTAAAGAGGATATAATTCTTTCTATATGACTCAAAACTTTCGAAACTTTGGTATTTTTGTGTTTTAATAACACACTACAAAAAAAAAAGAAAGATAATTCTGCTAATCAAATAGCAAAGGATTGACTGCTCATTGTTTTTCTATCCTATAACTCTGGACTGTTTTGCTGCGTGCAGATTTCCAAACCATGCATCTTTTCTGACTAGGATGCTCCTGTGTTTAAGCCTGTACTTCCCATGCATTTTTCACTTTTCCAGTTTACATTCACTCAATTTTGAGATAGATAGTTCAAGTTCATATACATAAAAAACAAATGTAAATGTAGCTTTTAGAAAGTGAAATCCCAGTCCACATTCAAGTTTTCAAATTATCAAGTATTTTCACTGTCAATTACATCAAAATAGGCCATGAGGGATAAAACACTGAAGGGGTGCCTTGGAAAATGCAGCCATAATCCGAAACCATTGACTTGCCATTTTAAGATCTCACTGCAATTGTGGCAGAGGCACAAGGACTAGAACAAGGCAGAGAACAAGGCACTGAACAGGGCAAGAAAGCAAGCCTTGCAGTTTTATATGGTCCTTGGTAGTAGCCTCTGCAGAAGGGAACTGAAGGCTACAAACAGCACAGGGAGAAATGTTCTGAAGTGAGGAGCTACTGCAACCTACTGCTGTGCTGAATGAAACAGAAGGTGGGATCTTAAGGCAGTGCTGCAAGAGATATTAAATTACAGTAAGTTATATGTTTCTTGCTACTCGAGCCAAGAAAGAGGTGAGATTAACAACTTGAAATTCCTCTCCAGCTCACATTGTGTTCACTCCTGAGAACAATATAACCACGCTAAACATGCAGTGCAGCATGGTGCAAGTACACTTGCTCCTTTCAGCATATTTCATTAGATGACAGGTCTTGAAACCAGTCTCATCCTCTGTGGTCCTGAGTGTGTTGATTCTTATCAAATCATCTCCTTTTAGCACCTGTTCCTTCACCAAAGGCAAAGAGTGAACATTTCTGGCCACACACTACAAAGATTCAGTGAGTGTGGTATTTGTCCAAAAGCCACGTAATATACCTGCATACTCCCACCCCTCCTCTAACTCTGAAAAAAAGTCTTGAAACTATTCAAATAATTTAGGATTTATTCCCTACAATTTGTTTTAGACTTGGGAACAGCTGCTAGTGAGCAGCCAGCTATGCTCACTCAACCCAAATATTTTATATTCACTTTAAAAATAAGTCTGCAGAAATTCTGTCCAAAACTCTTGATCTAGAGAACTGGCATTTTCAAAAGGCAGACCATGTGTGGGAATCTTTTGTGAGTAACTCCTACACTAACTGGTGAACATAAGCAAGGGGAAAAATAAAGATTTACAGAGGCGTGTAGTTGTATCTAAAAACCATTTTAGTAACTAGCGATAATGTGATTCAGTGCGAGTGATTTTAGTCCGTCTCTCTTCTAGGAGGCGAAAATAAACAAACAAAAAGGTTCAGGATAACAGGGGCATTTTAAAAAGTAGGAATTCAGTCTCAAACTTACAGGCTTTACCTTTAATTTGCAGGGAATACTACTTTTATTTTTATATCAACTGAAGAGCACTTCTTTAAAATCACATTGTTTCATCAAGCCATCTGTTACTCATAGCCAAGATTACAATTTAAAGAGTTTGCTGGTAATTTATTTTAGCACAGTACAAAACTTTATCATATTTATTGTTTTTTAAAAAGTTATTTTTTCCTACCAGATAGAAGTAGGATCATTAAAAATATCAACTACATACTTCATAGTATCTATTTTTATCTTGAGCAAGGGGATGACTCTGAAAGCTGCTGGGGGCAAAGGATTATAAAAGCACTACCAAGCTCCTGGGAGAGTCCTGAAAATAGTTTTGCAATGTCCATGGAAGATATATATCAACACCACTCTTACAGGGCTTAGTCAAAAGAACACAAGTTGAAAGAAGCTTAAGCAGGAACAGATGTTTCCCTTCACACCAGGCTGTTTAAAATAGAGTATATGCTATTTTTTTCCATCACTTGTTATATATACACACTTAGAAAATGTTAACAAAATGCACTTTAATAAATATTATCACAGCAGATTACAAACATCTGAACTATTGATGTTGAGTTTCAAGTTCTGCTTCATGATCATATCTACTGCTAACATCTAAATACTTAAAAAATAAAATAGGGGCTCTGTTTGCACTGAAAACATGCAGAAAACAAAGCCATCAGCTAAGTGCTCAGCAATGGTTTTCATTACAATGCACTAAAGAAATAATGTTGTATTGTTCTCTTGCAAATACCCTGGAGAGCAAAGGTTTTGTGGTGGGATTTTTCGGGTTTGTTTTAAGAATGGAAATGATTTTAGAAGAGATTGAGACCACATCTAGGTAAATAATCCTAGGTAATAAACAAGACTCTAGAAGGGCCATTTTTTAGCCACAGAGATAAATCTGAACTGCTTATTTATTTGAAGAACAAACCTATGAGCAGTATTAAAGACTCCATTTTTGCCTCGTTTCTCTTTTACTGCCACCTGCTCTGACTGTACACTCTGCAGGAAACTTCTGAACAGACCAGCTAAAACATGTAAAATAAAGAATAATGCTTAGCATTACAATAACCACCTAAGGACCCCTGGTATCAACAAAGCAAACACAGACTTCACAGAAAAGATCCCTTTAAGACTGCAGTATCCGAGTCAAGAAATCCACCAACATGCTAGTGCTCCTCAGAACACATAAGCTGTGTCTCTTTGTTCCTTCTAAAAAATAAATCTCAATATAAAGATTAAGAGATGAAGAGTAAGTAACGAAAGAGATAATGATATGACAAATGCTGGAACAGCTATATGAACCCCAGCATTTTTCTTATTACTCTTCTTATTGTAAGTAAAAAACTTATAATATCAGTAATTTTCACATTCATTATATTCTAGGAAATTGCAGGCTTTTGTCTTCTCATTTCCTTGTCATGATGTTAACAAAAAAAAGTAGTAATATAAATACATATTATTATGGAGACATTGATATGTTTCTCATCTTACACATCCTCTTGCCACTTCCTAATTAGATGCTGAAGAGTTTAAAATCTCAGAAACTCAGAGTTCAAAATCATTCAACACTGCTTTCACACAAAATACAGGTATGTGAAGCCCCTTGTTTTGATCACACAAAACAAATGTTCATTCTGATGTAAATACATAGAAAATAAGGGAATCAGTCCTTTGACTGGAAATATCAATGGAAAAGATTTTTAAAGCTCCTGAAAATTTCGATAGGTATTTAGCTACTATTTTAGAGGAGAAACAGAAGTCCTCCTAAATACTTCAAGCCTACTTCTAGCTTGCAACTTAAAAGAAGCTGGAGAATTAACCTGTCTTTTAAGAGCAACACTAACACAAAAATTCTTCACCGATTAGAGCCGTAACACAGATGACTCTCCAGAAAACAATGTGCATGAACTAAGATAACAGAAATTCCGAAAACTCCAAAACAGCTACAGATGAATGGAAAGGAAAAAAAAAAACAAAACCAAGAGAGGTGGAAAAGAAGGATCTCAGTATTTTAATTAAATCACCAGAGACACATGCAGTGAGAGTGACCTGTATTTTATTAGAGGGTGTAGCAGTTCCTTATCCAACCACTAAGCCAGTCTCCTGCCTGAGGCTTCCTGCAATCGAGAGAGGGCAGATAATGGGGAGGGGGATCAAACTGCTACAAGAAATGTCTCACCCCTCAGGAGCACACTGAATTCAGCTACAGTTTAGCAGCGCATATTAATTTCCAGTGCATAAACTAACATTTGAAACAGACTAATATCTCATGGCAATTTTATTCCTGGTAACATTTACTTTTCCCTAAAACTGTCAAGAGGGCTCAAATACAGTAGGATCCTTTCAGCAATGCACGATGAGAGTTCTTCACACAAGTGTTAGCATTGTACAGCCTTTCTTTCAAAATAGTGCAACTCTGCTCAACCAGCCTTTGTACCAGAGAGAACTAGGGGTCTTTCAGAGGCCAACTCTGGATCAAGTACATGGGTGGCAGCATCCTTGCAATGTATTCTGTTGGCAGATTCCTCCTTGGGTTCCCACTCACGTCTGAGAGGTACCATCGCTTCCATGGCCCAGCAATGCTATTACTAGGCAATAAAATAAATGTCAAGCAACTTATTGGCAAAGTCACTGCATCTGCAGAAGTCAGGACAATTTGTAGGGTGCTTTGGACTACAGAAGTTGTTCTGTAGGAACAGCTGTTCTGTAGGATCAGAGGATCAGTTAAGGGAGTGACATGCTACTGGCAGCTTTGGAGCCAGCAGTAGTGATTGCTACTTACTCAACTTTACCAAGACACAAAAGAGGGAACAGCAATGAGCAGATTTGACACACACTGCCTCATCCTGCAGATTTCATGGCACAATAAGCATTACAAAGGTGTTTCACAATGGCAAGTCCTGCTACAAGTGGAATCAGTCCACTTCTGAAAATGCAGAGGCAACTACTCATCTGTACTGCCTTAGGTTTGCTGGAAGAAACCAGACTCATTTCTGAAGCAAGTGAAGACAGACCAGCAGGGAGAGATCTATTTCTAGCCAAAAACACAAAAGGAAGATGCCTGCATTTGGATTGCAGTTAAGCTGCACCACATTTAAACCATGCCCTTCTGTGCTTATCATCTTTCCTACTTCCACAGGGAAAAGAAATGTGAATCTTGCAATGGTGTCACACTGAAAAAAAAAAGATACAAGAATTCCCTCTGATGGTGCATAATTAAGGAGATAACAAAGGATCCAAAGACATGCTTCCTAAATTTTAAGCAGTCAACACTGGGGAGACATGGTACGGAAAGAATCCTCCATTTCCTAAACCTGTCACCAAGATGGCAAAGATGTCAAGGAGCAAATCTTTCTGCCCGTTACAGTTCTAGACACGTACCTCAGCTTGATACAGAAAACAGAGGTCATGAGAAATATATTTGGCATTCATATATGACTGCGTGTCCAAAATAAATCTTTATTTGGGTTGTCAGCCTAGCTCCTCCTTCCCTTGAACTTGTCTCCAAGAACACTCTCAGACAAAAAATGGTAACAGGATACAGGGAAACAAAAAAGCAACTTAGAAGGTAATTAAAGGTTACCCTATTTGACATGAAACACAAGTCTATATATTACAAAATAGGGTACATTAGAAGTAACATTTCTACATTCAACTATTTCAGAATGATCTGAGCCCCAGTGATCAAAAGTTCACAAGTTAGCTTTGCTTATTAAAAAGCAGATGAGCAAATCTTTAATCTCTGTTTAGCCTGAGAGCTAAGGATAGGAGGGTTAATACCAATATAGCAGTACAATATCAATATATACGCAACAGTTTAGTTACTTCTTTCACTGCCCACAAATTATGTATCAAAGACACCATGAGACTGTTCAAGCTCTTTAGGACAGGTTAAGTCACACTAGATCCACATGGATATCAAAGAACAAGCACAGTGTGGTGATGGCAAAAAGATTTTAAACTACAGTAAGAGTGTATTTTATGCAACATCACACCCACAGTATTTAAATGTTCCCTGTCTTGCCATAGCCAGAAACTGTGGCAGAAAAGCAGCAGAGAGAGCAGAGAACTGGGACAAAGCCCAGCAGCACAGAAAGATCTCAGCAACAAAACAGGTTTGACCAGAGAGTCTTCTTTGGCATTTCCTAAATGTTTTATAGTCAACACTGTACTTCATTTCAGTGAGCAAGAAGCATTCTCCAGGTCAAATAACCTCCTTGTTACACATTTATATAGACTTATAGAAGAAAAAAAAGCACATATTACCTATGCTGTATACCATTGAAAAATTGTATTGTGTTTGCAGAAGGAAGCAATTAATATTCAATATTATGTACAATTTCAATGCAACAAGAAGTCAATCCAGAAAACTTATTAAAATTGCATGCTTGTTCAAACTCAAGGTAAGTCAGACTTGCTCAGCAGTGAACAATAAAATTAATAAAATTAATTTTCTTGCTGTATAGGAATTTTTTTTAGTAAGCACAGGGAGAAAATTTTGACTTCTTATTCTGTTTTGAAAATATGGCTATTCTATTTGGTTTGGGGTTTTTTAAATACAGTAATTTGCAATACACTAAGATGGTAAACCTATGCTAAAAGGCTCTGTTATGAAAAGCTTATGAAAAGATAAAGGATTTCCATATTCAATTAAAACATTCTATTAACTTCAATTGTATTCTACAGTTTGAGAAGAATTATAAGGGTGTTCATTTTTTAAAGAAAGGAATTGCCTTCTCTAAGAGCTTTTTGTCACTACTTTGTTTGAAGAACATCCTTTATTTTTCCATTTGTTTTGTTTGTAAATATCTGGTTTCTATGCCCTTAAAAGCAATGGATATTTTTGTTGCTCAGACAAATTAGTTAATATGACAATTAATTCCTACTCCCAAACAAGTCTTGTTTCCTGAGTTAGATTTACATAAAAGTGTTGAGACTTTCACAATGTGTATAATCAGATACAGTGACACAGCATGCACTTGACAGCAACAGCTTCAAAGAACTTCCAATTTCTCTACATCAAATAACATCTGAAGATGAGCGACATGCTCAACCTACAGAGAAACAGTAAATATACATTCTCGCTATTAAAATTTAAATTATTATCTTTCAAAAAGGGATCTTCATAACCCCATAATCAAATGGCTTCTATCAACAGAAACATTTCCATGTCTAGAAAAGCATTCTAAAGAGTCTCAGAATTGGATATTTATGGAAATAAGATGACTCCTGGATTGTCATTTTGTTTTCATGTTATTCATACTCTTTCTGAAGTTACAAATGCAAAGAAATTTTCTGTTTCAATGATGCACAGTTTTGCTACAACTTGTGACAGTTATGCCTATATATCTACCCTGACTCAAAGAACTGAAGAACAAAATCAAACATGTTGAAACTGGTACACTATAACAACACCAGCTTTTCCTAAGTGTGAATATATTGAAATAATCCAAGATAATATCAGAATAGTAGTGTAATAACATAGTTTGACTAGAAACAAAATTTGGGCTCACATTTTTGAATATTATTATGTGTTCAGAAAACTTCTGCTTGTTCTGATACTAAAATCTATATATCTTTAAGTATCAGAGAGTTACAGCTGCATTATTTTTAATCCAGTTCTTAAAATTCGCAGTAAAAATGGAAGATTGAAGATGAGTTAGTCTGTCAAGCTGATTCCCCATAGAGCTCATAAAGTTTGTGCTGTAGTTTATTCTAAAAATTTTCTTAACAATTAACACTGCAAATGAACTAAAGCTACAAGAGTATGCCTACTCACACCCTGTGGCTAAATAAATACACTACTCAGTGCTAGTTTATATAACATACAACAGGACACAACAGAGGCTGCAGAATTTGGAACAAGCACAATCTGAATCTGTTTTCACTAAAATGGACATAACCTGCTAATTTCCAGTTTGGCAGAATGTTACAGTGTCAAAAATAATTTTTAAAAGAAGGCAATAGATAAATAATTGTAGTGTTCTTTTCAAATTCCCCAGTATATATTTTATACTTAACTGAAAGCAACACTCTTCTGGTTCACAAAAGTATTTAGATTACCAGTACCAACTCTTATCAAACACCATGTGACACTGAAACAAAATTTAAACAATCTGAGGGTCACCCTGGAGGTAAAAGGCCTTTTAGGTAAAGTACTATCCAATAGGATATCTGGACACTAAAATGGAAACTATATATATTGTTTCAACATAAAATGTTGTACATTATAGGACTATCTTCTACGTTGATACCATCTGTGGGAGGTCGTTGTCCTGTGACACTACAAATGATTTTCTAATAATAACAGGATCAAACTTGTTTCTCTCAGGAAGTATAACTGCTGTTCAGATACTTAAAATTACAAAACACCAAATTCAATTGCAATATTTCAGCATACATATCCCTGCTGCCATGCTGACAGAACTAGAAACATTAATTATAGTGCAAATAAAAGCATATTGTGTTTTGGGGTTTGTTCCCCCTTTTCTTTTTACTCACTTTCTTAATAAAGTCAGGGATCTCCTTTTTCTCTGAAAGGTGGTTTAAAGAGGAGCAGCATTCTACCTCCAAGACATATCCGTCACTATTGACATCACCTTTTGAAGACCTAAAGAGGAAGACAGAAAAGAAGGATCAGTTTCTGTTGTTACAACTGGATACCCAGATATCCCATTTTTAAGTATTTCTCCTGGAGAGCTAAACTTCAGGCAAAAATTTGATTCTAATACGTTCCCCCCTCTGAGCTCTGTGGAGTTCTGACAAGTGGCAGCTGCAGTATCTGACCCACATGCTAGGGGAGCAGATCACACCAAGGACCACGGATGGTGGGACCTTCAGGGACTTCCAGATTTCTTTTCCTGTCCAAGAAACACTTTGGCAGCCTGGCATCTAGGGCCAAAACAAGGAGATGCACAGGTGATACAACCCAGGATATAAAACAGAAGTTTCTGATGCAATGGTCTGACAGATGCTGTGCCTCAGAAGGCAGCAGAAAGCACAAGATGCATTTCAGACAGCAATTAAATGAAACCCCTTCTCTTTATCTAGAATCATTCCAAGTCGACATCTAAAATCAGGGGCTAATCAAAATAGTTAACCTTCAATCTTAGCTTAGGTTTTTATTTTTGAGAAAGCTGTGCCCGATGTCCCTTCTCTTTTGGAAGAGACTAACTCCTAAAATAATTCAAAGAAAAAAAAAATTTTTGCTGTATGCTTTTTTCTGAACAAACGAGCACTGTGGAAATAAGGTATTGGCCAAAATATGCCAAGGGAATGCTTGGAAGTTATACTGAATGATCTTCAGAAACAGTCTGCAGGCAGTGCTACTGAAGGCAGTTTCCATTTCCTGCAGACTCCCATGAAAGGAAACTGATACACCTGATCAATAGAGGATACCTAGACAACCACTCACTTTCTTCATTTTCTTAGAAGAACACATGGAAGAACATTAAAAATAAAAGCTAGCCTGTTTTTCTTGGGAGTAGTAACAAAGCAGATGTCTAACACTTCACGAAAAATCAGAAGATCTACTTCCAAGTGAAGAATTAATCCTAGCCAGCAGTTGTTTGACACCTGGATACCTAGAGGACAGGAAGAAAGGTACAGAAGTTTGAACTGGGAGTGCTGAGGAAGCAGTGAAACAGCAAAACAGGGTCTTGGCAGGCTTGCCATGCTTACAAAAGCAAGCCTGTGCAAAAGGCCTGTTCTGGGGACTGGGGCTGTGTGACATGTAGAACACACTTCAGCTACAGATAGTCCCAGGGGCTTTCCCGAGACATTTACAGTTCCCGGAGCCATGCGATGCGTAGGCTGCTGACTGCAAACTGGCAGTGTTTCCTAGGCAATACTGCAGACATTTGCTGTATTTGATCCTCCCACTTGCACACAGGCTGCACTCTCACTTCATTTCTCTTATCTCACTTATATCTGAACAGGTGGTAGCATTGTTTGGTGACACTGAAGTCCTTTCCCTCTTTGTTTTTCTTCTCTTTTCTAGGTTCTTCTTATAACCTGTGCTTCCATTCTCTACTTCATTCGGGACAAAAATTTTAACAAGGCATTGGTGTTCATGAAAATTCTCCAAAAATCTTTATAAAATTTACACAAGCCATTACTGGGGGACTAACAGTATTCCAGAACTACTCCTCTGCAATGGGTACAAATAAATTAATTTAAACAGCAAGAACAACTTTGTCAAGAAAATAATCATTTTGAGAGGGACAAAAGATTGTACCTCTTAAGGCTGTATGGCAGACAACCATTTTTGCTGTTCTAAAGTCCTAGGTAAGAAAATCTATCCTGTGCAGATTTTCTGCCACAGATGAACTCAGGAATATAAAAATAAACTTTAGAAAGTCTCCCTGATAGTGTACTTACATCAGACCTACTTTTTTTTTTTTTTCTATCTGAATATGACTAACAGGAAAAGTAGCCTTGATGTTATCTAGCCATGTTCCAGACAGAAATAATATGAACTAGGGCTCTCTAATGCTCAAACAATCAACAAACCATCAAAACTGCCACTTGATATTGCAAAGTCAAGTCCATACAACATCAAGTGGAGCTTGATACAACTCTCTAGTGTTTGGCTGCTGTATAACTACAAACCAGAACATGTTACCAGCATCAGGCAGCAAGGAACCATGCCTGTTTTAGACAACCAATCCCATTTTAAGGGGTCAACAGCAAAACTCTACAAATGCAAGGAACAAATATCTCCACTATTTCCCTTCTTGGAGAAAAGCTCCCTTCTGGCCCAGATGAGGAAGCCACTCCTCTCCCAGAGATTGTAAAATACTACAGCTCAAATTCAAAGTTAAGATATCAAATCCCAGAAATTAATGTGTGTCATGATATTTCTGTGCCCACCCATTTGGCAAAGGCTGTTCATAACTCTGGCAGTGGCAGTTTTCTCTGAGACTGAGAAAACTCACTATTTTAACTATTCTGAAAGAATAAGACAGACTGTATTTTAATGTTTAAATCCCCTGGCTACGTGACAAAAGTAAATCTTTTCCAACTTATATTGGTAAAGTTTATATAAAGGTATAAGAAAGTGAGAAGCTGGCCTCGAACCACTCTCTCCTAATTCCTCTACTCCCTCTGAACTGCTCCCTGAGCTCTGATTTTGTGCAATTTTTTGAGGACCTGCTTCCAACCTCTTTGAAAGGAGTAAGAGTTATCTGAGATACAGATTATATCCCTAAAAATATAGTGATTATTACTACAGCTGCTTAAAATGTCCTGTTTAACTCCTTTAAGAAGCACTTACTTTAAAATACACTTGCTGCTTGGAAATATCTAATTGGAGACAATTACTTCCTCCTCTAACAGTTTGGGGGCTACCTCTGCACTAGGGCTCATGAAAGAAATAGCATCAAGTATGACTGCACTCTGTTAAGATTATATTACAGAACACACTTAACAGATCCTACTAAAGGCCACAAAACCCTTACTTAAAATCTTCCAATAGAAGGACTCTATATTTCCAAGAAGTATTTTTCCATGCTGTCAAATAACTTATGTCTATATACGTTAAAAGTAAGCCTTTGTGTATACTGGCAGTTTTCACCTTTTAAGGAAAACTTTAAAAGCCCGTTATTCTGTCAAAAACAAACAAACAGAACAAGAGCCATAGCTTTCACATGAAAATAATAAATAGCTGTGGATGTCACAGACCACAAAAATAATTTTCTGAGCAAAGCTAGGTGGGCAAGGAATTGTTTCCAGTGTTTATGCAATAAACAGTGCATTTCAAACACGTATCACAAAGAATTTCAGAAATATCATAAAAGTCTCTCATTAAACTCTTTGAATATTATTTATATAGCCATAGAGAAGTAGATAATTATAGATACTGGTATATTCTGTATTAACAGAAAATAATATAGTTTTAGTTTAATTTAATGGGACCACTTTTAGGACCACTTTCATTAGAAACTATGAAGTAGGACCCCCACAAAATGTACATCTATCAAGATCCCAGAAGTAAGAGAAAAATCCAAAGAGCACAGTTCTGTGTACTTGCATTCCTCTGCTTTCTTCTGAAAAAGGACTAATGTCAATCGTGAGAAATAACCCAATAATCCATACCCTGGAGTCTCTTACCAGTTTTATAGCACAGGATATTACTGGGAGTCCAACATATAAAATATTTTAAAATTAAAGCAATGGTTTTATGTAAAGTTGATTTTTACTTTCCCACCATAAAATATTTCTCAACAAAAAGCAGAAGAAAAATTCTGAGATCAGTTTCACAAAAAAATATGAAAGCTCCAGCAGTTCTAAAGATCCTCCTTTTCTTCTGGATGCACAGTCAGCAAGTTCTTCCTTTTCTTTTCATCCTCCTAAGTTGGAAAATTGAATCTTCCTCCCTTCACTCCTGCAAATATTTGGGGAATTTTTATTACCTTTATTCCTCTGATAAAAGAAATCTCTGGGTTAATTAAAAAAGGTTCAGCCCTGAAAGAAGCACACCTTGATACACTAACACTGTCCCCTTCTTGGAAGCCAGAATGAACCGGAGAAGCTGCTACATCCAGACTCACTACAACACCCTGTGCTCACCATAACACATTTTGGGATTCCAGAGAGGGAACACAAAGAACAGCATGAACAACATTAGCACTTCCCCTGTAGTGAGGAAGGTCTCCTGCCTCTCACCCCAGGAGAGGACACTGGTTGGCCAAGGAGACTGACAGAAAACTTCAGTGCAACTTACACACCCTGGGCTTTCATCTGTTTTTCTTTGTTATATATTGTTTGCTTATCATTAACAATTTTCCTGAAGAAGGGTTCTTCTGCCACTGTAGGCACTCTCAGTGTTCACCATGGACAACCTTAATCATAGGATGGCAAAGACTTGAGGTGGAATTTCAGTCTCCCTGATGCTGAGGGACAGCCCTCGCAGGCCTGGTGGGGTGGGGGTAGAGGGTACCCTCAAATTTTACCAATATGAAAAGGGCTCAGGACCACAGACTCCCAAAAAGTGTCATCCTGAATCCTAAATAGGGCTTCCAGTGCCACTAAACAAGATGATTATATATAGAATAAAGGTTTTAACTTATAATTGGAAATTCACTGGCCAAAAATATGTTACAATGGTTGTTTCACTAGGTTGTCATTTCCTGCACAGCTGTTTGCTGTTAAGCATCGTTTCATGGTAGAAAAACCATAACCAGCTGTGGAGAACCAGTAACTTACACAGTAACTATTAAAGCTGACAACTTGGTGTCCGTTACAAACTGGATTTCCAGCCCTTTTCAGATACAAGAAGGAATTGAGGAAGCCAACATTTGGTCCTAATCTTCCTGAAGTTCCCTATGCCCATGAGCTCAGCAAGCCAAAACACACTTGTAAACTGCACAGACACTCTAAAATTACTATTTCAATAAGATGATGCTAAGAATGTAAGCACAGTTTTGAGATTTTCCACTACACAGGAACAGCTCTACCATTCAAACAGAACTGTACACCCACAACAAACTGGTCAGCATTACAAAAACAATAAAACCACACCAAAGTGATTAACATGAGCAGCTGGTATCTCTACAATTCCAGCTTTCAAAATCCAGCAAAACTTGAAAACCAAGAACACAACTAAAAATCCATTGGTTTTATGATGCCCATCCAAAAACCACATCATTTTTTATAAAAATAAAAGCAGGTATATTACATCCTAAGAGCCTCAAGTCTAACCCATGTGACAGTGTTTTATTGTTATTACCTAAACATTTTCTTTATTATAAGAAACCTTATCACTGGAATATGTATTATTTTTTGAATAATTTATAAACTTTTTAAATGACAGTATATAAAGTTTCTTGAGAAAATTTTGGGCATGTATTGATACACAGGCATCTTTAATGTGCAGTGTTTATAATTTTCAGAATACACATGAAAGAACATTTATTTTGGGTCACTGTTAAAAGTTATTGTGAGAAAACATGTATTTCTTTGAACTTGTAACAAATAACAAGCCTTCAAAACTCAAACCATTGTCCTTTGAGCTAAAGGAAGATATCTGTTGACTCTTGGGCATGGAATAAATATTATCTTTTCATTAAGCTGAAATCAGCCTGCTGAGAGCAACAACACACACTGTATTTGCACACAAATCTGTTTGATCCTAATGCTCATGAAGATAAATTCAGGTATTTCTCATCTTCAAACTTAAATCCTACATGAAAACCAAACAGACACACATACACATTTGTATTCAAAATAAAAATATATTGTATCAAAGCAATATACCTACTTTCACCAAAGTGAAAACACCAAAGTCAAATACCAGCAAAATCAGGAAACTGTAGAGATCTTGATTTACTATTAAACTTTTGAACTCAGTCTGTCATATTCCTCTGCAGATAAACAGAGTTCTTGTTATCCAACTGATGATAGTTTGCATTTTGTCAGGACTAACAGATACAGGAATTACAGAAATGGAATTAGAATCATCTCATCAAGCGAACCTCTACAACGCCTGACACCTCATCATTTTGCAGAACGGGAAAACAGCTGCAAAGCTGTTTGAAGTAAACATAGAAATTTAGAAACTCTAAAAAATTATGGTTAAATTATACTACTTAGTCTACTTCTGCAGAGCAATGTTTCCCTGTTGATTGCTTTACTCACTGAAGGCAAAACCTGTAGATGGCATGTCCTAAGACACAGATGGAACAATGGAGACAAATTCTTTGGAATACCATTTATATCCCTCGCTTCTCTATCATGGTGAAATGAAGCATCTGCAAACATGTCAAAACTATTATAAGCAGACAGTTTATGAGGCCATACCCTGTATCTTTCCTGGTAAAAGATAATGGAGGTCTCCTTCCAGTGCTGAGTACTTAGAAACACCGAAACATTTTAACTGACATTGAATTTTGAAACTTAAGATACCAGACAGAGGTATCACACTACAGGTTGCTGGGAACAAGTTAAAGCTGCTTTGTTATAATCTTGTTCAGGGGCTGGCTTAGCAATTTCTCTGCAGGGAACAGGTAACCTGCAACAGTCACAAGCTGCCAGAAATAAGAATGCATCCAAGACACCAGCACAGAGATTGTTAAAGCAAAAATCAGTGAGTGTAGAAATAAA
Source organism: Aegithalos caudatus (assembly GCA_013389925.1). Classification (NCBI taxonomy): domain Eukaryota; kingdom Metazoa; phylum Chordata; class Aves; order Passeriformes; family Aegithalidae; genus Aegithalos; species Aegithalos caudatus. The sequence goes on along the minus strand of WEIU01004888.1, from coordinate 99,724 downwards.
AGGCCAAGGTGAAAAAGGTTATTGCACACACAAAGAACTACTGATTTCTGTTCCTCAGGGGAATGTAAGCACCTAAGTGTTACTCTCCTTATCTTGGTTAGCCAGAACCTCCCAAACACATGGACCTTACCCCTTCCCATCCATCAGCAGAGACCACTGTCACACGTTCACACTTTTCAGGTATCAGCTTTTATTGCCTTTCCTGAGATTCTAAGTGTAAATCAGTGTGAAACTACCTTTCTCAGGCGTGAATGTGAACAGAAGGCCACACCTATGCTTCACTCTTGGGCCCCCCCCCTAAATTCAGGGAAGATAAATATGTAAAAACCTGGGCTCAAAGAGTTTTCTTCAAACAACTGATAGAAGATTCTTCAAGATTTATTCTTCAAGAAACCAACATATCTCAGAACTCAGCACAGAAAATAGAACAGACAGCTAACTGCTTATTAGTTAAGTCCACTGAAATTTAGAGGGAGTAAGAAAGTATTCCTGAGCATTGAATTTATTATTCTTTTATTTGACTCTATTCTATGTGACTTTCAAATCACTTTCCTCAACTGCTTAGTGTACACCATGCCATTAGGTGCTACAGAAATATTTAAATTTATTATATTAAATTTAATGAGAGCAATGGCAGAGTTGTTTAGCAACTTGGTAGACTACCTTCATGCCCAGTGTCTCTAAAGAATTAAACACTCCTACATTTATTTCACTTACTTTAATTGAACATGATGCTTTTTGCACTGTGAACAATTGCATTGTCAATTTTTTTTAAAATCAGTCCCTTAATTCCGTATTTTTCTTAACACTTCCAGCAGATAATCCTTGGTTGAATTTCAACATGTACAGCTTCTGTATATGTTAGGGATGTGTTTCTCCAAATGTCCTACAGCAGGAATGACCCCATTTCCATATTTACCACAAATGATTGCAATAGCCAAGATAACAAAGCCAGAGATACCAGTACAAATTAAACAGAAAGTTATCAAAATGACTTTAAAAGTTGTCCTAATGTACAATGCCATTGCAAATTCACTAGGAACATTTTGAAACTACAAGACAATGGCAAAATAGGATAAAAAAAACACTAACAGGTACTGTTTCCATGAATTCTAATGCACAACATGCCCCAGCACTACCTTTTCCATTTTATTGTTGAACTAATTCAGGCACTGCAAATCCCATTGACAGCAGCAGCATGGTGTTCCATCATCTGCTGCAGCTGGCACAGCCTCTTCCTACCTCTGGAGAGGCAGAGCCATAAAACACAGTCCTCAAAGCACAAGTCAACAAGTATTAATTTTACACCATAAAACTGACACTGACAAGTGCAACACTGACTAAAGACTAATCCAAGCATTCAGTTCTATCACTGTATAGATGGAATTGACATTACTGTAGGCACTAACGCAACAATTTCATTTCTATTCCGTTCAGGGAACAAAAAAAGCAAAGTGGAAAACACCTTTGGTATCTGCCAGACAGGGACAGATGAGGTGCAGAGTGCTGGAGCCACCTGTGGTGAAACACCTGCAGTGAGAAAAGAGCTGCAGCCTCAGGAGTTCTGCAGGAAGTGCCCAGGTAGCCCAAGGGTGGGCCCCACACCAAGGTACAGTTTTTTATGACTCTTGGCTCCCCATGAACACCACACCACTAAAGGGATGGATTTGTACTGCACAGCACAAATGACATTACTAGTGATCTTACAACTGTGGCTGGATTACTTTTACTGTTAAAAATCTTGTGGCAGAAATAAACACTCACCTGATCTTAGCCTAAGCAGACCTAACTTCTACCCACAATTTAACTGTTATATACAGAGACAGCCTTGAGATGACAAGACACCTGACTAGTCCTCAGGGGAGTCATTATCAGCAGAGTTTAATCATTATCAGCAGTGTAATGAGAAAGGCCAATTAAAAAATTAGCAGTATGTCTTTTTTTTAATACTGTTATATATTTTTAGTCCCCAGGTGTTTGTGGAATGACATAAACTTGCAGTTCAGATACAGGTGGTCTCTATGCATGCCAAAATCATCTGAAATCCTTGCAACACACATCTCTCTTCATCCCACTTGGCATGCAAATATTTGTTGCACCCACACACTATGGGAGAAGCTGCTTCCATACCCTCAGCCAAACTCAGGAACATTTAAGCTACATGAAATATCAAACTGATGTAATTTCCCTTTCTGGTACTTGTTTTTTTCCTGCTTTACCACGTCTCTTCCGCTTCCCTAGGCAGTCAGAAATGACTGAAAAGAGAATGCAGAGAAACAGACTGTGAATGTAAAAGGAAATATAATTGGTTCAAGACTCTCTACTGTCTTCAATTTGTACAGTCATTTACAGCTGTCTCAAGTGTGTGACGCTGGCACCCAAGTGAGTGAGCAGGCAATTAAGATTTTGTACTCTTCCACAATCACTCTGCACAGATGTAAATTACTGGATACAGTGTGAGAGCAGTGACACCCTGAGTGCTCTGGCTCGAGGACCACATCACTCCACTGAGAAGGAAGCTGCTCTCCCTGACAGTTCTTCAGAGCTCAGACCTGGAAGATGTTGAACCCTCAGACCCCTAACCAACAGAAGTCCTTAAGTGCTTACTTAACATTACAAACTCATGCATGTAAATACTTCCACTGCTTGCAGCAAGGTATTGTGTAGGCAGGGAATGCAAGGCCCCAAAACCACGCAAGCTCAGCCCAACGTCACTCAAGTCCTAGTTCAGCCAAACATTCTATGTTTTAACCAAAAAACTGGAAGCCATTTAAACAATGATATCAGGCAAGCCAGCATGAAGTTCTGTATTAATAAAACTAAAATCAAGTCAAGGTAAATTAAGAGTTATTTTAGAAGCTCAAATTAGGTGCCTGTGACACCTAATGCCTACAAATATTTGCTAACAAAATGCAGAACTTTTCCCCTAGGTCAGAGGCTGGGTTTCAACTCTGTCCATAACTTCTACCAACTGGCTACCATGGTGCAACAAATTGAATGGTGAATGGTTTGATTTTTACATAGAGATATAAACCAGCTACATCCTTTCCTTCAAGCATCAGCACAAAGAGAGGGACTAGGATTCGCAGGTGGAGGTTTAATTATCTGCCAGCCTTCAGAATTGGTCACTGTAAGAAGGGCTGGACTGGGGAATGCAGCTAATGTAGGAAACTGTAGAGAACGGCTGCAACAACACAGGTGGCTGCAGAGCTGGGGGTGGTCAGATAATATTAAATTAGGTTTTAAATCATTAACCAAAAATCACATGTTTACAACTATCCACATTTTCGTTTTCTTTTGGGCATTTTAACAGCACATCCTACTTATTTTTTTTAGCAATCATGTTAAATCATAAAAGAAGAGAACTCCTGTTTCTTTATTCATCTTCAGACTTTGATTAGGTAAAAAATCTTAGTACATTTTAAGAAATGAGCAAAGCAGGAAAGCAATCTTCATATTTATGGAGTTTGTAGTGACTAAAAATTTGAAAGAACTTGTATTGTTTAGAAGAAAAAAAGGGCCTAAAGTCTACAGATAAATTTAAGAAGTATGCATTAGTACTACAGTTCTCAAATTAATTGCATTAACTGTAACCGTCTAAACACAAAATATGCCTTTTCTAAGCAAACAATTTTTCTGTCATAATTTAATCTAATAAATTCCTAAAGGGTACCCACAAGACCATCCTCACAAACTGTCATGCATAGGGCTTGTTTGTTTGCCTCTCATGACAACACATCCCAAAATACAGAGCATATTTCAACTTGTTATTCACCAAGTCGCCTGCCAAACTGCAGACAAATTGTAAACATGAAGAACATGTTAAGCCTATTCAAGCCCACAAAAAGAAAAAATAAAGAATAAAAGAAAAAAAAACAAAAAAACCCTCTAAAAACACCAAAAGTCTGTCTTGCACAGTAAACTCTGCTATAATTTCCTGATGTAGGTCAAAACTCAGCAGGAAATCACATGGTCTATTTTTATCCCAGTTCACTGGAAGTGCTTTACCTTTCTGTTTTCTTGATAAGCACAGCCCTGAAGATTTGTTCCTGGGGAGTTTTCTCTTTTTCATCAGTTGGTTGCACAAAAGGGTGGACAGCAGCCAAGACAAAGCCCTGCTGGTACAATTCTTGCAGCTGAGCTGGAAGATCACACAAGGAGGAGAGCTTGATTGCAGACGATCCTGGCAGCTCAGCTGGAAACAAAAAGAAATTGGTCAATAATCTGAACACTGGACTATCATATAATTTAAAATCCAGGCTCTTCAGAGTCAAGTAAACTTCACACTGATCTACAATATTAACACCAAAACTGACCTTTCCTGAGATCCATTTTGTATTTCATATTTTAAGCAGGCTGTCTTGGTGAAGGACTTGTATTACACAAGAGATTTGTGCAATTAAACGAGAAGTCAGATACATTAAAATGCCAAATTCACTACACAGTCTGGCAGAGATAAGGCAAAGAATTTAATAAAAATAAGGCAGTTGGTCAAAAGATATTCTAGGTTCTAGTAGTCATCGTAGTAATGCAAGTAGAGAAGAGTGAGCCGTGAGTCAAAAACATAGAACAAGAGAAAAGAGACGGTCAATGGAGGCAGAACATGTCAAATTCAGAAGCTATAAAAGTAGCATCTATCTACACAAAATCAGACTAAAAGATCACAGATGCAAAATGCTGATTAGAATAAGTACCTGCCAATATATCTGAAGAGAATTCTGTAGGTATATTGATAATAGGAATGCTGAGTGATGCATACCTACAGCAGTGAGAAACCTTTTAGAATAAACACTAAATCTTATACCTCCAGGTTTAAGCAAAACTATACATATTAGAGATGAGGATGAGACATAGTATATGAAAATAATCCTTTCCCAATCTGCTTACTGCAAGGTTTTATGCCTTCCTGTCAAGTATTTGTAGCTGACTCCTGTTAGACACTTGACATACACATGGATATTTCAGTCAGTATAGCAACTGCCCTTATTTCTTTGGAGTCTTGTGGGATTCAAAAGAAAATCCCATAAATCACCTACGAATCTTTTATTCTCTTTTTCTCTACATCAGTAATTCCTCATACACTTTTCATATTTTATGGGAAATGACATCTCTCTTTCCTGACCTTTGCCTCTTCATTTCCATCTCGCTTGGAGAATATTTATTATTTCATCTAAACCACGCCAGGGCGTACAGGGCGGTGAGGTGCTGGATGTTCTTCCCTCCCACTGAAACCAAGTGGGAGGGGATGCTGCAAGAAACACAACAGAGGTTCCCAGCACCTTGCAAGCCTTTGCTTAAAAAAAAAAAAAAAAAGGCACTGGAGAATAGTTTGTATGAAAGAAGCCAGCAATGCAAAATAAGGTTTCATTGTACTGCTTTTTCCATCAAACCGTATGGCTACCCTTTATGAATAATTTAAGGGGTTATCAAAAAACTAATAAATATTCAAACCAGATAATACCAAGGAATAATTTAAATAATAATAGAATAGATGTGCTTGGTATGTTTTTTTCCTCATACAAGACCACGTTCCAGAAGAGAATAATGGAACTTTTTGACCAGGAGTTTAAAATGTAGAATTTTTTATTATTTTTACAAATAAAATGAGATCCAAGCAACATGCACATTGACAGACAATGGGGCTCTACCTTCTACAACAGCATACAAATCACTTCAGAGTTATAAAAAGAGATGGCACAATGAATAATGCATAATAAATAATAAACCCAACAGTTATTTACTGGAGCCTACTGGGGATCAAAATAGGGAAACCCAGATTTTAGAACTCCATTTTCCCTCTTGTGGCTTAGAGACTCCAAATATTTTTGATTGCACTGCAACTAATTAATTTCTAAATGAGGGTTTACTTGCATACAATGGAATTACTAAACACTACTCAGTACTGTTAATTCTGGTCATGGTGTTCCAATTTTTAACCATCACCTATGAAAATGGATGCTCGCCTGGCATACGTATGTAGCATCAGGATTCTTCTGAGGATAGCTTGAGTAAGATTAGTCTAGTCATTAACATGGGAGACTGCTTCCTCCTAACAGCTAAACATGAGGAGAAAGTGTGGAAATGCATGTAATAGGAGCCTTGGGATGTAACTTGATTAAAAAAGAAACATAACAGAAAAGAGAGATGGGTGTGATCATCCAGCTAGTTCATCCTACTACCTAGAGGCAGGATCGGTTCTAGTTTAGTTATTTCTCCGTTTTTCTCATCTGCTTTTAAAAACTTTTAGTAATGGAAATTCCACAAGCCCCGTAAGTCATTTTTCATCATTTCTCTATTCTTCCCATTCCAAGCCCCTTTCCTAGCACATGACCTAAATTTGCCTCTCTCAAATTCAAGATTGCTACTTCCCCACTAGAGTACTTTTTTTCTGCAACAACATTTAACATTATAACTCCTAACACCATTCATGCCTTAATCTTACTTTCTTTACACTGTATAAACTCAGTCCTTTCAATGTTCCTGTTCTCATATCTTCTGTATTTCTAAGTAATTTTTGATGTTCTCTCCTGATTCTCTTCAACTGGTCCACATTTTTCTTCAAGTATAGTACCTAATTTTGACCACAGTGATCCAGCACAAGCCTCACCACTGCTCTGTAGAATGGAAAACTCTAACACTTACTACATCCTATGCCAGTTTACATCATCCAGGGGAAAAACCCGAAGGAAATTCTTCTCCCCATAACTAACAGTGGCCAATTTTCCTGTTCTTCATGAATTCTAGGATTTTTCCTTTCAGTTTTCAAGGACCATTCTGGATTCTGACTTTCACAGTATGAACAGCACTTCTCAGACTGGCAAACTGTAACAAATGTACTCAGCAGTCAATTGCTGGAACAGTTACTGAAAATGATTAATTTTAACAGACTCTGGCCAGAACAATTTTAAGCCTTATAGTTAATACATCTTTTTGGTTTGATACTGAACTATTGCTTATTTCTCCTCGTACTAGAGATCCTTCACAGCAGCTCCTATTACACACAACTGATACCCACAAAGTCTACCAGTTTTCTAGATTTACAGACCTCTGCTGTGCATTCTTGTTACTTTCCAGCTGGTTTGAGTTGTGCACATTCCTCCCCAGAAATCCCTGTTACACATCATCCTCTGGATATTTCATAACTCATTTTTTCCAGTATCTTTCTGGGCATTAAACTGGGCTTACAACCTCACAGTTCTCTTCAAATGTAGGTTAAAAAAGGACATCACACTTTGCTACGGAGTTGTATTAATTCTTCAATAGTCTTCAATCTTAAATTATAAAATTTCAATTATTTCTTCAGCTAATTCCTCTACAGTGCATACCTGTAAGTTTGACCTACTTGGAAACATCTAATTTATTAAATCAGTTGTCAATCTAGTTTTTCCTTACTTTACCTTAGAACAATGCTAACATTGTCAGAAAACCTTACCCAATTTCCAGTAAAATATATTTAAAAGCTTGGTTTAGTTGTTACAGAGAATTCTAACTACATCGCTTTGGAAGCAAAAGGAAGACCAAAATTGTGTGCAATAGGGACTTGTGTAAGGTAAAATAGCAAATGAAAAACCAAATAAAAACTTGTATAACACCAGTGCTTATAAGCCTTTATTTTGCCAAAAGATATTGCTGACTTCTTTTATCAGCCTCTTTTTTGCTCTTGAACTGCAGTTGGCTCCAAGTTTTAGATTCTAGTCCCTATTTCTACATTTATTGTTTTATTTCTCAATGTGACCTCAAAAGATTCCTTTGTTTATCATCTAAATGAGTGTGTAAGAAACTTGTAAATGAAAGAAGCTACATTTTTCAATTTGGTTAAGGCTGAAGGTGGAAATAATAATGCTCACTGCTTTTGGACTGAATCACCTGACAAGTTAGTTGTTGCCTGACTGGTAACTGTAGCTGAAAACACTTACAGTAATGCTCACATACACACAGAAAACCACGGCTTTACGGACTCTTTAAAAAGAAAGTCTGTCTTATAAAACTGATATCTGTAAGGTGACTTTCCTGGGTCTCATGCACTCTTTGCTGCTAACGGAAAAACCTGACCACATATTCACACTTACCCTCATCATACCACCGAGAAATCAGAAGGAGGAGTGAATTTCCATAATAATCTACAGGTTGCCATGTATATTTGAAAGTGGTCATTTCTGTAGGTCCAAAAAGCAATTTATGGGAAAAAGGGAAAGAAGGCACAGTCTACCACCAGGATCCTGAGGCACTGAGAGCAGGCTGAGAAACAAGACTGGCAAGACAGATATTGAAGAGGACTTGTTCTTCCTATGTTAAGGAGCTCCCCTTTCCCTCCCAGTGGAGTATCCAGGGCTTCTACCACAGAGAACAAACAGCCATTGACTAGCTTCAAACTGAAGCATCTCATGTGATCTCTGACAACTGTGCTATGGTCCACACTAAAGAGGGAGATGCCTCCTGATCAAATACTGAGAGAAGACAGTCACAGCAACTGTCTATAAAAAGCAGTCTGATTTTTGTACATTAAAACAATAGAGTTGGATACCTTTGGGATACTGTAAACCAACACTCTGATGTAAGAAGGTATACTATGCCTTATAAAATAATCCCTGGATTCACCTTTTAGCCCATGCTTAATGACACCCATCATCAAGTACAATACATCTTTATATACTACATATACTCAACAGAATTAGATGGTTTTAACTCAGTTCTGTTTGATAAACAGCAACTTCCTCTTCCTGACACATTTAAGACAAAGACAAAATGAACTTTATTATTTTTTAATTTCCTATTATGTGAATTATAGTTATGCCTCAGAAAAGCTGGTATCTTAAATGCCAAAGTGGCACTTGCTTAATTTCTTTTTACTGAAATGGTGAAATCTGAGGTCAAATTTGGGTCTTAGCTTCTCAGCACCTATCCTTAATACTTATTTAAAAGAGCACATGTACAATTCTACTTTATATTTCTATTATCCTGTGTATCTACTACCCTGTAAGATTAGCTTAGTTTGCTTACTCCAACAAAACAAATTAAGTGCTGGGATTTTTTGGTCTTCATTTTTCAACATGTTTTTCTGATTAAGCTTTTATGCTCTTATTGCAGTCACAGCTGCTACAGGCAGATAGAGCCCTTAATGACAGTTCACATTACAGATGAAAATGTTCCACAAAAATAATGAGGACTCCTTTTAACTATTCCTTGTTACCTTTTAAAGTTTTCATGTTCATCTGAATTTTAAATGTTCCTCAGTTTATTATGGAACATTAAATAAGCCTTTTTCATAGAATCACAGAATAGTTTGGCTTGGAAGGGACTTGAAAGACCATCTAGTTCCAGTCCCTCTGCCTTTGCACTAAAACAAGCTAAGATCAAACTTGTGTGTACATGGACTGCACGCATTCTCTGTCCATACCAGGTACAGAAGAAAACATTTTGCCCAAGGTGTGACACATCATGGGGTCTGAAACAAAGGCAGATTTGTAAACTCAACAGATCCACACTGAAGTGATGCAGCAACTCAGTTGCCTGGTAGCTGATCCATATTACTCTTGTTTTGTAAAATCACAGAATGGTTGGGTTAAAGGCTCTTTAAAGACCAATTGGTCCAATTACCACAGCAAGGCTCATGGACCTCTTCAACTAGATCAGGTTGCTCAGAGTTCCATCCAACCTGACCTTGAATGTTTTCAGGGATGGTGCATGCACCACCTCTCTGGGAAACCTCTTCCAGTGTTTCATCATCCTCATTGTAAAAACATGTCTTCCTCAATAACAATCTAAATCTATCTCCCACTGCAACACACCCCACTAAAAAGTTTGCCTCCATTTTTCTTGCAAGCCTTCTTTAAGTACTGAAAGACTGCATTAAAGTCACTGGGGCCTTCTCCAGGTTGAACATGCTCAACTCCCTCAGTCGTTCCTCACTGGAGAGGTACTCCAGCCCTGTGACCAGCTTTGTGGACCTCACCTGGACCTGCTCCAACAGGTCCATGTCTTTCCCATGCTGGGGCCCCAGAGAGTTGGATGCAGCACTGCAGCTCAGGTCTCACGAGAACAGAGGAAAGAGGCAGAATCCCCTCCCTTGACCTAGTGGCCACTCTGCTTTGGATGCTTTGAATGCACACCACTTGGTCATGTCCAGTTGTCTATCCACCAACATCCCCATGTCTTTCTCAGCAGGCTGCTCTCAATCCCTTCGCCCCCATCATGTACTGGTACTGGTGCGACTGGGGTGGCACTGACCCAAGTGTGGGACTTAGCACTTGGCCTCCTTTGCCTCAGGTAGTTCATTCACATGGGCCAGCATCTTGAGCTTGTCCAGGGTCCCTCTGAATGGCACTCCATCCCTCAGGTGTGTCACCTGCACCACTCAGCCCATTGTCATTGGCAAACTGGCACTCCATGTCATATGATGAGGCCTAACACATATTATGTGGCTCAGACTCTTCAAGAAATATATGTACAACTGTTTTTGTTCTCAAAGTGCAGGATGAGACCGTTTCCCAATCCATGGCCATTCCTGTGAGCCATTCCTGCTCGAGGCACCCACAGCCAGCAAACTATGGACCCACTCATGCTCCTCCTGTACCTCCTCTGTCCAGCATCTTGCAGGCCTTTCCACAAAACTACAGACGCTTCAGGTCATTCACAGAAAGAATGATGTCCTCTGTCTCCTGCCCAGGGGAGTGCAGAATTCATGGAGCCCACCTCAGAAGAGGGAGGCTTCTGACAGAAGGGCTACAGGGGCCACCTCAGTGCAGTTCTCCCTCCCCCACTGAGGGCTCAAAGCCCACACAGCTGCCCCTGAGCATGGATGAGCCCGTGAGCTATAAAGATGCAAACATTCAGGAACACTACACACTTTGTCACTCCTACTCCCTACCTCCACGAACCTCCCTACTCAGCATGGTTTTTTTGCTGCTGTCCTTCCAAAGCACCCAAATCTCCTTCCTGCACTACACAGAGCACATAAGAGACTGCTCAAGTCCAGAAAATCTCCCATGTTTTCACACATTTATGTGTGAAAACATGTGCACATTTATGACTGTTTGTAAGTCCTGATCATTTTGTAGAATTGCAAGACAAGCACGCTTCTTCTATTCAGTATGAGGATTGCTGTTTCTTAATTTAATATTAATTTCTTTCCAGCAACTTTAATCTAATTTAAAGAAATCAAATCTACAGCAGACTAACTTGTAGAAGAGCAAAACACTGTCTTTGTATTAGAACCAGCCAAAGAAATGTAACTAAAAACTTAACCCTGAGAAGATGCAGTTTCAGCTACCTTAAAACATCTGGTAAGAACACGTCAACTGCAGCAAAGTCTTTAATTTGGATAATGTTCAGAAATAAAAGTAATGTATTCATGTCTTACAAGATCAAAGTGGTTAAATAAGCACTTTTTTTTTCAGTGTTTCTATGAATTTCCACTCTACTTGAAATTTGGAATTACCTATATTACTGGAATTGTGGTTTCCTGGTGGAAGAACTGTATTGACAGAAGGTGCACAGTCACACCAACGAGGACACACAAACAAACCAGAGCCACCAGGAGCAGCTAGTTTGGGTAAGCTGACCACTGACTGCTAAATGAAGGATGATCCTGTCAGGCCACCTTTTGGTTTCCCAAAGTCCTTGGGTTTCTCTGTGCAGGCCCTGAGGACTGAATGGTACCGCAGCCCCTCTCAGAGAGCTGGGGACCATCAGAATCAAGGGAGGAAGGTGCAGGGTAACAACCTATTGTGAAGTGCTGGCTTTTCTCTTGTAATGCAGGACAGATTGGAAAAGATTCCCTCTCTGTACTATAAATAAGAAAGTTTTTAAGGCGCTTTTCAATGACTTATTCAGCAGTTAGTTTGGAACAGCTGAAGGAATCCAGATCATCATCCTTTCCAACTATTCAGGCCAATTTGTTACTCTGGAGAGAAGACAGCAAACTGTTACTTGAATATTCTCAAAACACTTACAGACTCATCTTGAGAGAAGGTTATTTCAATTCAGTGTCAATTTCACACATACAAAAAAATTAAAGCCATCTACTGAAAATTTTTCATTCTCTGTTACAAACACTAAGGAACTCTCATGCAGCACAAATTGTTTGTGGGCCAGAACAATGCAGTCATGCTACTCTCACTTAACTGTAGTTATTGTTTCCCCATTCAACCCACAAATAGTTTCTTGTTACCAATGACAACACAAAGCTATCAGAGTACTTCTAATGAAAACAGACAAACCTACTAATAATGTAACTTAAAGAACATAAAGCAGTAAATACATTTCTAGCAGGTTTTGTGATGAGTTCCCAATAATTGTTTCTGAACTAAAACCTACCAAACAAATGCTAAAGCAGTATAACTAACCCAGGAGAAAATATATTGTACTTGTGACACAATCCCATGGTTTGAATCACCTGAAACACACTAATGCTAGAATTCAATGAGCTAATGGCTCAAGCTTTTGGAGTAACCACTATATAAGCTTTACTATAGTCACTTATCCTTTTGAACAGAGATTGAGCTTCCATGAGGTGCATATGTAAGTTCCTTAATTCCACAGAGAAGATGGATAGTCCTGGTGTACTACTCTTCAGACTGTCAACAGAGGCAAGATACTGGATGTTAATAAAACACATGGATTTTTCAGTTATGCTAAATGACATCCTTAGTGGTTTTTCTTTCAATCTTGAAGACAAACACAATAAATGTCCCCATAAAACAAAGGATGAATATGCAAGAGGAATCAGTACATCATAAATGAAGGTGCCTGTTCAATAAGCTCCTAGTGTTTACTTTTAGAGAAAATGTAATAATGGAAGTTAAGGATATTCAAAAGCAAAGCACTGTATCTTAAAGTGGCAGAGGGGAGAAAATCCACAGAAAGAGTGTAAAACTGCATATACACCTTTTGAAAGCACATAAATACATAGAAATGTATATATATATGTATGCAGGTACACACAGATATACACCAGCACTCTTTTCTTTCCTTTAGGAAACAGCAGATAAGCAAATTAGTCAAATTGACAAAGTGCTAAGATAACTCACAGATGCAATGAGAGTACATGAACTTCTCTGATCAATTGTGTTGTCGAATCTCATTGCATCTGTGAGTTATCTTGTTTGTTGCCCGGTCGAAGTTTCATTCCTGTGTCTTGCAAGTACAAGATAAATTCTTAAGAACTGGGTACATTTGCCACAATGATGTGGTTTTGCATGGGATGGCTTAATTTCTGGTGTTTCAGAAAAAAAAGGAAATACCCAGGCTATCACCTCCACTAAGTTAAAAAACAATCACTAAACAGAAGTTTAGTAACCTAAAAAAATTAACAAGCACATCTTAAAATGACTCACAGCTTATACCCGTTAGCTTGTGGGCAGAATTATGCAAAATGGGCAAACAGAATACCATCTACTAGAGGTTAAAAGGGTTAATGACTGCACAAAAAGCAAAATTAAAGGTGAAAAAGGGGAGGGACTTCTCATTTAAACTTACACAGAAAGAAACCTAGGAAATCCTATCCTTTCTGCTCTTGAATAGCTCTTCAAAATGCTATTTTTTAAATTTTTCACTCCCTCCTACTTGGTTCTACCTCCTAAATTGATCCAGACCAAACACAGAGACACCAAAACCAGTTCATTTGCATTTCACAAAACCAAGGAAACTCCAATTATGTCCAACCAAACAGGAAGTGTTCAAAGTTGTATTTTATCCACACAGACTTTTTATCTGTGTAAGTTCCTAAAGACCAGTATTACAATGAACTACAGAGGAGAGAAAGAGTTAATTCTGAACTACAGGAAAGACTACCAAGCTGATTAACATGTATTTCCATTCCTCCCGCAGCCCCCCAAAGTACAGGTTCCCTCTCCTAAAGCCTTTAGACACAAAATGAATCTGTTGATGGCAATACCTCAGCTGCCAAAGTCTAATGCTGAATGCACTCTTTAACAGCTGCAGAAGCAGTGAAACAGGACTTCCCATCATTTCCACCAGCAGTGCAGCAAGTCATGCCTCTCACACCAAGTAGCCAGTTATCAAATACTTTAAAAGGAGGGAAAGGGGACCTACTCAATGAGCAAAAGATGTACAACTCACTGAAGAGATCTTCTGATATCTTAGAAGTTGGTGGCATTGTAAAATTTGGAGGGCTGACGTATCTCTTTTGCTTTGACCACCTCCATAACTATCATGCTTGCCATTTTTCTTAGCAGCACTAATAATGAATACAGCAAGTTTCACAGCTTACTGTGCAGCCTACCAAATCTTCATTCCCTTCAAGATTTTTTTAAATCTATTTTGTCTTTTCCCCTGCCGTAACCCCTCCTTTTCCTTTCCTTCTCTTCCCCTCTGTTTTATGTTTCACTTCAATGTTCTTTCCATATTTCTGGCAAATTTTCATTTTAGATTTTAGAACTGCAGAATATACCAAAGTAACACTGGTTTCTTTGCTGATTTTACAAAAGGCAAACTAGCATTGCAATAAGAAAAAAAAAAAAAAAAAAAAAACTGAAAAAAGCACAGATAATATCGTCAGATGAGTACAAAAATTGTCTACTTTATTAATATGCAGAACTTTTGGCATACTTTTCTGGATGAGAAAAATGTCCTCTGAAAATGAATTTTTAGCTTTTCTTAGCCTTCTAAATCATTATATCCTAATGTCAATAAAATGCTACATGTGCTGATTCTTTAAGGAGGTCAAAAGCAGAAAGGTGCATATATCCGTCTATGTATTTCCATCCAAACCAACTGAGAACAGCCTTGAGATTACTGTTTTCAATTTTAATCAAGCAGAGATGAACAAAGTAGCTTGCGTTCATTACATGGGATTTGTTTCCACACTCACAAGATAGTTATAAACTACAAATTTGACTGAAGCCTAGTTTCCAAACTGAAAAATGACAAGAGGATTTCAAACATTTACAGGAAAGGAAGGAGAAAGAAGTTAACAAAGTAGTAACGGTGGCTGAATACACTTGCTATGATCTCATGCACATTTTTCATGATACACTGATAACCGTGATTAAAATCAATGACTTGGCACAGCCAGACAAACAAGAAGATAAAAATACCAAAGTATTACCATGAAGGTTTTCCTTTTTTCCCCAATTCACAAGGTAATTGCAGCATATAATAAATATATGCCAGTAGAAATAGCTGGAATCTAGAGAGAACATTTTAAAAATTTGAATTTTATAAATTCAGCCTTCAACACAAAGATTTAAATTTACTGACATATCCAATAACCTCAGGAAGAAAGGTTAGGATTTATCAAGATAGCTCTTATTCCCCAAGCCAACCCGTGCAACAGAGAACTGATAGTCTCCAGGGAAACCAAAATCCTCTTGGCAGGTCATGCCTGTATATATTTTATACATAACACTTTGCATTATATATACGGAAAAGGACAGATAGCTTTAGAAATGCTTGAAGGCTTTATTCAAATGTTACCTGCTGGTTTCTGTTTCTTGTCATTTTATATCGCCAGTGTGTCACGTGCATTCTCCCCTTCTGTTCCAATAGATGTTTTAGACTTTCTTGCAAAATCTTATTTAGGATGATACTGCGTGCCAAGTTTGATTTTTTTTTAAAAGCTAGGAAGGGATTTTTCCCAATCCTGTCTCTAAAATCCATATATTACCCTGTTTCAGATGTTCTCATTTCTTGACTGTATCAACCAATGATATTCCATTTCTTCAAAAGAAAGTCATAGACACTAAGCACTTAATATTTTAAATTAGATTAAATATCATAGCGACTTTCATCTTTCTATCTTTCTCCTAGCTTGAAACATTACATACTTTAGATAAAGAGAAGACACTTCCAAATGATACATATTTTTCATTTGGAAGATAACATATAGTCTAATTTCTCATTGTTCTTTTGGTCTCCATTAAATCAAAATCTCCTATTTAGAAAATGCTGTAATTTTTCATAGATGTCTGTTAAATCATTTTCAGCTTTACTGGCAAAACTAAATAAACGAATGTTAAAGCAGCCAAAAATGTAACACAGGTTGTATAACCAAGCAAGTAGTATTACTTGTGTTACTTGAAGGTATACTCTCAGTTAGATTTTGGCCTCAGGTTTAGTAATTTTTTAAAAGTAAGTTTGGTAAGAGAATGCTACATGATTAAATTCAGTATAAACAGGAGCCATTCTGGGGCAGGTAAATTAAATTCAGAGGAAAGGGCTTATAATGCCTTTGGATTTTTAAAAAACACATTACCTTGCAGTAATTCTAAGATGAACACTTCTGTGTACAACTACACAGGACTCAGAACACACAACAGCTGTTAAGAGTATAAACAGAGCCAAAACTGAGCTATTTAACTCCATCAAAATTTCCAATAAAACACCAAATTTTAAAAAGGAGTAACAGCAAATTAGATCTGGCTTAGTTTCCAATCACTAGGCCTGCTTGGGAACTGCAAAAACCAAATGCAAAACATTCTACAGTATTTATTATTCCTCTCAGCTCTCCTGCCCCACACTTCTATTTTTTGTTTAACTGATAATGGGAATATATTCCCACCACTGCTAATTGTAAGAATACCTCTGTCAGGGTATGTGAATTTCATGTGAAGAGTCTGTGTCTAAAAAGGCAAGATTTTACTGTCCCAGCAGACTCCATGTCACCCTCATGACACTTGCCCTCAGCACCACTGGTGAGCTGTACTTGGGCATCTCAGCTACCCCACAGCATCAAAGGGAGCCATCCAGCTGGAACAGAAGCTGTTCTGTTATTTGCAGCAAAATTTGCAGGTCCAAATCCTCATTGTTCAACATCATCACAGGAAACCCACAACAGACTTAACATGCAAAGATTTGCATGGGAACTTATAGAAATACAAGGTGGAAATAATCCCTATCAAGCAAATTCCCCAATTCCTGATTAATCTGGCATGTGGAAGATCCATCACACCATTTATGATTTTTTGAGTGACCAGATAAACTAATTCTAGAAGATACAAGGCTAAAATCACTAAATGGATCGGTCATTTTGCAGTGAATTAGGCAAGTGTTAATGAGGTAAGAGGTTCCAGGTATCCAAAGAGGACCTACTTTTCTTTCCATATGTTTTTGGATTTGCTGACTCTGTTGGTACACAAGGGTGGTCAAAGACCTGATTAAGAACAGTACAAGATAAAGTATTTCTTGAAGACTTTTTGCTACCTGTGCTATTATACAAATTCCTACTGAAGTTTATCTCCATTAGCTAATGAAGAGCGATTCCCATTTCAGGAGCTTTTGTTCTTCAACCTTGCTGCCATAGCCTCAAATTTTCCTTTTTTTTCTTTTCTTCCCACCCCCTGGATTCCTCAAACTGATGAGAAGCAGCGATTATGTGGCTACCTTGGAGCAATGCACTTGCTCACCAGCCAGCGAGTATCAGCGCACATCTTGGTTCTCCTCACCTTTACCTGATTAGTAGAGGTCTCAGTCTTCTGCCCAACTGCCAGTTTCCACAAAACTAGGAGCAGCCTAAATTTCTCACAAATTGCTTTGAAATTGCACTGTTATAATTATTTGGAGGAATGAGACAGACAGACTGTGAGCCTTTTTTAACACTCGTTTCCCTAGGAAACCAGTTCAGAAACAAAACAGAAAATCCGTCATACTACCACCTACAAACCCTCTGAAAAAAAAAATCCTTTGAAAATAAAGACCTCGAAAGAAAATCCTGCAAAAGGTATTATGGGATATTGCCTTCTCTAACACCTCTAACAGTGTATTTAACAGTGATGAGGCTTTCACAGAATATCGAAAACTACTGGCAAGCAATAGTTCACCGCTGGCACCTAAAAGCAGTATGTCACTGCCAAACATACCACATCACTTCAACTTGGCAAGAATGCTTGATAGAAAGCCAAAGAGTAGTGGAAAAGGCTGTTAGAAGTTAACAAAGCACTTCCCAAAAGTACTGTTTTGTTTTTTTAGGCAAGTCTGCTAGAGCATGGGTGATGGATTTACTAAAGAAAAAAGTTTTTCTTGGCAAAAAAAAAACTGCTTTTTTTGCTTAGAGCAAATTTTCCTGTCACTCTGCAGAATTTGAACTCCTACTCCCTCGTTTCAGAAAAATGTGGCCAGTTTCTGTTTTCAAGTGAAGAATTCCCACACAGTGATACTGATAGCATGGAAATTCATTGTTTAATATGGGTCATGGGAAAATGGCCACAAATTCAAGCATCATTACAATGGAGCAACCATAGCAAATTATTTCTTTTAGTTTATTTATTTAAGTTTGCAATAAAATGGTTGTTGTTGCCATTTTGTTTGCAAACAGTAGAATATTGCTCCAAGAGTTTATGAGAAGGCATTGTTTTACCCTTACTTCTCAAAGTAGTCCTTTCAGAAAAAATGCTGCAGCTACAGCATTTACTGGGAATTAAAAAGAAAGAAGCAGAGAAACCTTATCGTCAAAGCTGCTAAGGAACAAATTAATGAAGTAAATATAATCTAATACCAAAGCAGTAAGTATATCCAATAAAGATGTAACAGATGTCCTGTCCAACAGGGACAGAATACTTTCATGGTGTGAAGGTGGTTAATTAAAAAGCATTACACAGATAATCTTAAGATCTAAGACTTCCCTTACCCCCTGGATAGGATCCCTCTTGGGTTAGTGACATCAAAAATTAATTTCTTAAATGCGCATTCTTATTGATTAAATAATAGAATGTGGAGGCAAATGAACAGGTCACTTTCACAGTTCTCTTTACAAGTAATCAAAAATAACCTTTACAGGTGGCACAGAGGCGTGTGACAATGCATATTCACAGTGAGCATACAACAGAACTGCAGGCTGTTGTTCCTCTCAGCCCCTCCTCACACAGACAATACCTCAGAAGGAAACCTGGGAAAAAGTGTAATGCCCTGGCTAATATTGTTTTCTTGCTGTTCCTGATAAAGCAACCCAAAGCCACATGAGGCTCTAACTTCTAATCATGTGACAGCCCACGTCCAAGACACTTTCACTTCTCCCCAGTCCTAAGTGGATTCTGCAAAACAGAGAGAACCATTTCGAGCTTCTCTTAGGTCAAAAAAGGCCAGACCTGCTACTGGTTAATAATGAAATATCACTGATAAAGTAGTCTGAGTTTCCACCAGTGTTTCTGGAAGAGTATCCTGAAAGTATCTCTTGATGAGAAGACCAATTTTTCACCAAAATTTACAATAATAAAAAAAACCCCAAACTAAACAAACAACAACAACAAGTAGTACAAGAGTGCAGCTTGAAAACAAAATGTTACAATTATAAAGTGTTGTATTCACTGAACATGTGCTGAAGAACAATGAAAATAATCCCACAAAATATGTCCAATTTTATCTATTTGATCACTTGAAAGGCTTCATCAAGGCATTCAACCCAGCTGGAAAAATAGGGTAGAAGGACTGCAGAGAAAGACAGATGCTGCATCTGAGCTGAGCATTCGTAAGTAAATAAACAACCAAAACAAAACAAAACAAAAGAAAGCAATTCTGACACAGTTCCAAACTTTATTAGACAATAAAACTTAACAAAAGACCATTTATTCTGTCACTCTCTTTTTGTTCTTTTGTTTTGTGATCTGAGATAGAAGTAGAAGCTATTTTTTTTTTTTTTTTTGCTTACTAGTAATCTGTACAATAACTGCTAGTGAATTAACCCATGCAATTTTGGACTATTTGTCAATTCCTTTATCAGTTGTTATTAAGAAATTCAGGAAACAATTGTTCAAATAGGAGAACACCACAAAGGGCTTAGCAAATGAGGAACTACAGCAGTAGACTGCTGTTTGTTTATACTTCACTAGGTAACCATGTCCTGGCTTATCTCTAACTTTCTCAAAAATTTCACCTGTTTATTTGTAAACCTCATACCTCATTCCCTTTCAGATTTAAGGCCTTTTATCAATTCATTTGGAAACGTGTGGCACCTTCAGGACTTCTGACATCCTTGATGTCTTTAATTTTTTATGTGCCACATCGTACGCAAAAGCCTCAGACTGAGATGAACTCTTTCAACTGATGACTGTTTAACAGAGACAGATAATATTTTTGCAGTTCTTAACTCACCTGATGACTGTCAAGCTTGTCTTTCGTGTGCTGATCAAGAACTGCAGCTCACAGCAAAGGCTTAATGAGATTCTCTTCCCCTTGAAAGGACTGTTTCTTTCAAGAAGAATCTGTAGCTAATCACGGCAAGTCTCAAGTTGAGAGGATGATTATTTGTGGGGAGACAGAAGCAGAAATTTCTGTACAATTCAACTAAAGAGAACTCCATTTATATGAAATGAGCAGGTTTTGAAGAACCCAGTCGGCTGGGAATCCTTAAGCTTGCAGTTCCTGTGCAAGCCCTTATCGCAGTCCATGGGTTACCATGGAAGAGCCACACCAGTTCATTACAGCGGCTGCTGAGCAAGCATCACACTCAGCTGAGACTTCTCACGTGCCACCTCGTATCTCGGAAACTCCCCTGCTCTTCCTAAGATTAGCACAGAGTATAATGTGTCACAAGTTATATGCAAAACCATTACTGCACACAAACTAAGGGTCTGCTGGGTGTGCAAGTTATATCAGAGAAGGCCGGCTGCAAGTTCATGTAGTAACTGTGTCACTTGGACTCCTCTCAAGTCCAGGATTTTGCACATTTGTATGACTGCAGTAAGATAAAACCAAGTCACTGAGACTGTTTAAAACAAAGCACAAAAATACGCAACACGTGCCAGGGTTTTGCCAAGATAGCTGAACAAGCGCCAAAGGAGCTAGCTGGGGAACTGGAAGCAAGACTAGCACAGTGTTTGGCAAATGCTAATAAGTTCTTGTCCTCTACAGAAGCAATGAACATATTTTCAGGCTGCCTCATCGCTTAAAGAGAAGGCCACAATCTGGAGGCCTGGATCAATCTTTATCAGCTTTGTAATATGTTATGGCTGCAAGATAGTAATGATCAAATGGTATTTCACCAAATGACTATGCTGAAGAGTTCTGACAGTGCTGCAGACTAGTCATGAACCAGCAAGCACCCGGAATGCAACACTAAACTGAGACCTATGGCAAAAAGGTGCATTATACCAGGCCCAAGATGAGATGTTTGCTTGGTTGTGTATTTACACCTTCTACAGACTTACAAGGCTAGCTGTCACCTGGGCACATACACACAGGCACTGAAAAACAAAACAGTAACAAAGGTCTGAAGCAGATAAAGCACCTTTACTGGCATAGGATCAATGCCTCTCTATACACCAAGTCAAGGTAAAGAAAATGCAGGTGAGGCATTCACTCACAAAACCCAAACAAATGCTGTAAGAACACTAACCTGAAGAACATTAAGATTGAGACAATCATTAAGGTTTGCAAACTACGCTATTTTGCTGAGTACAATATTCACAACCTTAATTACAACTGCAGTCACAATTATGCTTGTTGCTAAAGCAACAATTCTACGTATTTACAGAACCGGGCAAAGAAAGTGAGAAATCGTGCAGTTTCCATGATAGATTTAAACCACCTAAATGTTCTCAGGTTATTCTTCAAACAAAATTTGAATTGAATGTTCATCTTTTCTAGAAATGACAGCATTTTAAGGTTTAAAGTAAGCTTTCCCCTGTTCAATAATGAAATAAGTCTAACACACTTAGAGGACGTTTTTCATGTCACTCAAATTAAATAAATAAATAAATAAGTTGTAATGAAAGACTCAAAGGGATCTGAATCCAAAAAAATAAGTTTTCTTCAGTAAAAGACCGTGTGCCTGTTCATGCATGATATGATGGGTTTTATTTAAGCAGAACTTGATAGCAAATCTTGTCAGAATGACAGCCGCAGTTCCTGCCGGGCTTCATTGATACAACACAACAAGAAGGCATCCCTCTGGCACTGGAAAGCTCCCAAAAAACGGAAAACTCCGGCAAGGCCATGTCTTCTCCTCCTGCTAAACATGTCAAATGATATCAGTCCCCTCCATTTCTACAGTCACTCATGACCCTCAAACTCTTTTAGTTTATGTGTTCAGTTACTCCTTCTTTAGATATTCTTTCCCTATTTCATCTGCTCTATTTTCTCATGATGCCCACTCCTTTCTGAAGATCTTTTCTCCTCTTTCCACCATGCACGAGCGCTCACATCAAGTGAGCAAGGCACAGTAAGGCTAACACTTCCCTCTTAGGCTTGCAGACACAGCAAGGTGCTGCTGTGAAATCCCTTCCCTGTCCAAACAGAACGGAGCAATGGCATTACACACAATGTTTGGGGTCTCCATGTCCTCAACCTACAACTGATCCACACCAGGGTGGTTCTACCTCTTTGGAAGACATAGGTGGCAGAGGTCTCAAGGCAGTGCCCTTTCCTACTGCACTCATAAAAAGCCAACTGGTCCCTTAGCCCCTTGGGGGAACAGCAGCACCAACACGGTCCTGCTCCCGGAGCTCTTCTTAGCTCTGTGTGTGATCCACTGCAGAGATACCCAGAGCACAGAGGCCTCATCGTGTACCAGTGGAGGTGCTATTCAATGGAAGGATGCTGGAAGATTTGCTTTTATTCCCCCCATTTCAACATGCAGCCCACAGACAGGGCCTCTCACATCCTCTCTGTGACTGGAGGTGCAATGCCAGGTACCACAGCTGGGCTAAATTTTGTTCCATTTAGTTCTCTGGTCATGCTGGTCCCTGGAGGAATGTTTTTGGTGTAGGTTGTATTAGCAACCCATCACCATTTTTCTTTGTCTTTGTCTCTACTCTGGGAGTTCCAGATCCCACTTTCCCTCCATGTTTTTCTTACAACTTTAGTTCTAACTTTGGGCCATTAAACTCTTTTTCTGCCCTACTGCTGTTTAGCTGCAGCTGTGCCTTCCACTCCACTTTTTCAGCGGAGAAGCCTAAAGTGTCTGTGTTGTCTGGGGCATAGCAGCAGGAATGCTATGGCAGGGAGCCTGGGCTAGGGATGTTATAGCTCATCACAAGGCTGACAGATATCTTGATTGCCGGTTTGTTTTTTTTTGTGGGAAAGTGTGTGGAAGCAGCTTCTAGGATTGAAGGATTCTGGCTATGAAGACCCTTTGGAGCTTCATACGAGCTGACATGTCAGCTGAGTGTTGACAGCCTATCAAGCAGCTGACAGGGCACGGTCCTCTGCACAGGATGCTTCAGCCAAAAGCCTAGGAACGGGACTGGCAGGCCATTTCCTCTGTAAGCTAAAAGAAAAGCAGGGAAGGAACAGATGCTTCCCTGGGAGAAATACATGTTTGCTTGTTGAGAGTAGGGGGGAACTGATCTCCATACTGCAGGACTTGATCAGACTGTACTACTCCCTGCCTTCTCCTTTATCTCCTCTCTCCAAGCCAGGGGAGCAGAAGGACAGACTTTATCACTGTTCCTTTTGTCAGTTCTCCCTCCTTTATCACTTCTCTTAAGAGCAAGGCACAAGTTTGACTCTTACCCCTCCCTTTTCCCACATGGTATGCTGCTGCTGCTACTTTTCAGCCATGTTTTCCCTTACCAAAAAACTCAGTCCGAAGTCTGTTATGATTCCTGAGGGCCACTGAACAGCAGCCAAAGGCATCTGCCAACAGGGAGAAAAGGTCAAAACAGGCATTGAAAGTCAGGCAAGAGACAAAGTAACTATGCCGATATAAAAGGGATAGACAGCCAAATGCCACCAGCAAAAGACTGAATCTCCTCACTTCTAGACACTGAGCTCTGCCGAGCCTCTCTGCAGGAGCAGTGTTTGGAACAGTGTTTGCAGGATGACACTGCAAAGCTGCCCTCCCTTCCCAAACTGCCTAGCCACTGACCAACATGGGACTCTACAGAGCAACAGCCACACCTGTGAACGCAGGTTTGGACTCTCAAAATTTCAACCAACAATGGCAAAGTCACAGCAGTAGCTTGTATAACAGCAAACTCTGACCTACCACACCATCCTCAGTGCAGAGAGGCAAGCACTAGCCCACCAGTCCAACTTTGTGTCCCACAACTGTGGTACCCTCCCCAATGGGGTAAAGCACACAGAAGAGCAAGAACTCGTAAAGGTAAAACACAGTCCATGTCATCATCCTCAGGTAATGGTCAGGAGGAAGCAGGAGGCAGTCAGCTCATCTGGAGTGTGCTTAGAGAGTAGCTGCCACAGCTGCCAGTGGTGAAAAGAAGAGAAGTCATCAGGCAGTTGCTGCATTGTAGCGTGTATGAAAATGCAGGAACAGAAAACAAACCCAGAACAGATGTAGAACAGACATCAGACATGTTTCTGAATGTGGAATCTCTTTACAAGTGTCACTTGGGCAGAGCAGTGACAAGTACAGTCATAAGTGTGAGACAGATGCTGGGACAAAACAGCATGTCCTGGAGTGGCCCTCAGAAGGGCTCACAAGCCAGACAGGAGCATTTGTCAGACACCTTTCCTGCGGTCTGAAACACATGCTGTGGGATGTCCAGTGTACAGAAGAACACGTGACTTGTCCAGAGTAAAACCCTCAAGCACATTTAATGGGGGGTGTAAACTCCCCAAAGACACTATTATACGCTATGTGAAACAGCTGAATGTTGACACCATTTCCATTACAATGGTGAGACCTTTTACTCTTCACATTGGAACATGAGAAATATAAATGCAAATGTTAAAAAAAATCCTGTGCAATCAATGTACATCTGTTTGGTGCTTTCATTATCTCAGGGTCAAGAGCAGTTGACACCAGAAGTTCCTTTTTTCTCTCAAAGGGACCACACTCCACTCAGGATGAACCAACTCTAAACTTTTCCTTTGTGTGAGATCTTAACTAAACAGCAATAATTTATTTTGTAAATATGTTAAGAACGCCATTAAAATACTGCACAGATTTTGTATATCATCAGGACGATGTCAAGGAATTTGTAGCAACAAGTCCTAAAAAGACTTAGCAGAGTACTACAGAGATGACTCCTAATCACTTCTCTCCCTTAATAAAACCATAAGGCATTTACTATTTGAAGTTACAAGTTTGAAGTTACTGTGCGATCTCCTGCTCCAGTTAAACACAGGGGAAGTTCTGCTTCTGAGAAAACAGCATTGGGCCCCTGTGGCTTTAGTAATTTCACCATTCCATCAGAAATGCCTGTCTGCCAACTTTGCAGACTGCCAAGTCTGGCTCCTTGGCTCTTGAACAGCATCAGGAGGATGAAAACCACATGAAGATTGGAAAAATGTGCAAAGCCAGAGGCCAAAGAAGAGACACGGCCACTCAGAAACATCACATGCAGTTCCTGAGTTGCTGATAGAAAGAAAAGGTTTCTTGGAAGTTGAGAGCTCTTTTTACACAGTATATGTAACTTTTCCATGATGGGAGTGAATTACAGCATTCAAGTAAATATGATGTATGGAATGTATCTCTTGAAAGAACTCAGTAACTACACTAAGAAGAACCTTGTGCTAACACAGTAGATAAAATAAATGACTGCATGGTAAGAATGGAGTATTATAGGAACCCAATCTTCATTCTAAGAATGGGTGCAGACTAGAATGTTAGCATCCACATGACTATTGTGGCACACATTTTTTGACAAAGTGAAACATGTATAAATAGAACATCCTGCAGATGTTCCTTTCCTCCTTAGTCCACTTCTGTTTTGCACACCCCCATTGTCACAAGCAGCATCCACACAGAAAGGCTGGCTATTACATCACTAGATGTACTTGGGATTCCATAAAAGCATCTAAAACAAAGCTATGTTTCCAAGCACAAGTTGAAAACAGAATTCCAAAACACATCATACTTAGTCTTTAACATATTTGAGATGTCTTTACACACATACCATATTGTATCTAAGATTTCCTCTTGTCTATAATATATTATTCCAACACCAAACAGCTGTGTCACGGTACAGCTGGATCTTGAGGGGACAAGAAGTGCCAGCAAATGTCAGGCTTTTTTATATTTGAAATTATGTAAATGGTACAGGTTTTCTGCAGGTATGTAACTGGGGGCTAGAATAGTTAATTCATATTGCTGACCAGCTTCTTGCTTTGAAGGCCACGATCCAGCCACCAGCATAATGGACTGCCCAGAACTTATTCCCAGCTCTGTCACAGGCATCACAGGACTTTAAATAAGGCTCTTGCCACTTTCTGTTGTGGTATAATTAAGTGCAGAAATAAAGCAAAACTTAAGTGATTGAAAGCTCATATCTCCAGGAAGTACCCCTCTGATATATGATATATGGGTATAAAATACAATACGTACATGTGTCTATGTATTGCACACCTCACTGGTGTACAAATACAGAACACACACATATATATGTTAGAAGAAAAAGCGAGTGCATGCTGTCTATCACAACAAGGATCTAGATACAATAATTATTGAAAGCAGAGCTTCCATTTAGAAACTAAAACACGTCTCACAGTTGTGCATCCTTATTTAAAAAACAGTAAAGTTCAAATCTAACGACTCTTTCCAGCAATTACATTTATGATGTAATTTATGGCATTTATTAAACTCCTAACATATGGAATGCTCCTTTTATGTCAAATTGCAAGTTTCCCAAGACACACAAGAGGGTTTTATAAGCTGCTACAGCAGGAACATTTAATTTTGCTGTGACTTACAAGTGGCAAGTTCTGAAGGGTTACTGGAGATTATCTCAGCTGGCTGGAGCAAACCCAAGTTGTGCGCTTGAGCCATGCATGGGTCATTCTCTTAAAGAGTTGGACTCAGTGACACTTGGAGGTCTCCTCCAGCTCAGAATATTCTGTGATTCTGTACTGCCACAGAATCTACTTGAAACAGAAAACCAAGCCAAAAATTTTCATTTCTTCATATTTGCATTAACAGAAAGGACAGAAGCTCAGAGCCAGCAAAACCCTTATGCTGATACCTTATATCACACATATAATCACACTAAGTTGAATGAGATATGCACATGGACAAAGCTTTAACAAAGGGGAAGCATCATCAGAATGTGGGCTACAAAGAAGTAATCCATTGGCAACTCCTGCTCATCATCTTTCTGCTCTGAACCTGCTACACATTAATCTGCTCTGAAGCATTGCTGCAGTCAGTTATAGACAATCTATACACAGTCTGGTCCAAGTTATCACATCTCATAAATAACCTAACAATATTTTGCTGTGCTAATTTTATTTCATCACTCCTGAGGACGAAATGGTGGTAACAGACCTGGTCAACTTGAAATACAAAACTCTAATGCTAATTTAATTTATGTTCTTCTACTTACAGAAATGAAAACAAAATTAAATAACTTTGCCAATGGGGAAATATTTGCTTTTACTAGTCTTAAATCAAATAACACCTGCAAATGCAGAGTTGCAGGTTTTGTTCTTTTTTCAGTCACACAGCCACTTGTGCTTGGAGTTGTTTATTTTTTATGTTTGGGTTTTGCCTTTTTTTTCCCAAGTGAATGGTGAAGTAAAACAGAAAGCAGAAGCCAGGCACAAATAACTGCTTAATATAGTATAAAAATTAGTGATAGGGAGAGAAGGTAAGCACTGAAATCAACAACAAGTACTATGTTCTAGAGCAAGAAGAATTTCCTGACCAAAAATGCATACACATTTTACAGGGAAAAATGCTTCTCTGTCCTCTACTTCCACAATTTCCAGTGCATTCCAATTCTGAATCAGACTTCTTTCCCCCTCCAAGGGGAAAAGTAAGGGGCTTCTATTAGTTTAAGCCAAAACTGAAATTTAATCTCAAATAAAAGATTTCAGTATGGATATATTCTTAAGTATTGATTCTAATACAATAATGCCCTCTATAAAGGTCCACTAACTCATTATTTTGTCGTGCATTGGAAAACAGATCAATAAAAATCAAAAGCCTGGCCATAGAAGTTTTAATAAGTTTTAATTACCACTGTAATAAGTGTTTTTTAAGCAGTATAGCTGTCTCCAAAACATGATGGTAAAGTATCCATATGCTTGTCACAACTTGAAAGGTAAATACACTTCCAAATTTTTTTTGTGTGTGTATATATGTATATATATATATATATATATATATATCCCCCAAAATGCCTCAAATAAGAAGGCTTTATGTATGTAGTAAATTTATTAAACTGGGAGTACTGTCCTGGTAAAACATATGTCCTTAGACTACAACACTCAGAACATTCAAGCAAAAAATATGGTGGGAACGTTAGAATGTAATTAATAACCTTACTTTCAAATAATTTTCTTCATGTTGCTGTTTGGGAGTTCTTTTCTTTACTGAAGAGACAAATTCTTGACAATCAGGATAAAGACCATATGCTCATGTGTTCACATCATAACTTAAAAACTTCTTTGGGACATGTGAAGTATTGCTATTTTTCATTCCATCAAAACATCTGGATTTTAGTGGTTTTACAGCACAAATGGCTTGTTCAGAGTATAGCCTTTCCCCATTAAAAAAAAAAAAAATTATACCCCATTCCATTCTCATCACATGGCTAGCATATGTTTCATGCCAACTTTATTCAAGGCCAAAACCTATCATAACTCATCAGGCCAATGAATTACTCCAGGAATGTAAAGCAAAGCAGGAAAAAAACCCCAATCAAGTCAGTCAAAAAAATTCCCCTAAATACCAAAAATTCCACACTCTTCTGAGAAGTGTAGAAATAAATTACAATCAGATTCCTGTTTTCTTTCTCAGGTCATCATAACTGAAGAGGTGAAAGAAAAGAAATAGAGGATGAATAAGTTAGCTTAGTTTCTGTATGATCTGTAAAAGCAAGTACAGTTTTCCAAAATAAGTGGATCAGATAAGAGCAAAGAAGGAATGCAGATTATTGAAATATTTCTTTTTCCAACAAAATACCAGAACAAAACAAACCAGCTTACCCCATAGAGGCACTGTTGAAAACATGGTTGCTTAAGACCATTCCATCTGCCAGCACATATCCTCCTGAGATTTGCTCACCATTTGCTTCTTATTTCCAACAAAACTTGGAGACAGCAAAAGTATAACACAATCATTCTTAATCTCCTTTTATTTACAAGGAGAGGGATGCAAAATAGAAACAATTTTTGACTTTTGTCAGGTGATACGATCTTCTGTTGTTTGGGGTTTTTTTCAGTAAAGGCCTGAAGTATTACAGAGTAGACCCTAATTTGTCTCTTCCAGTTTTGTGGCAAAAGGTTTGCTGCAACTGTGTTTTATTTTCCCTGGTTTTTTTATTGTTAAAAATTCAGTCATTGCTACTTAACATTATTATTGTCTCTAAGGCAGTGAGAAGACAACTTCCTCTGCAATTCTTTTGAAATTTTGCTGAACCAGCAATGAGACACCCAATTCACAAATATAATAACACCATCTTCACAAGTAAAAAGGTGTGATATTTTATCAATTTAATTTGGATGAAAACTGATGTGGTTTCACCTGAGGGAGAAAAGCAGCCCATAAGCTTTGGACAGTAGAGATGACTAAAGAATAGAACACAGAATGACACTGTCAAGGGGACAACATGGAAGACAGACTAGGATTTCTTGGAAGAGGCCACCTTAACAGAAACAAGAAAGATCAGGTTCATAGAGAGATTTATAAAACCAGCTGCCCAAAACAAGCATGCCCACCTCAAATCTGAAATGTCTTAGCAAGGTGCCCCTTACTCCTCAAGCACCACTCTACACTAGATAACCCTTGGCTGATCATAATTTTCACCGTTTTTTAAAAAGTAAAGGACAGTGGCAAATCTAACCCCTTTCATTCTGGAGAACTGTGTGGACTATCAGTGCTGTGGCACACAATGGAAACTGATGGGTTCTTCATAGCCTGCTTTCCTTGAAAGCTTGGAAAGTATTTCCCTAGACACTTCACTTTCAAGTAAATCAATTTCTAACACTGGGAAACACAAAAATGAAGCTTACACTTGCAACCTTAATTCTGTCTTTTGCATCTACGCATTATTTACACAGCACTCAAGTAAGTGATCTATCACTGTTTTCCACTGGACATCTGCATCAGCTCAAAGCAAGGCAAAAGTTCAGAAAATACTAGAAAAATGTAATAAAGGAGCACATTTCCTTACATTCTTGTAGTTGTGTATGTCAAAAGGTAAACAGTAATCAAAGACACCATGCAAGCAAAGTTAAGTTTCTAGCTAACATTCCAGAAAAATGATTGTCAGGACAGTATTCTATCCCTGTTTCCAATGAGAGTGATACTAAGGGAATGAGTATTGCCAGAAGGTCAAGGGAGGTGATGCTTCCACTCTGCTCAGGTCTGGGGGGGCCACATTTGGAGTGCCCTGCCCAGTTCTGGGATCCTCAGTACAAGACAGACATGGAACTTCTGCAGCAGGTCCAAGAGAGCAATCAGGTTGGTCAAAGGTCGGGGGAATCTTTCTTACAACAAAAGACTGAGGGAGATGGGCCTCAAGAGGAGCTGAGAGGGAAGCTCATTAATATCAAATATCTAAAAGGTGGATGTGAAGAGGATGGAGCCAGGCTCTTCTTTGTGGTGCCAACCACTAGGACAAGAGGCAATGGGCAGAAGCCGATGTGCAGGAAGTTCCACCTGAATATGAGGAAGAACTTCTTGACTGCACGAGTGACTGCACACTGGATTAGATTGCTCAGAGAGCTTGTGGAGTCTCCCTCACTGGAGATATTCAAAAACCATCTAGACACAATCCTGTGTGTGCCATGTGTTCTAGGATAACCCTGCTTGAGCAGAGAGATTGGGACCACATGACCCATTGTTGTCCCTTCCAACCTCACTCAGTGATTCTGTGAGTTCATAATAGTGTGAGCTGATTTAAAGAAGGTCCTATTTCTCTTCCTAACAATATGCTCCTTCCACTTCTACCAACTCCAGCATTCTTCAGACCCTTCCACAAGACACAGATACTGCAGAGGATAACCAAACAAAAAAAAAACTGCATAACCTGCCAGATACATGAGTTCAATCAAGTCACAGAGCTGATAGGAGGTAAGAGAGGGGAGCAGGATTTCCCCACATACAGCTGCAAAAACTTCCATCTGGCTATCTGCCAGACAAAGTGCACTCTAAACATATACCACATTCTGGAACTGATCTCTCATTATCTGGGTATCAAATTAGCAAATACATGCAGTTCTAAACTGCATATATGAGCAGCATCCACCTTTATGTCTGAAGTCAACAAGAGCTGCTTTTGAAACACATGAGGAAATGCTAAGAACTTGGAAAACTTCTGGCAGTAACCTGAGAATTAGCTCCCACCTGAAACACAGAATAATCACATCCTTCTCACCATTAAGATTAAACACCTGTGAGAGATATAGTTATCAGAGAAATCATTGCTGTGGAAAAGCAACAGAGAAAAATGAGTACCTGTCTGCACTGCCAGGCTCACTCATCTTGTAAATAAGGCCCAGCATAAGAATAGAATAAAATACTCTGTAGCCACTCATAATTTAACATAGCTTATTCTAAAAACACAGTGAAGGAGAAAACCTGCTGGAAAAACTATATCAGGATATACATACACACTGGAAGGGCTAAAGTAGATTCACAGAAGACAGAGTTCACAACCCAAATGTTCTTTTTACACCACTAGGAGCATTTCATTCTTAGAAGCCTCCAAATCTACACAGATATAGGTGAAACACTCATTGTAACTCTGTTTATCTGCAGAGGTTATTTCTCAGCAAAAACATAAATGAACCAGTGATGATGAAAAAAGCCTGGAGTGTCATAACACTACATAGTGCAACATGAGCCTTCACACATAGTGCAACATGAGCCTTCACACAGCCAACGACTAGAATAGGGAGGGAACTGCCAATCCTGAGAGCACAGTCATAGGTGATAACTAAGGAAAAAGAGCAGGAGCAACAGCTCCATCTCCCTCACATCTGCCTATCTCCTGGCATCTTCAGATACTGGAGTGATGGGGATACAACATGCCAAAGCAGAACTCAGCAGACCTAGAGAGCTTATGCTATTTGGCAAGCCCAAGAATCTGATAGAAGTGCTTCTACTAACAGTCTCTTTAATGCCATGCCTCCTAAAATTGTAATGTAATAATCTATGATGAGTAAGAAAAATGTATACAAGTATGCTTTACAACAAACTTATGCATTTAATCAGACTTGGGAAGCCTGGGTTTAATTTTTTCTCTTGCCTGAGGCAAGCCACATTGCTACCACAAGTACTGATTCTTCCTCCACAGAGTGCCAAAGATGAGACTTCATGGGAGAACAGGATAATGCACATGCTAAAGTTTGAGAGACACTCAGAACAGCGATGAACATTCCAGAAAAGCTGGAGAAGTGTGTCCTCAATATTAATTCATTTTCGCTAATGACACAACTTGCAATACAGCTCAGTAAAAGCTGTCAAACAATCAAAGGACACAAACAGTTCACTTTGAAATAAAAACACATAAATGTCGAAACAACTGCAATACATAAACATGAAAAAAATTCCTCTACCATTTGCTTGGTGCTTTCAGTAACAGCAGTGCATCCCAATTAGTGTATCAAAAAACATAAGAGAACACAAATACAGAAGACAGGCACTCCAAGTCTGCAAAGACAAAACTGCTCAACTCTCACAACTGCCTACAAGAGCACAGGCCTGTCCAATCACCTATCCTAAACCTCCACCTTTTTCAAACTCAAGTTTACGTACAGCAGGTTTTAAGACCCAAAAATTTTGCAGTGCTCTGGGCTGACATGCTGAGCAGCACGAGGTGTCTCACCAAGAACACACCAGCAGCTCCTTGTCTCACACCATGGGAGATGCGTGGCTCCAGCTTCTCCCTTGACCTGACTTGCAGAACAGGAGAAGTCACAGCACACTGCAGGGCAGGAGCACAGAGGCTCTGTCTGGCACCCTGCCAGCCAGCTCTAGCAGATTTGGGGGCTGTGTTGTTTTATATATAGCAAGAAGCAGGTCCCAGCCTTCTGCTCAAGATTCAGACTTCCAAATGGTGTGAGGAGTAATTGCCTGTAGAACAGGCTAATTCTGAAGTGAAAGAGGGCACAGGCAACGGTGTGAGCAATACTGGCAGGGATGCCTGACGTCAATCAGCAAGGAAAAAACCGGAATATCTACGGATTGTCACAAGAATTAAAACAAGACTATTTCAAACTGAAGAAAAAAAAGGTAAAAATTGCATGAGATTGGATCTTCACTCCTTTGATGCTTTAGGTCTTTAGTGTCTCCCACTATCCTGTTTCCACCTACATGGATGCACCTGTAAGTATCTATAACTGCATAAAAGTTATTTATGGCAAGTTACAAAACTGATGACACCAACTTCAGCCTCTCAAAATACCCCTCAAAGAGCCCAGAGAGCAGAAGGGGAGCAAGGAAAATAAGCAGTAAAGTATATAACCTTGCAGACCTGAACTGCTTTACCATATGAAAATTGAATAAAATGCAAATTAAGGAAACAAATGTCCGCATCAGAGTAAAAACAAACAAACAAAAAAAACAAGAAAACAAAACAAATAAAAGGAAAGGGTAAAAGAACCTAAAATCTGATGACCTCTAACTAGCTGCAAGGCTAAAAATTAATACAAAATTCTCACTAAGATCTCTGCATGGAAGTATTATGACTGAAGAGAAGGCATTTACTTAACAAAATTGAAGACATTTTAAGAACCTAACTATATTCAAAAAACATTATGGACCAATTAACACACTTACTTTAATAGAAAAAAAAAAACTAAAGAAAAATATTATGTACTTACTATCATTTAGTGTCGTGAAGTCCAAGAATCGATATTCATAGCACACATCTATCTTGGTTTCTACCTGGGGCCTCTTCAAAGTTGAATAGATATTACCAGGTCGTTTTTCATCATGCTTCTCTAATTTGTTCAATCCACAACCCATTTCAGCAGTTCCTGATACAAAGAGGTAGGGAAAATGGAAAATGCATAAACATGATTAACTCCGAGTTTTTTCTTTCTGGTTTCATGCCCCACACTAGTACATTAGAATGATTTTTAATTTTTAAATACAAGTTGCCTACAAACTACATAAAATCGTGGAATTAAATTAATGCTCAGATAGTAACTGAAGTATATACTACTCATATCTACCTTCAGGCATACTATTCTTTTATTGGAAAATTGACAGTTTAATGTATGTATTTTGCATCTTTCAAATGTATTCAATGGTACACTCTGGAAGACACATTATAAAAATAGCTGAAAATGCAAAATAGATTGCTAATATTAAGGTTCTCAACCTAGTAACAATTTCCACGTATGCAGTCACTAAGAGAGCACTTAGTATTAACTTTTTCACAGATCTCTGTAATATTCAAACTGATATCTGGCCTTGTAATTCAATGGAAAAGGAAAGTTCTCTCTGCAGAGGACTACCTACATTTATAAAACAACCTCACTTCCTCCCACCTAATTTTTTAGGAAATAATGGCACATTACAAATCTGTCTTCAAAACAGAAGAGGCACCTGGCTACAGAACTCCATTAGATAAATCTAGTTCTCTTCAACAAGCTGCCAGACCACAACATTTTAAAGGATTATTCCTGACAACCACTCCTGCTACACATTAAATGTTTCTCAGTATCCTGCACATTATAGCTCATCTGACTATGAAACAATGGAAGAATTACTTGCTGAAAATATCCAGATGATCCAAACCCTCTAATTTCTCTCAACAACACTGGTGGGGCTCAGGCAAATTATTTCAACCAGCAGCAAGTACAAAAACCACAAGTATGAAGACACACCAGGTAGGCACCTGAAGCTTTTCATCACAATATCCTGCCTCCACCTGCATGGAGAAACTCATGCTCTAAGGACTAGGAGGGAAATGCAGAATAAATGCTCAGTAACAAAGAGTGGCTCCCACGGGCCACCCCAGACACTTAAAGGCACGGGATGCATTCAGTATAAACACATTGCATGGAACATCAGGAAGGTCAGTGTCACAGCCTCCCTCCCTGTAAGCTCTGACACACAGCAGGGAGAACCTGAGAAAGTTCAGTCACAGATCAGGGCTGCCTTTACCCTGACAGTTTATAAACTTAAAGCACAGAATGAAAACCTTGTTCAGGTTCACTGTCTCCAAAGAGCTGCTCATAAGCTTATGGCACAGCTCCATCCCCCAAGAGCTTAGAGAGTTAGTCAAATATGCAGCCCCAAAGTATTTGGAAACTGCTTGCAGAAAATTATCTACATTTTTATTTATACTGTTCTTTGACTTTTATAAATTCTGTCCTTCCCTTATACTTCCTTGCAAAATCATTCTTGATAACAGTTACCAAATCCCTTGCTGTATTTTGCTGTGATAAATGCTTTCAAGTCCTTTTCTACCAGTTCCTAGACAGGATCTCTGCTCCCTTCATCACGCCACTCACTCTCATTTGCATCACTGTTCTCATTTCTCTACATGAACACAGGTGCCCATATGCTCAAAATGAGATCTTAACAAGGCTTATGAAAATAACATTCAGTCTCTACAGCAAATAATACACCTACTGCACCTAAAATCATCATTCACAGCTGAATCATCACATTCACAGTTTACTGTCAACTTCCTAGCAGACAAAGAACCTGTTTCTCCTTACTTTTATCCAGCACAACTAACTGAGAAGTTTCCAACTCATCCCTTATAACTTTGCTCTATTCCTTTGGGCTTCTACTGCTCAGTAATAGTCTCACCCCATTCTCCAGCAGCCTTGGAAGGCGGAGCTGGAAGTCTCTCTGGGCTGAACAATACCACCCACCTCCTTATCATTTATGGACCTACATAAATGCATACCTACATCTTCCTGCAAAGTCCCTAATAACTAGATCAAAATAGGACTGAACAACACACTAGACTTGAAAAAAGTAACATAGTAAATATTTGATGACACAGAACCTGGAGGCAGAAAAAACATTTTCTATAAAGACCTCTAGCATTGAGAAAAAAGGATTATGTGATATCTGTATTCCTGAAGTTTCAATATTTGACAGATTAATCCAGCAGAAAACAACTTTCTCTGATTATTTTGGAAGAAAGGTAAAAACTACTTCAACCATTTTTATCAATGAAAACAAGGTTTGCAGACTCATTTTTTTTTAAATTTGGAATTTAAGGTTAAAAATCATTAAGATCTTTTTATGTTCCCAAAGTGATAGTTTCTACCTCTTTTTTTTTTTTTTTTTTTTTTTGTAATGACAACTATTACCATTAAAGGATTAGTCTTTCATACATACAGCAGTTTCTTTTTTTACCTGTGCAATATTATTTGCTTCAGTCTAAAATGTTATTTATTTTAATACAAGAACATGTGTTGCACACTAATGAGCCTAACAAGATACTAGGTATTTTTCCATGAACTATAATGGAACACATCTAGCACTGTATTTGTGCTAGTGATGAATTAAGACAGCAGTAAGTGTTAGCAAGTGTAACAATTTTCTTGTTTCAGCAATGGCCCAGTAATTCTTCCACATCATAAGTACACAGCATTTTGTAAGGAAAAAAATTCCATTTCAGAGGTCATTCCGCTGCAATGCCTGCAACCTTTAGTTGTACAGTCTGAAATCCACAGGACTCTTAGACAGTGATGGCTGCAGAAGGAGGCCTTTAGGGACTCTGCATTTCACATCACTGAGAGTTTTGCATTCTTTCCCAAAATGGGGTGAAAGTGCTAAAAACTAAAAGCCTGCACTTCCAGCAGCAGCCACAGCCACTCTCCTCTGCCTCTCCAGCAAACATTTTCCCAGCCCTTTGGGGAAAATTCCTCCACCCTCACAACCCATGTGAGCAATGACCTCTGTGAACAGAGACAACCCACAAGTCATTCAGCATGAGCTACCTGCTCACTTGGGAATGGACTGAAAAAATGCTTCTTTTTGTTATTAATTCCCTGAGTGACTGCTTCCTAGAACTGATTTTCACCGTTGTGCTGTTTAGCTAAAACTTCAAACAGTATCCTTGAGGATAAAGGCTTCCTCATATTTTGCTAAGTATAGGCAGTTACGTTACTTAAAGCACGCATATGGAAAAGGATGATGAAAAAAGATGCTTTCAGTAGAAAAAAATGAGGGATCAGGGGACAAAAATTAAGTTTCACAACATCACAATCTTTTCCACTGTAATTAGAACACAAGTGCTACAGCAGTAGAAAACAAATCTTAAAAAATAAATTCCTACTTTAACAGGGGAGTCTAAGTACGAAAATAATTCTACAGAGGTAGGAATACTTTAACATTTTCTCAAATATACTGATGATGTGTGTATGACAAGTCATCATTCAATCACCAAATTCTGCTCAAAGTTATCCCACAAAAATTCTTCTGGGACAGCTTGCTTTATAACTCTTCAAAGGCTTTTAACATCAGTTAGTACCTTCTTCCCTTCACTGGCAGCAAAGGTAGAGCTGTTCAGAGTCTTCCCACCACCATCTGAAAGTATTGCCTTGCTTTCCACTTACAAATCTATTTGTCAACAGGAAATTATTCATCTTCCTAATTTTCTACATTGCAGTTATCAAAGAGTGCTGTAAAAATCTTCATCACTGATGCATTCAAAGTAATCTAAACCCATTTCAATGCACATTTTCAGAAGGGCAATTACTTTGCTATATGACAGGCTTAAGGCTACTATACTACATAGATTTATCCTGGCTTTCTACACCTGCATGTGAATTCCACTTTTATTCATATTAAACCAAAATTTTATCACTAATATTCACTTCCTAGTAAATTGAAAAACAATCCTTTGAAGACACTGCCACATTTTCAAATTCTTTTTGTTCTACAGTAGGTTCTAAACATTTTCTTTTTCATTAATGCAGAAATTAATTATCAACTCAGAAGTTCCATACTTAGAAAAAAAACCTTGAAAAAGTAACATTTAATGAAGAACATTAACCCCTAAAATTATGATTTAGCTATGGGCTTTTTCAATTACACATGCCAGAAAAACTCATTCTGTCCACAAACTCACTTAGATTGCAAATTCATCTTACATGTGCTCTATGATCTTGTTGATCTCGAACTGTTCATGTGTTCAGCCATGTGATGATAAAACTAGAACTGAAACTCAAATCTCACAACAGATTGGGTTTTTTTAGTCTGCATCTTCACTTTAATTCTGCAGAGCATCAAGAATAGAAGGTATGCTGAGTTGCAGAACAACAGCAAATCCTAGTCAACCAATTCCTTAGTTTCTCTTGTGAAGGACAGCAAAGGCCGTCACTGATCAGGAAAGGAGCAGCTTCCTTCTGCAAAATTTAACCCAGGATTCATACATCCCAAACACCCAACTCACAAGCTGCAGAATAAACCTCTTGCTGCCACCTCCTCCTCCCCAGTACTGTCCTGCATTGTGTATTTTAGGAGCAGAGGAGCTCTGGGGAGTATCTGGAGGTACAGGACAGAAACCCATCCCAGCATGTCAAATGACCTGTCCCTGAATGCTCCTTCTCAATATAAGTTTTATTGAAACCAGTACCATCCTTTGCCATGAAAAAATGCCAAAAAATTACAAAAGTTGTAGTCAGCATGGGGGAAAAAAAAAAAAGCCAACAGTATTTCCACTTTTAATCACCTCTGTGATCCATAAAAATGGATTTATCTTGAATGTATCATAGAAATTTTTACAGCTCTTTTAGAGCTGTCAAATTCTCAACTGATGATCTCTGAACCTCAGCTTTGCTAAAATACCCTCTTGCAGCTTGAATCTGCTTTCTCACATCACTAGTGTGTGTTCAAAATAGATGAAATACAACAAGTTCAGAATCAGCAAAGAAAAAGGATAAAATAATACCATGTAACTAACAACTTATTTTCTTATTAACGGTGATTCAGGCTCCAGGATTCCTTTTCAGAAGGAAAACAGCACAAAGAAAAGAAGGAAAAACAAAAAAAACCCCTTGTCTTCCATCTGATTTTCCTTTGGGGGTATATTGGAGAACAAATAAGGCTAATTTTCTGATTTATTGATCCATCGTTCCATGAAACCTCATAGCAACCTATCTCCAAGGAATAATAATGAAAATTACACTGAAATGTAACAGAACCACATGGCTAATGGCAGCTTGAATAGATTACCAGAATAAGTCATTTAAGGGATGCTTATCAACTAAGTACATATTGGCTAAATAGTTTATTCCAACTAATCAATGCATAATGTCAATGACTACTTAGAGGGATGATTTGAAAATAATTCCAAAACAATTCTTTTAAATACTTATAATCTTAAGAGTCAACTGCTAAGTATATAGCATTAGACTGAATATTCTAGCAAATGTGTAAGTGAAATACACTACCAGCTGAAACAGGAACAAGGTAATTTTAGTACTTACAATGGCATCCAAGGAAAATGTGCTGTATGGAAAATTAATGCTTGTCAGCTTGTTTTTAAGCAAAATTAGTGAGAACAAGCTTGCTTGCATTAACATATTTAAACCATTTATGGGCCAGGACTAGTGAATGTATTTTGTAAGCTTTATCATGAATTAATTTATTTTTTAAAATACATATTTTTAAATATGTTAGCAGGTTACTGTTAACATTCTTTTCACAAAATACAGAATATAGTATTCTTACTGATGAATGCAGCAGCTGGAAAACAAGATAACTGCAATGTATTAATAGGTTTTCTCTCTTGATTTTGGTTAAGACCTTTCATCTTCATTCTTCCTTCCATGAGTAATACTTAGGTACCTCACAGGGATGCTGGAAGGCATTTACAAATAATTACAGGACTTCACATTTGTTGTGCAGTGATGAGACATGCTTATTTTCTTAAACCCTCACTCCTGCAATCCTGACCTTTCCATTTTCAAAATAATAAGCACTTCATGCTCAGTTCACTTGCTGGCATGTGGTCACTTATTTCTTGCATCCTTCCCAGTCTTCAATACACCAGTGTTCAGTCCCCTACTCAGCTCTAAACAAACCCTGAGAGCACTTCAAATTATAGTCGAGTCCCTTTCCTAGCACAGTCAAAGCAATAAAGCAGAGGAGGAATAACAAGGCAAAAAACCCCCAGCATAACCGAAGCAGAGAACTAAAAACACCAGACCTGACAAACTGGGTGTACAGGTAAACAAAGAAAGCAGAATAGGATGCCAGGATTATCCTTTGTCAGTACCTAGGAAAAAAGAGCCATGTTCCTGACTTCTCATTTTTCCCACCCTGGCTTACCATTGCCTGGGATTTTTTTGGGAGATTACACTATCTAAGAGAGAATTCCTTACTAAGAGGTACCCACTTTGTCCTTTTTTTCTATAGTATTACCATCCAGGATGATATGTAAACATATATTCAATAAATACTGCAATAATTTTTGTTTGTGTGGAGGGATCTATGCTTAAGTAACTAATTTTTACCAAATATTTCAAAAACATTCTGAAAAGCTTATAGATACAAGGAACAATTACCATAAATCAGTCCCATCTATTGTCAGATGTTACAGCTGACCAGTTTTTTTCACCACATACTTACGAATTTGACCAGTACTGTCAGGATTTCAGACTTAAGGCTGATAACTAAATCTCAGCTTACAGGAAGGTTGGTGAAAGAATAATCCCTGATTTATCCTTTATGATTGATTTGACTTAAATTAAACTGTAGAACAACCCAAGTAAATCTGCAATTAAGGTTTTCCATTTCAAAAAGCAAATCTCAAAAACTAAGGAATTCATTAGTGAGATGAACAGGAATGAGCAATCTGAGGACGTAAGCACAGGGGAGGTCTGGAACATGTTTAAACTACAGTATGAGTATCTGCAGAACTTGGAACCCAAGGAAGTGACAAGAGAATTCATAAGAAGGTTTCCAGACACAGTGAGATGAATTACCTAATAAAGAAGGCAACAGAGAATAAGCAGAGAGCTTAAGGGACAGGAACAAAGTTCAGCAGAGGAACAGTCTCGGATCAAGAAACACCAGCATAAGATGAAATGTGCCAGAAACCAAGGCAAGTTGGATAAGCCAAAGATACCACAACTCAACAGAAGCAGAACACAAATCAGGACTAATCTGGATTCATACCAAGAACTCTGGAAGGCCTGTCATGATGAACTGCAGCCCCAGTTGCTAGAATTAAAAACAAAACTATTTCGTCGGGTTTGGTACTGTCTCCCAGGGAGACAAGAGAATGTACTGACTACACAAAAAAAAAAGGAGAAAAACATAATTTGGCCAATTAAGACAATTGCTAGTCTGGTTTCAAGAGCTTCTAAGCTTAAGGAAGAAAGCAAAGTAACACATGGATAACTATGATACAGATTCAGTAAAGTTAGAACAGACTACCCTGACAGGTCTTGTAAACAAGTCAAAGAAAGCCCAGCGCTAGCATGCAGCATGTCAAGTAACACACCAGCATGATAAGGTGATTTCAACAAACTCTTATGAGGTGCTATTGTTCTCCCTGCAGGGTTCACATCACCGGTCTGGCTCGACTCTGCTGCCCTGCACAACTCACTTTGTCCAGTGCTGTCCCTGGCCACCTCCAAGGGCTCCCTGCCACCAGCCACACTTAAAAGCTCTCCAGGGAAACACAGCTGGTTTGTGTGGGCGTGGGCACGTGAGTAACAGGGTGGGAGGAAGAGGAGCAAACAGGATCAGAGAGAACTGGTGGAGGATTAAGGCAAGTGTTGTGCTGGCAGTGGGGAGCAATGTGAGGAACAGCAGATTGGTGGGAGACCCTTGCTTCCCACACCACCCACATCTCCCTGTAACACTCCTCCAAAATATTTAATACTTGGTGATACCACGATGCTGTCTTTCAGTAAAGCAAAAGATTCAGATAATACCTCATCTTTCTACAAAATACTTTTAGGTGGTGTACTTTTGGTCAGGATAACAAAGTGTTCATGTCACTGAACAATGCACAGGTAAATTTTATGCCAAAATACCATGTGCAAACATGGGTGCTAAGAAAGAAAATAAAGAAAATAAAGACTGAATTAACCTGACAAAAGCATGCACAGGAATGTTAGATATAAATCCAACTTTCTTTTAAAGTTAACCCCACACCACTTTGAACCCACAGAAAACAGGCACAAGAAACAGATGCATATTGCAATGTATGCACAGCTGTTTAATGACAGTGAGTAAAACCATGGAAAATCAGAAAACTACACACTTGACAATCCTATGTTTACTGCCTTTTGCTAGTTTGCCTTGGAGTAGAACCCAAGCCACCTGAGGAAGGCAAAAAATAAAGTAGATCACTAGTGCCAGGTATGACATTGTGAGATCTCACGTGAAGTTAGGGATGGAATAATAGTTGTTATTATTATAGTGAATATTTTTATTTAACTCAAATAGAGACTTCATCAACATTGATTTTTATTTTTCACAAGTCTGTGACCCCAGCTTTTCCACCACAGAGTCTCAGGCCAGTTCATTATACCCAGTATGGTATGTGCGTTTCCCAGTACCACAGCTCAGAACTCCCTTAGGTATTTAATCACAGCTGTATATATTCATTTCATGCTTCATTCTCAGACCGGGGAATGCCAACATTTAAGAGGTGGAAAGCCCCTTGTCTAATGTAACTTACTTGAGGTTAAGCTAGATTCCTAAAATAACCCTTCATTCTAAGACATTTCTTTTTCCCTAGAAAAAACAGAAATTAAATACACATATGTAACCACTGTGAAGCATTGTGAAAAAGTGTTGTTGCCACTAACTTGTTATTCAATACTAGGACCTGAAATGGACTGGATTCCTTAAAAAAAAAAAAAAAAGTAGATATATATCTCCCCTTGTAAGCTAGAGGCCATCTACATCTTGATAAGGTTACTCTCCTACTAAATAAATTTTTTTTTTTTTAAAAGGGCATGAAAATTGAAGCAGTATACAACTAAACCACGGTTTCCAAACTTTGGCTGAAAACATTAAAGAACATTATTTCAGGTATAGTTATATTTCTATTATTTTAAATACAGCATTGTCTTCAGCTCAACAGCCACCCCTCCCAAGACTCCAGCACCGCTCCCTGTCCTGCCACACAGCAGCCTCTGGTTCAGCTCGTTCTCTGGTCCGAGCTGGGAGCGCTCCGGAGGGAAGCACGCTCAGGCATAATGGAGAACAAATGTCTCCCATTAATTATTTGACTAAGCCGAAAGTATCAAAGAAGAACTGTAAAGTCCATCCAACTAAACTGCCCTTTTACAGCAATACACAGGCTGTAAGAAGAGGCTGTTGTGACAAGAATTCAGACAAACCAGAAAGATGTATTTCACACTAAGACGTACA
This sequence comes from Aegithalos caudatus, assembly GCA_013389925.1. Classification (NCBI taxonomy): domain Eukaryota; kingdom Metazoa; phylum Chordata; class Aves; order Passeriformes; family Aegithalidae; genus Aegithalos; species Aegithalos caudatus. The sequence continues at coordinate 56,613 of WEIU01004888.1, read as the reverse complement.
AATGCTGAACTGTGGTCACCCTGCTTCTTTATACTGTAAGAAAACCGTGCTGAAACAATATCAAGAACTTGAAAAGGCAAGAAAATTGGAAAACAGCGACTGTAAAATCCCAGACCGCAGCCAGCCACACGATGGCACGGCACTGCCGCCTCCAGGTGCCCGGCATGTGAGGAGCGGCGCCGGGCTGGGCGGGCAGGCGGGCGCCCTCCCGGCTCCCCTCAGACCTCCCTCCTCTCCCGGCTCTGCCTCAACGCGGCGGGGGCTGCCCTCGGATAACCATGCCACTGGCTGGAAACGACTGCCGGCGCTGCCGCCTCCGGTCCCCCCCGGTCGCGGGC